>CM074811.1:114796-140301 GCA_037447605.1 Zygnema circumcarinatum | reverse complement strand
GCGGCGCAAGGGGGACTCGGCGGCGGGGCAGAGCCTGACAGCGGGGGGGCGGCGGGCGGCAGGTTGGATGCGCCGGTGTACTTCGCGAACGTGAACTTCATCAAGGACGCGCTGAGGAAGTACACTCTCGGCTGCCGCGCGGCGGGGAAGGAGGGCTCCTCCTCGCCGGCCGACCCTGTGCGGTAAGCACATCGCAAGAAAACTCCGGGAGGCGTGTGGACGCGCAATGCATCGTTAGGAAGCATGCTGTCCATGTTCGGCATGCTGCCTCACGCTGTAGGTGGTGGTGCAGTTGTCGGCCGAAGTTGGAAGTGACGTTCCATTCATGCAGGAGGGCTTCATAGACTTTAGCAATATCTATGGTCCTCGTGCCTTGCATCACGAGCGAGCGGTTGGGCCTGGGCTGGCCTGCAGATATGTTGTTTTTGACATGACAGGTGTCAGCTATATCGACCCTCCTGGCTGCCATGGTCTGGCAAAGATATTCTGCGAATACAAGGTAGGAGCCAATGATCTACTCTCGTTACAAACAGTCAACACCTCTCTCTACTGACGTGCCGTGTTTCAGGATAACCGTAGACTTTATGTTAGATAATGTTAGCTGCCGGTGCTGAAACAGGCGCAGAACCGGTTCAAGTGATCATTGTGTTTCAAAGATGTGCTGAATGTTTCTGTCTGTCAGGGTGAAGGGAGGCCCTGCAAGAGTCCTTGAGGAGAGATGTTTCTGGAACGTTTTGCTTTGCTGTGCAGGAACACGGCATACAGATGGCGATCTCCAACCCTAATTCCCGGGTTCAACGCACACTCCACCTTGCGGGTACATGGGAGCTGCTGACTCCCCAATGGATTTTTCTGCGCATCCATGACGCCGTCCTCGTCTGCCAGGCACACATGGCTGCAGGCCATCACAGAGCCACTGACGCACATGCAGAATCTGAAAATGACGTCGAGAGCAGCTTCCACAGCACACTGTCACCGATACATTCCAGCAGCGTTCTGGCAGCGGTTGGACATAATGGAGTAAAAGTATCTACCTTAGGTGACTCCGAGCATAAAGCATTTGCTGAAACTGGAAGCACTGCACATACAGAAGTATCACCGGATGAATCAGTTGACGTGGTTGCGTCCCTGAATGTGCGGAAGCAATCGAGGTCCAACACGCGTCGAGTGAGTTTTTCGGATGCGGAGGCCAATAGGGACAAAGAGGCGAAGGGGGAAACTTCGGGCATGGCCACAGGCATCGATGCTGCGACCGGCGAGGGTGCTCGCGGGCATGCAGCGTCGATCAAGCGGTTTGAAAGGTCCACGTCCGCTCCCTCCCCTCGCTCGATATCCGCTCTGAGGAGCAGTGCAGGCCCGCTGTGGTCAGGGGTGTGCTGGCTTGAAGAGTGACGGCCGTATCGCCATCATCTTTGCTGCTCCGCCTCCTGCCTTCTCTGCGCACCGTGTCGGGCCTCTTTCCTTTGGAATACCGGCTGGCTGACAATGTTCAGGAAGACCGTGCGTGGCCCTCGATATATTCTACTCTTTAACTGCAAGAGACTAGTTGTTACCTTAGTAGTTCGCGTGGTTTCTCTCTCTTTGAGACCGAAATTGGAGTAGGCGAAAGTGTCCTGTAAAATGTCCTCCTGTTCCAAACTGGTTTGGTTCCCTCGACCTCATTAGAAGCATGGCATTATGGTCCCAGTGCGACAATTTTATAAAGTAGCGTAGCAGACAGGCTGGCAATATGAATCCTCTGCTTTGACCGCTGTTGAAAGAAAGGGATGCGGTTTCTATTTCGTACGGAATAAGCATGTACTGCTCGATGCGTAGTCAGACTGCACGCCTGCTGCAGCTAGTTTTCAGAGACTACCGTAAAACCGAACAGGTTGAGAAAAAAAGAAGTTAAAGATTTTGTCTTCTCCAAAAAAAAAAGAAACTTTCACAACCAGTTTCTCAAAAAAACCCTCTTTTTGTGAGCACGATTCATTTTGAGAAATGAGAAATGAATTCCTATTTTCTTTTCAATACAATTTTTATGGAGAATCGATTGAACATTGAACAATTATATATCGTTCGTGTTCAATTTGAGTTGTCCTTGGGTCCACCGATCAACAATGAGATTTCAGCGGATCGCAAAGCGCGTGGACTCGGCTGTCCGTACATAAATTGTTGATGTGCTCACCTGGAGAGTTGTACGGAAAAACTGGCGCTCGGGCTAACCGGATCCCTCCAATCGCACGGAACCAACTTGGCAAAAATTTTGAATCCACGCGTGCGACCGAACCAATTGTCTTTGAAATTTTTTTCTTAAAACTTTTCACTTTCTTAAATCGAAAACGGTTCGATCTCGAGTGTTCAAAGTTCAACCCTCTATTCAATAAGATTGAGATTTGAGAGATTAAGTAAACTCGTTTAACAATTTCTCAACTTGTTCGGTTTTACGGTACATTTCCTTCACGTGCATGAAGGCTGCTGTTCTGTCACTGCTTGCACCTGAAGGAGATGCAGACCGACACAGCACAAGGAGAGGGAGTTCCGAACGATCTGCTCAATATGATGCTGCGACCATTACTTTCTTCGGTCATCCGCACGAAATCCGTCTGCTGACCTCACCCTCAAACCCTGCACGTCGACTGCCGCTTGGGAGAGTCCCTGCTATTTGAGCAGCGTGGTATTTGTTTCATCTTTACGGCCCTCCGCATACCTGGACCGTTCTATGCTCATCACGCAGACAAATGATCTCTTCAAAATGGCATTAGGCCGAAAGATTTTACATAGACAGTTCTTATAACAAAAATCAGCATCTCCAAATTTCAAGGTTTGGACATCCGCATAGCCGGAGCAACAGATGGAATTAAAGAATTTGAACATCGATTGAGTCCCTCCACATCGCTACCCCCCACAGCCTGTCACGGGGCGGTGTCTCTCCCCCCTCCTTCAGCCCCCCCCCGCGAGCTTGGCGCGGTGCGCCAGCACGAGCGCGCGGGCCGTCTCCGCAGTGTCCGCAGCGTCGGGCCCCGCCGAGTTCTTCACAGGGGCAAACTCCTCACTGCGCTCCACCTCCAGAACGGCCACCTGCCCTCGTGCAAGAAAACACGTCAATATGACTTCGTGCGAGACATCTGCTGCTGCTTCGAGAACACGCCCTTTCTTGTACACAACTGCGGAAGCAAAGGGTCGATACACTAATTGTCGGAGCTCAGATGCACCAGCACGAAGCGGGAATGTGCTTTTGCACTCACCTTCTCTGGACGGCAGTACTGGAAGGCATCAAATATATAACGTTCAAGCTTAATGCCGTTCGGGGTTGTTGGCTCCACCTGCTCCCACAGCCCTGTGCTGTTTCTTTGCACGTATGGTATCCGCTTGCGGGCGACATGATAGGGTAGCTGGAACTTCTCGTTTGAGCACAATTCCCTCAAGAACCCAACTGAAAATGAGTTTACGCAAATGTGCGCAGCTCTATACAGGAGAGCCCCATCCGAGGTACTCTCCCTGGCCGACCTCAGGGATTCAGGAACTTCACTGTATTCCATCACACTATAATACTCGCCAACAGAGTAAGCTTTATCTGTAGGGCGGGAAGAGAGTTTCTTCTCGTGGCCTTGGCGCAGGCACACGACTCCCACAGCCTCATTCGGAGCAGTCTTCTGCACCACCTTCACTCCCAGATCCGCTTTCCGCTCGTGACAGAATCCAAAGAACACCGGGTCGGCCACTCGCACAAGGGCGTTGTCCACAGCATAGACCTGCAGAAAATGCTTCCCAACCACATCACTTACCCGCCATCACCTGATGGCAAGACCTAATCCTGTCATGACGAGCGAGATCACGAGACGTGTCCGAAAGGACCAGCGAACAGAAAGTCATCATCTATCTTCGTAACTATAAGAACCAAAACCCACATCCCTGTCTCCGCAGTTGGGAGGGACTACCATACGCGCAAGAGCCCAGTCCCTCCCTCCCTCCCTCCCTCCCTCCCTCCTCCCCTCCCCCCTCCCCCCCCTGACCTGCACGTGGTCCACCCCGAGGCGGTGCAGCCTCTCCACGGCCCCCGCCTCTGCCAGCGCCGCAAAGAGGCCCCCGTTGCCCCCCGGCGCCTCCGCCACGCGGTGCGCGCTGCCCAGCAGCAGGCGGGGGGGGGCGCCCTCCGCACTCAGACAGGGAACGCTGCCCTGCCGGATGAACCACACCTGCCCGCCCTCTCCCGCTCAGACTAAAATGTCAGCTCTGTCCGTGCTGGCATGGACTACTGTCACGCAGAGCGAACACGGACGTAAAAGCCATCCTTCACACAAATCAACTCCTTCACAGTTTCAAAAACAATCAGCAACACAAAAAACCTTAGAAATTCGGAAAGGAGAAAACCGAGCAACAAACTCACCTGCGATGACTCAAGCCCAAAGTAATCATGGTCTGCAAAAAACTGCTGCGTTGCCTCGTCGGTTGCATCACTGGTCAAAATGAGCCACGGAATACGAATCTCGCCTCCGCCAACCACCTACAGCATAAGCCCCATTCCATTCCTAAGCTGCCCAGGCACGCTCACCTCTCCCCTTCCCTCCCACATTGCAGCCACTTTGCCAGTACTCTGCAATGCAGCAGCCGGAGCGAAGCAAAACATAAACAGCATTATCCACGCAAGGTGAAATGCAGCTCTCTCTCCTCCGCAGCCTCCCCACAACCCCCCAACACACTGAGCATGCACAAGGGAGCGGCGGGCACCTCCGCAGCCTCCGCCTGCACTGCCATGAGGCGGCCCGCCTGCAGGTGGAACAGCGACCC
Organism: Zygnema circumcarinatum; assembly: GCA_037447605.1. NCBI lineage: Eukaryota > Viridiplantae > Streptophyta > Zygnematophyceae > Zygnematales > Zygnemataceae > Zygnema > Zygnema circumcarinatum. Next base: position 135,531 of record CM074811.1, on the reverse strand, counting down.
CTCCTCCCCCTCCGGCAGCCCGATGTCGACCATGCCCTTCGCGGGGGGGCCCTGCGGGCCGAGCCGCGTGCCCTGCCCCCCCGCCAATGCGAGCACCGCCACGTGGCCCCCCGCCACTTGGCGCAGGCCCGCCATCCACCACCGCCTCGTCTGCCCTCCCTCCTCGCTCTCGCTCTCGCCGCGCGTCCAGCTGTGGGATGAACTCCAGTCGGCCTTTGGGAAGGCTGGCGGTGGCCGGACTGTCAGCGCGTCTGCTTTACTGGCAAGCAGTAGACGCCGAGGGGGGAAGGGTTAACGGAGGACGAGCAGCGGTTGCCAGTCTAAGCACCAGCGTTAGAATCTTCTGAAGAGGCTGACGTAGGGTTTTCACGGCATGACATCGTGTGAATGGAATCTGCAAACAGGGACAATAGGGCCCCTGTAGTTGTGCAGATCAGGGCAGAAAGACCGAACAGCAAGCTCACCTCGCTGCAGCTTCCAAGGCCAGCGCTTTATCCAGCGCCTCCTGCAGGTCCCTGAGGTCGATCCTCAGCAGCTGCTCAAGCAGCGCGGCTCGCTGCTCGTCCTCGCCCTCAGTGAGGCCCTCCAAAGCGTGGGCCTGCCCTGCTGCGCCGTACCGCTTTCGAACAACCGCCAGATTGTGCCTTCGCTTCCTGTATTCTTTCATCCTCTGCGCCCGTACTCCAGACGGACACACTTTCAATAGCGAGCCTACCAATGCTCTCAAGGTCCCAATTCTATCTGCTCCCCTGAGGCTCGCCAGAGAACGACCTCAGCCAATCTATTGGGCCTGGGTCACACGTTGTGTGCCATGGGAGCTTAACCCTTCGATGCACGAAAACGTCTTGTTGTGCGCTGCTCCGGCTGAGCCTGGCTATGCAACCTCAACCACATCCAAACCGGCCGGACAACCACGAGCTGACCCCCTTCACCGCCTACTGCCGCTGCAAAACGCGCAGTCCCCGGCCGACTCACCGCACCTGCTGCCGCTTGTCCTTCTTGGCGCGGCCCTCAGAGGTGCTGTTGAGGTCGAGCAGGCCGGGCGGAGGGCAAATCTCCAGCCAGCCGCCCTCCTGGTTAACCACGGGCACGATGGCCTCCACGAAGGGCACCCAGACCCGCCGGCCGTCCTGCAGCAGCACGCGGAGCAGGTCGCTCGCGCCGGTCTCAGTCACCTCCTCCACACTGCCGATGGTCTCCCCCTGCCGCCCGCCGTCACTGTACTCATCATCAACTTGCATGAGATGCAAAGATGTTCAAACACTGACAGAAGATAGGGGTAACTGTTCCGACATCTAATGCACAGTTGGTATGCCAGATATGCCAGAGCGGGAGAAGTTCTAATACTGATCGGAAAACTGAAAAAGAAGCCCAGACAGAAGCTCCTTGAACTGCATGGGCAGCATCTCTCTGTCAAAAACCGGAAAGCATACATACCTCTAAAACCACTTTGAGACCCAAAAGATCTCGAGTGTAGAATTCGCCTTCTTCCAGAGAAGGCTTCTCGCTGATAGGTACTAGAATGGACGAGCCGATCAGCTCCTCGGCCTGAGCAACGTTACAACGGAAAAAAAAAGTGTAACGGCTTAGACTATATTAGGACATATCGTGTAGTAGTTTCCCAATGCAAAGCCTTGCTAGCTCTTGTTCTCCAGGCCACTTCAACCTCTAGCAGCATTGATTTCTTTGAAAGCGTCTGTATTCAGCTCAGTCGGCTTCAAGGAGCAACTCTTCCTCCAACTGCCGCAGCCAATCAGGAAGACTGCTGAGTCCCTTCACCTGCTCCACAGTAGTCACGCCTTTGAAGCGCACAAGCCAGCGAGAGCGCCGGCCGGGTCCGAGTCTGCCATTGGCCAGCCTCACTTCCCGCAGCGGCTGCTTCTTCAAGCCCGGTGGACGCAGCCACCGAGTCCCCGCCTGCACGGGCCCCTCCCACAGGGCTCAGCCATAGCAGACGTCTGGGAGAGCCAAGGCTGACGGGGGGAATAGACAAGGGGCAACAAGAAGGACATTCTGACTCGTGCAAAAACCCTAACCACAGGGAGTCCAAGTGCCGATGCTAGTAATAGCTGAAATCGTCAGAAAGCACAATATGGAGAATACAGCTAATGAAAGAAGATCCAGTCTCAAGAGAATGTATGAAAACAATGGCCCTTCACTTTGTCATAGCAGATCACATTTGGCCTAACAACCTCGGAAGCTGACACGGGGGCTGGCTGCAAGAGCAAGTACGAAACAAAAGAGAAATAGATATGTTGCTCACGCCAAGAGTCCCGCCCCTACTGTCTGTCATCTAACAGAATTTCCAACTATCACTTTAAGGATCTGTCATCTGACAGTTTGCCCCAATATCTCTTTAAGGGTCTCTTAGACAAATGTTAGTGTGCCTCAACCTGACATACAGCTGGGATCAGAAACAATAGGGACCTCATCGCTGTCATCTGCAATGACTGCCTATCAGCTGCAGCAACTCATGCTCCTGAGGAGGCTCTGCTATACGATGAAGATCTAGGACTCCCGAAATCCCTTCACAGGAATTCCACGCCTTCTTCACCAATACTAAGCCCATTTCTGGGTTTTGTCATGTAGGAGAGCTTGCGAGGGGTCACACTCATAGCTGCAGAAGCGACCCGGGGCACTCTCCCTGCCTTCTCGTGAAAATGAGGTTGCAGCAGCTATGGCTGCCTTACAAAAAAAAGCTCGGACCTTTTACGTATACCATCATTTCCCTGCTGGCCTAAAGATATATACTTCAGAAGCCTGTTGATCATTCTGTGTCAAGATATCACTATCTCATGCTACCTCACCTAGTTATCTGCATAGGAGCGCATCCTGTTGCCGCAGCCCCTGACTTACCAAATCGAATAGCCCTGCTTACTAAATACCCTACCTAGTTTTATGCTAATGCTGTTGCACAGGACTCTCTCGATACCCCCTCGGCTCACGTAGTCCAACGGAAAGCAACCGCATTTGCTGTACGAAAGCCGTTTCCTGAAGCTCACCTGCTGGAATCGCTCCTCTGGAAAATCAGTTAACGAATGTACTTTAAGTTCCCCCGCTAATCCATGGGTTCCGCAAATGACACCAACCCTTATGAACTCCTCGTCATCAACATCCGAAAGCTGCAGATTGAGGCCTTCATCGCCTTCTTCCTCAACCTCCGACTCCTCCACCTCACCGTCTTCCCACTCCTCGTCATCGATAGAATCCTCCTCTTCCTGTCGCTGCGCAATGCTTTCTGCTTCCTCTTCAGATGAACGCAGTGGTCCTCTCCCTGAGGTTACAATTGCACTCCCAGATGCAGCACCTGTCCGACGGAAAGTCTTATATGGGCCAAACGTATGAAACGGAGCCTACAAAGAGGTTTGGCTATCCAATATGACTCAAGGTTTCCAGTAAAAAGGAGAGTGAGGTCCGGAAAAGGTAGCCAAACGAGAGGCCGGCAGGCAGAAAATGCGGGAGCAAAAATGATGGCAAACACAAGAACGATGAATACAAAGTTCAGAGCGAGTGCTTTCTAAAAACAGCCTGTTTAATAAGGTATCGTCAGTTGTTGGCAGAGAAAAGAGGGGGAATAGTTCGACTTACGTAAGTAGGATATTGATGAGCTACGACAGAAAGGTTACTAAGTGAAATTGTAAAAATTCTGTGTATGGAGCCTTCGCTAACGAAATCTAACATGTAACATGAAGCAACAGATACTGGCTCTGGTGGGAAGGAGTGCCAGCTCTAACGTATCTTAAACAACCATTTCTACAGGCGCCACTTGCGTGGGGGTGGAAAATTCGTTTAACGCGCTAGCACGACTCGGTAGTCCCTATAGCGGAATGTCTTGCCAGCCAGGTGTCTGCATCACTTGAATTTACGGCATCGCCAAAGAGAACTTTGATGCCCAATGAACACACTAACCCCCAGCACCCTTCATGTCGGTCACTCTAATCTATTTTTAGTATATATATATGTAAGTAAGAAAGAAAGAAAGGGCTTGTGATACTGAAGGCTTTACAAGACATAATTTGCCAGAGAAATGGTAGTGGTGGCCTTTGACAAACCTCGAGCAATAATGTCGCACTGACGATGATTGTATAGCCCAGATGGTTGCGAACTAGGAAATCGATGGAGATTATATAATGCCTCATATGATCTTCGAGAAGGTCCTCGACTTCTCTCCCTTAACGAGGTAACAGTACCAGAAGGCGAGGAACGCTTGTCTGTCCATACCTCGGGAAAAAATGTAGTAATTAACTTATGCTCTTTGTCTATCAGTTTACTGCGAGGCACAGGCCTCTCGCCAAGTCGCACTCCCGCCCCGACGTGTCCGAGAAGGGAGGAAGAACGAGCCATGGTTACTTGTTGCAGGCGGCCGAACAGAACTAAAAGTGCCGTGCACCTGAGAGATCCCACGGCCTCCTCACCTGTCCAAAGAGGACAAGAGACAAGGTATTAGCTCTTGCAACAAAGCATCCTCACCATCATTAGCTCAGGTGGTGCGAATGCTGAAGCTGACATACTGGAAAGCAACATTGGCAACCTAAATAACACTAACCTTACTCTCTTGTCCTCGTGAACCATTGAACGTCAGCAGGAACTTTCCAAATTAACCTTTCAACACCCTATGTGAATGTAACAACCGCATGCACCCTACCCCCATGCACCTTCAATCCAGAGCCAAAGTTGACGAGTGTACCAGAATTCAGCAATCCCCCGCGGGCAGCCAAGAAGAATCTCCGTTCTTTTCACTCGGACGCCTTCCGCGGCGGAAACATCATAAGGCAGGCCCCTGCGACAGCCACGCACGCCCCTATCCAGTCCCACTTGTCGGGGCGGTTCCCGTCCAGCGCCCAGCCCCAGAGCAGGGCTAAGAAGATGAAGAAGCCGCCATAGGCCGCGTAGGTGCGGCCGAACTGCTCCGCCTGCACGGTGGGCACGATGCCGTAGACCACGAGCAGCGCGGCGCCAAGCAGAAAGAAGCCCCAGTGCCAGCCCTCGCGGCGCCACTGCCACACCAGCCAGCCGCCGCCTATCTCGCAGAGGCCCGCCGCCAGGAAGAGGCCCAGAGACGCGGCTATGGCCGCCGCGCCCTCGCCCTTCATGCGCCCCCGCCCCCCCCCGCCCCCCCCCCCCCGCGGCGGCCCTCCCGGCCGCGCGCCCGCCCCGCTCCATGCGCGGCCACACAGTTCCACGGCGCGTGTTACTGCGCCGCCCGGAGGCAGCTTGGAGACCATCGAGGATTGCGATATATCGTATCGAGATATATTGATGGCTCCTGTATAATTCCATCCGATACGCTACGATGTCCCTCGGTCGATGTGGGGAGGGAGGGATGGGGCGGCCATGGTCGTGGCCATGGCGGGGCGAGGGGAGGCGGTGCTGGGGGCGCTGCTGCGCGCCTTCCCGGCGGGCTTGGCGGTGGCGCTGGCCAACCGCCTGCACTACGGCACGCTGCGCGCCGCCACGGCGCTGGCGAGGGCGCCGCGCAAGGACGGGGGAGGGGGGCGCCTCACCTCCTCCTTCGAACTCACGCGCTCGCTGCCCATGCGCCGCGTGCGATACTGGATCAAGCTCATGCGCTACTCCGCAACCCTAGGGTTTCTCGCCCTAGCCTGCCCGTTTCTGCCGGAGCTGAAGGGCCTCGCTGCACTCACAGTGCCGTCGCTGACGACGGTGCTTGCTGCTTTCCTTGCTGCAATGGCAACGATCATATTGAGAGAGAATGCGAACGGGAAGATGAGAACACTATGGCGTCCAGCGGTAGACTTCAACTCTGCGGTACTTGGAGTTGCGTTTGACACGCTTCGTTTTGTTGGCGATGTGACTGCTGTTCCAATAGAGGAGGAACTTTTGTTTCGCTCGCTTCTTTATCGGTCTGTAGTCGCCTGGAGGTCATCAAAGTACCGTTTCTTCCTGGACGTTCCTTTTTCAACATGGAGTTGGGAGGGGGCAATTGCAACAAATCTGCTGTATGGCTGGCTGCATGGGGGAGAATGTGTGAGCGCAGCGTTGTCTGGTTTGTTCTTTCAGCTGGTGGCAGTGGAGCAAGGTAGTTTCCTCTCTGCCGTTGCAGTTCATGCAATCATGAAAGCATTGATTGGGCTCTGGGTAATGTTTACAAGCCAAAGAGACTACTGGTGAAGCCGAAATGGCAGGAAGCTCCGAATCCGAAGCTCCTTTTCTGATAATAATCCGTGAGTTCAGTAGTGAAAGAGCTTGGCGAAACCGAATTGTAAAGTGGCTGTACCTCTGCCTGCTCGTTTGCACTTTTTCGCATTGAGTTTCGCGGAAAGCAACCATTGAACCCGATCCAGTACCTAAGCAGTCAACCTGTGTTCACAGCGAACTCCGATTACAGGCAGCACTGAAGAGTCAAGTACAAACTACTTGCAGCGCACTCATCCTGGCTCGGAGATCCATGGAGGCAGTCAATTTTGGCTAGCACTTGCTTATCTTAGCTTCTAAGTATAATTTCCAGACACCCATTTTCCCATTAGCATATTCCTGTAGCATAGGAGTCATCAACTGTGTCCCTTGTATTTTTTAAATTTTGATTTAATCAGTCAAGAGACTTTATTTGTAAGTGAGGTTTGTAATGAAGTCATTATTATCAGCGGTGTGCGGCGGTTCTAGGATGGCTGGAATAGGAATAGCTAGCGGAACCACTGTGGAGAACACACCAAAGGCTGGAGGGGAGCATCAAAGGAACCCTCCGAGAAGAATAGACTTGAAGGCATTGCCGAACACTTGGGGCTTTGGGACTAATTGAGGCTTCGTTCTCGGACATTTTTGGCAATTTCTGTCCACTGCATGAGCTGAGTTCCAGCGGAGGCAGGTCAGGAGCGGAGAGTAACCAACGGCGACAAGGGGCAAGAACACGACTATGCCTCAAGTATCCTTGTCCTTTTTTTGAAGAATAAAAATCGAATACTTGAATGAGATTACATATGTGACAATCTACACAGATTGCAAACAAGGGCAACAGCACTTTCGCTGAAGGCTACATCTAATCTGATAGGCCGCTTGTTAAATACAGTGTGGCAGCAACCACGGGCTTTGCCCATCACCATAGAGTCTACGTAAGAGAGCAGCACAGCTATAACTAAAACTGATTACGTCCGTCCTTCCCATCACCTACTGCCCCATTCCAATCTCCTCTGCGATGGCTTTCGAGATTCATGCTTTTTCTGCAAATGACAAACCTGCCACATGGTCCGACAAAACTTGCGTAAACGAGGGGCAAAAGCTACGTGGCTTGCAGATCAACGATAATTAAGAGCTACAAGTGCAATAATTCTCTCCGACGGGGCTTCGATTTGCAAAGGAGACGAAACAATGAGAACATAATTAATGCAGCCAGAAGGCGTCGTTGACATGCTTCTATGAGGACTTGTAACATAAGCAACCACCTTAGACGAAAGGTTCACATCTAGCCATAAATTTCCACCAATTTTGAGAGTGGGTAGACCTCACCTTTACAAGCAACCTGAACAAATTTAACGCGGTTCAGAAAAATAATTTGACTGCAAATGGAACGTTAACGCGCCGCTCCATTGCCAGCTTGCAGTGAAGCGGTAGGCATGGGTGCAGGACCGACAGAAAGGAGGCGCTTGGTGGCCTCAGCCCTGCAGACCCAATCCCCAACCACCGCCCCTTCTTGAGTTCCCAGTGTTCCCCACCCCAATTTACCAATTCCCCTTCCGCCAAAAGGAATGCCAGAGGACAACTGCCTATCAGCCGCCCCCACCCAGCGCGCGGCGGCTCACCTGCACGCGAGGCTGATGGCGTCGCGGTCGAGCAGGCCCACCACCCGCCGCGGCCCCCCCCCGCCGTCCGCCGCCACCACCGGCAGCTGCCGGAGGCCGCGCGGGGTCATGAGGCGCTGCGCGGCCTTCAGAGAGGCCGCCTCCTCCACCGTCACGATGGAGAAGGCTCGGCCCTCCGTGGCCGTTGTGGCTTTGCACACAGCCATCACGAGCCGCGAAGGCACCTGCACCCGTACACGCACCACCCAGAGACGGTCGGGCGAGGAGCCACTAGCGGCAGAAAAAGGCACGACACAGAAACTGAAAAGCTATCCGGTCTGGACAGTGGCTAGAAACCCTGCACCCGCGGATTGATCGCCTTTCCTCCAGAAAGGAGCCGCGAGCTGCATGAAAAAGGAATTTACTGGGCTTACACTGCCTGTCGCATTCCCTGCCTTTCGCTGCGCCTCCTGCTGCACGTCTGCCAGCGTGAGGAGACCGCAAAGGGAGCTGTTTTCGCCCAAAACCAGGCAGCACCACTCCCTCTTCCCGGCCATCTCCATCATGGCATCCTTTACAGTGGCCGTCGTTGGCACTGCGGCAAAGCTTCTATTCATCGCGGATCCCACAGGTATCTCCTCCATTAGAGCAGCTTCCAGCAGCTCTGCGTCCGCGAGGCAGAGACTCTCGTCCAACATGCACAGCCCCTCCATGTCCTCCATCACTGCCTTCTCCCCAGCCGGCAGGCCCACCTCTGCCATGAACACCTTCAGAGCAGGCGCGGCCTCGCCTTCCTCAGCAGCTGCACCCGCCGCCCCCGCACGGTCTTCCAACCCTCGGCCAAAGGCGGCCCCATTGAGGACGGGGGAAAGGGCGGCGCTGCCCGGGGCCACGAGAGACGCTGCGGGCGGAGAGTACAGGGGAGCGGCTGAAGGCGCGACAGCTGCCAGCATAAGAGGGGTGTTGGCAGACGGCGGCGGGCTTGCAGGCAGTTGCTTGCGCTGCTGCTTCCTTGACCCTTCTGAGGCCACCCAGGCCGAGATGCCCACAGCAGCCATGAGGGGAAGGATGATGCGGTAGTCGCGGGTGAGCTCAAAGAGCAGAAGCACAGCCGTCAGCGGCACCTGGCAAACCCCGGCCAGAGTGGCAGCCATGCCCACCTGCCAGTGGAAGTTCAAACCGTGAGCCCCTGATCTGCTGAGCATGCGACCAATCCAGCATGGACGTGCCTTCCAATGTAAGGGGTGAGAGAGAGAGAGAGTGTGATGCTGACCAGAGCGTACGCCTGCGGCGAGGCGAGTGACAGCCATGGGACGTGATAGGCCGGCTCGGCCCAGGCCAGGGCGGCGGCCACGAGGCGGCCGTACGCGGAGCCGAGCGCCGCGCCAATGAAGAGCGAGGGCGCGTACACACCGCCGACGAGCCCGGAGCCGCGGCACAGCGCTGTGGCCACAACCTTCGCGGCCGCGAGCTGGAGGAGCACGAGGGGCGGGGGGGCGTGCACGAAGGGCCGCGACTCCAGCAGGAAGTCAACGTTCTCGAAGCCCCAGTACAGGATTTCGGGGTACTCCAGGGCGAGGCACCCCACGCAGAGACTGCCCAGGGGAGGGAGGAACGCTGGGGGGAGGTGCGTTATCTTCTGAAACTTGTCGAACCCTTGCGAGGCCATCACGGACCCACGGGTGAGGGCAATCGAGACCAGGCCACATAGGACACCCAGAAGGAGATACAAGGGAAGCTCTGCAAATCCACATCAGAAACAAACGAGGGAAAATGGCAACTTCCACGACATAAGCATGGAAGGGAGTGAGGAATATGGTACTCGTCTAGGAAGTGCAGAGGGGAGTGTGGCAAACTGATTATGTGGTCCCTCAAAAATATGATCCCCAGGAAGCTTCAACTCCAATTGAGCTAGTAAGCAATCTGGAAGTGACCCACCAGCAGGCGAGCGGAACTCGTAAGCTGGAACTTTGAAGGCAGGATCTGACCCAAGGCCGGCTTGGGAGATGACGGATGCCAAGACAGAGCTCAGCAGAATCATCGCCATAGTGAGGGACCCGCTCTCTCCCCCGGGGCTGCGTAATACTGACTCAACGGCGAAGAAGCAGCCAGCCACGGCCGCATTGAAACCTGCACCGCGCTCATCCATCATCTCACATATTCATTAAAAAGCGATTGCAAAGACCAGCAGAATCGGGAGGTCCGGCTCCCCGTGTGAAAACATAAAAAAAACCATGGCTCAAATTGACCGATTCTTCCTTTGAACTTGGATCTCCATTTCAAGAGAAACGTTGATCCAAGTTTGGAGAAGCAAGAGGCAATACACAAAATATTCCAAGACATACTAGTAGACCAATAAAGGGCCACCTGGAATACAATGGTAGTTGCAGGCGAGCAGAACATGGTGTTGCTCGAATTGAAAAAAAGCGTTGTCAACAGCAAAAAGGGCGGGGGCTCCCTAAGCGACTGCTAGGCAGTGTGATGCGAATGCTGCAGAACAGTTAGGCGACAAAAGGACGTCTTTTCCCCCTCACTCACTACATACTTCAATTAGTCAGAGCACGGGCCAGGCTGCCCGTCCCGTGCATCCCTCTCAGGCTGATTGAACCCGCCCGCTGCCCACCTGAAGAGATGCCTGCAGCTGAGCCTGCCGCAACCATGGCCTGCTTGCGCTCACGGCTGTTCCGCAGCAGCTTGCTCATTCCCTTCGCAATGGAGGCTCCCACCTCCACACTCGGACCTTCAGGTCCCAAGGAGTTCCCCGTGCCAAGCGTGACTGCCGCGGATAGCGCTTTCAAAGCGGGCGAGAAGGCAGCCTTCACGCTGGACAAAAGAGTACGGTCCTGCCGCGTTGCTTTCGCGGCATCCAAGGAGCTGTCCAGCCAGGCGCGCACACTGTTCAAAGCGCCTACTGCTATGCCCCCTGACAGCGGAACGAGAATAAGACGCGGCCAGGTCTCTTCCAGGGGCTGGTCCCTAAGCCATTCAACACCAGGGACACCCTCCCAGACTACATCGTGAATCTCGTGGACCTGCAAGACAGAAGGAGAGCGAAACCGGCGATCAGAGAGCACGGAGAAGAACGCCAATCATGCACAGTGAATTCTACGACGCCCCATTCTTTTAAGATAATGTCGAATTGACCACTCCGTACGGTGGGTGCATAAAGATCCTTTCAGGTAGTGTAGGCCGTAAATGGTCTACATCTAAAATTTTAACAAGCAAGCCACAAATACTGAACGCAGTCATATTTCTTTAGTGAACGTTTTGTTACCACATAACCCTCTCACCATTGTATTGAAAAGCACAACCCCTCCTCCCGTCACCACCCCAACAATGCAGGCGAAGAAGAGGATCAAACTCTCCGGTGGGAGAGAGCTGGACATGGACTGACCACTCCAACCGCGGCCCGCTCTTTTCTCCTCTGACTCAAGGAGCTGATCCTTCTGCAGCTCCGCTTCATTGATTACGAGCCCTTCTTCCTTCCACTCTTCTTTTGTCTTTTGAACGACAAGAGGTGGCCTGTCGTCTGAAACGGCATACAGTCTTTTGCTTAGCAAATTACTTCGACGGTCATCATGTCGAGTTGACCAAAGTCGGTTAACGTAGTGATTCTTCCGTTTAGTCTGCTTACATTGGCTGCTAGTTTGAAGTTCTGAAAAATGAGATGAGAGATATACGCCTCGTCCAGCTGCAATGTGACACGGCATTGACGGTATTCTCAAAACAGCTCTGTTTACACCTCCTCTAGCTCCAGAAAAGGTCGCGCCCTCGTGCAGAGTCGCCCAGTGAGATGTGGAAGTGGCGGAAATGCAGCACCAGCTCTTCCTTCTGACGTCTTTCAACAGCCGGAGGGCTGCAAGCCCACTTCCACGCTCTCGCGACTCAACTGCAACCTCGATCCCGCCCTTCAGCTGTCTATCCAAAAATCCCGTGAGACGAGGAGGTGCTCCTCCTGCCAACGCACTCATCTCCGCGGGAGCAGAAGCCCCGTAGCAAGCCATGGTGTCCCCCCTTGCAAGCCCGGCCAGGCCGGCTCTCCCTCGCTCCTTCGCTCCCTCGCTCCCTCCCTCCCTGTTCCGTGTCCCCGGCGCGGTGCAGAGGCGGCCCCGCGCCATACGATCGCGGGGCCGCGCGACCCGCCACGTGGCGCCGCACGTGCCGGATATCTCCCAGATCGCCGAGCGCCACGTGGACGCTCTGCCAAGTCGGTGGCGGTCCAAAAGTGTACGGCCGGGCCCACGTGGCGCACCGCCGCATCGCGTCATCGGCGGAGTCACAGTCCGCCGACGGGCGGAGGGCGGCAAGCTCGAGCGCCTGCGGAGCGCCAACTCGCGGGAGTGGCCTTCGCCTCCCTCCCTCCCTCCCTCCCTCCGCCTCCTGCTACACCCTGTCGCAGTTGATGCTGTTGCACTTGCTGGTGCCTCGGTTCATATCGTCGTACTTATGGCATACGCGAGTGTCGTGATTATTGCTCTTCATGTGTAGGTTGCTATTGTTTTTTTGTGTGGCACTAAACCAGGATGTAAGACTCGGAACTACAGATTGTTGGGGTGATGGACGACCTAAGCATGCTGCCCTGATGTCACTGGACATCCCTGTTGCAAACGACCCACGATTCTCCAGTTAGCTTTTGCAACATGGGGCCGTTCCGTTCCCTGCAGGCAGCACGACGCATGGCACCCAGCCCCATCATGCTGCTCATGCTGAGTTGCAAGTGGAGGAGTGGAGTCTCTGCGTGACACCGGCAGGACAGAGGAGAGACGACCCGTCCATTTCAGGAGCAAGGACAGAGAACAGAAGGGCCGCGCCATGTCCATTCAGCAGTGCGCACAACACACGCAGCAGCAGACGATGCTACAGCGTGCTCCTACTCGAGCTCCTGCTCGTGTGCAGCAAGCAGGACCGCTGTGGGATCCCCCGCCAACTGGCGGATGGGGACCCCCGCCTTGAGAGGCCCACTTCTTGTTTCGTTGTTTTGTACAACCGGCAGCTGCACGTGCGCAGCCCCCGTGTCTGCCGGGGGCACCATGTGCATGGACGACGCCAGATGGGTCATGCCGCCTCGGAAGCCTTTTGTGGTGTTCTTCACTCGACCATACATGTCGCTGGTGATGTCGCTGACGTCGAACATATCCTTTACACTCTGCCAGAACGGTTTCCTTTGGACGTTTGCCTCCATAAACTGCAAGACCACGTCGCTTCAGCATCTCCTGAGGCTTTGTCATTCTTGAAAGGAACGCTCAATGGCTTAGTTCAACATATGTCCAGCAGAAGTGGATACTAGGGATATTGGGACTGCACCTCGTAAGGGGAGAAAGCGTATGCGTGGGCCAGAGCTGCGAAGAACATCTCTATGCAGATCAAGAAGTCCTGCGTGCCCCCTCATCCTGGCTACAAATCAGGAGCGTATAGAGGCACAACAGTATAAAAGATAAGACCAGATAGACTCACAAGCGGCTGCATAATGACAAGCTGATGCAAAAATGACTGACTCAAAGACCAGGAGAGCAGAGCCCCATGCGGAATTGTGTCGCACAGGAGCTCCCTAAAGGAGCATCCACTCCACCTATAAGTACAATCACTTACGAAACGGAGCTCACTTTAAACTATCCGTCACAGAGAGGAAACGTTTCTGGACTGAGAAAAGCTGGCAGAGATCGTAACGGCCACAGAGTCCAGACTCGTCAGAACTCATAGGCAGTGAATGCCTACTCGAAAATGTGACTCAGCGACAAGACTGGACAGCAGCGATGAGGCAAGACTTGCACCTGGATGCCCGTCGCCACGTCATCCCTCTGCCCATGCCGCACAACACAAAACAACCCAACCCAACCTCCGACTCGCTTCAGCTCTCACAAGGGGTGAAGGACCTTCAAGCACCAGAAAACAACCAACAAAGGCATGTGACTATGTCCATAATCATTGTGTTGTAGCACAGGCTGTTGAGCGTCAAGCTTGATTTCACTCGCAGGACAAAAAAAAAACCCGAGACAGAAAAAAAAATAACTCTCCAGATGGGAATGCATCTGGTAGAAGTTCGGCCTCCAAGGTTGGGAAGGGGAAGGTGGGACTCAGGATAGCAGTGACTGCAGTACGCACATCATAGTTGGATGATAGCGAGTCTGCAGAGGTAATGAGGCCGAATTTGAAAAGCAGGTCTATACCAACACTTTGCCTGCTTCCAGTATGCACCCGTAACATCCTGGAGGCTTAGATAGCTCCGCATCGTACAAAAAGCAGGGGTGAAAACTCATTTCATTAAAAGGAATAGGGTAGGCCAATGACAACTTGATCAAAACTTGCAAGGAAATCTCCGCATTAAAATTGTGCTGTCTTGTTCAACTTCAAGCGCTCCATTGTGTTGCCAGAGAGAAGGAAAGGCCAACATGTTACAAATGCAAAGGTAGAATTGGCAAAAAAGGAGCTCACCACCAGGAGAAGAAGACAACAGCTTTAACGCACAGAAACTTGGGCAATGGGTGCATCGGGGCAAGCTCTGTGTGGGTGGCCTGATACAACAGCACCAGGCAGTAGATCGCCCACTGCAAGTCCAGTCCCTCCCAACCCCACTCCCGCACCTTGTTGACTGTATGCATAGAACGAAGCGGCTCCCAATTGCCGCCGCTTTATGCCTTGCTACAGTAACAGAGGTCCAGTCCTATGGCGCAGCCTGTGCAAGCTTCCTCCATTACACGCTGGACACTTCCACGTGACTGTCATCCACTTGGCATCCCTCTCCTTTGCTGAACAGGTATTTGTTCAATCCACCAAATGTCACTCAATAGGGACAATGTGGCAAATTGGGCAAAAAGAGTTACAATTTGAGAAGCATTGTTGATGAAGGCAAGGTACAAATATGCTCTGTCGAACACCAACATGCCCTCTCCATATACGCCACCCCATTCGCAGAACCTGCACAACAATATAAAAAAAAAACGAATATAAACAGCAGGATACAGAAAAAGGGAAGTGCAGCAATGAACGCTATTTGCAGCTGCTTTGGCTAAAGATCACACGATTGAATCTGCCAAAAAGTAATGTCATGTAGTGTGAAAACTTACAAAGCGATTAAGGTGGTCAGGGGTCGCAGCACCACCTACACCCTCAGGCTCACGGCTGCAATTAAGGACGTTTGCTAAGCAATGGCGTCCAAAAACTCAAACATTGAGGCAGGTTGCATAGAGAGTATCGACTATCAGAGAAAAAAAAAAAAAAAAACCAAGGAGGTATAGGACTAACTGCAGCCAAACACTAGGCCTAACACTAGGCCTAACTCGCCTAGGTCACAGGTACGCTGCAGATTTAGGACTTAGCTTAAGAAAACCAGTGTTCCTTTGTCAAATTCAAACTATCGGAAGCAACGCAATAGCATGATATCAATGGCAATTGCATCAATATCAAGATATGAAAAAGTTGCAGCAAGTGGCGACGCATTAAGTTGATCCAAAATAGAGAAGGTGATTCACTATTGTGATTAAGCCTAGTTTTATAACTCACGTAATTGTGGACGCCAGCCTTACAACCACGAAGAAATTCCTCTCCCATATCCCACGGTTTGAAAATGTATGTGAAGGGCCACATATGCTCCACTTGGGACTTGTCAGACAAGATGCACACGAGAATTCGCTCATCCCCAATGTATGCCACGAGATACTCGAAGAAGCTGTATATCACATAAGCCTCGTAGCATCTGTCGACAATCAGCAAACAGCAACGTGAACATGCTTTTCAGTGAGGCTTCAGGGCGACCAAGCTGCTCGCTAAAGATGCAACTTATGCGTTCGCGTAGCCACAAAGTCACAAAACGGACGGAAAGTCGAAGGAAGGCCTGTCCGGCGGCGCACATGTGCAGGCGCTCACTCTCTGACGGTGTTCAAGTAAATCGCAATGTCTTTAAACCGCAACGCAAGCCATGAATTGACAGCATATATTGGCACCATAAAAAGAATCCGAATAATCTTCTTCTGCTGGAGCGGCCGTGTGTAATTGTCGAGGTGCTGGGCCACTTCGAGCAAGGAGATCGGGAGGGCCAATATCACAAAGACACCTGTCCGCCATTCATGTAAAGTAAAGAAGCGAAATCACATAAGGCTTTACGCGGTTAAACAAGAGTGCCACCTAAGGCCAGAATAAAAACGTATTGAGGAGGGATCCTCACCAGCAACAAACCAAGCGATAGCAGGGGTAGCGTAGTGTGCTCGATGCATGCCAACAGCCAACACCGGCAGCGCTACGATGACCAGCCCGGACGAGAGAAGCCTGAAAAAGGAAGAAAGAGATAGTTGTTCTACACAGTTTCCACGAGCTAACGGAAGAAAAGACCCAACCATGACTGCTGATAATGTGTGATGGCTGCTCCTTTCATTTTACAGAGAATATGCAACAGCCAAATTAGTTAAAAAGCTTCGAGAAACATGAGCAGACTGAAACCAGAAGAGGAACAAGTTCTTCTGATAGCCCACCATGCCGCCTTGCACAGGTTGCAGCACACCCGCACCCTGCGACCGTCCCCCTCACTCATCGCCACGCGCCTTTCACAAAGCAGCAGTCATCCGCGAACGCCTACACAGGGGAGCTTCCGCCATGTCCTTTTCCGAATACGACACTCCAAGAGAGTGCGAAGCGTCCTGCGTCCCTGCAGGCGGGCCGAGTCTCGGGGGCCGGGCAATCGGGGCAGCGGCGCAGACAAGGCGGGGGCTGTTAAGCAGCCATGGCGAGCACCCGCCGTCGCTCTCCTCCTCCGCGCGAGCGAAGTCAGCAAGCAGCGCGGCGACCTCGCGGTTCCTCCAAGCCTCCCCGCGGCTCGGGCCGGGTCGGGTCGGGTCGGTGCGTGCAGGCGAGGCCGTCACGACTGACGACGAGCCCGCCCGCACGCTCGAGCAAGGGAAGCAGCTCCCGCGCGAAGGAAGACGGGACTGCGGAGAGGGAGGGAGGCCGGGGGCCGCTTGGCTGCGTGGCTCCAGCCGGCGACAAATTCAAGGGATGCACGGCCGGCCACCCGGGCCTATGGGATCGTGCAACTAGGGATGAACGCGATCAACCATAACTTTACATTCTTGCTGTAAAGTTAATTTAAAAATAAATAATAATCTTACGGCCATCCCTACATGCGACCATGAGAGGAATGGGATGTTTGTTTGAACTCACGATGGCAAGGCCATCAAATGTACATGGATAAAATCGACATAGGGAACCAGAGGAAGCGGTCACAAAGGACATAAGGACGAAGAAAAAGCCTCGAAACGGAAATCTACATCTCGGCCCAACAACACGGCACTAGAAGCAGCCGCGAAGGTCGCCGATGTGCGACGCAGCACGCGCAGGAAGGGGCGGGAGACCACCGGGACGGGTACCAACAACCGCTGCACGCCGCTGTCGATAAAAGGTTGCGAGGATCGCTGGGGGAGGGCTTCCGGGGCCGTGCATCTAAAAGGAGCGATGGGCGCACTGGCGAAGGAAGACATCCAACCGAAGCGTCTAGGCAGCCAAAAATCTCGATAGCCAACGGAATGAACTCATGAGAGCGAGGGTGCCCAGTCCACGTACAGTACTGTAGGAATGGCCGGTTGTACGGAATGTTAGAACTTTTGGTTTCAAACTTTGGTTTTAAACCAGGTATTTTTGAACCTTCAGAATTAGTCGACTCAAGCAGCCGGCCGGACAGCCAGCCAACCGCCGACGGTACGGCACCGTACGGGGCACACGCGACACATCACGCGTGACGCGCGGCCAGGCCAGCGGGGCAACGGGCGGTCTCGGCGGACGGGCCTCACCGCCTCCCTCCCTCCCTGCCTCCGCGACCGCTCCACTCCGCGCCGCTCGGCTCGTCCTGCCGTGCGCGCTGGTCAGCGGCACCCTCCCTCACGCGCTCCCCTCTCCCCTCTCCCCTCTCCCCTCTCCCGTCTCTAGTCTCCACCCGCCCGGCCCGGCCGCGTGCGGGCAAACATGGCGGCAGGTGGAGGGAGTGGAAAGCGACGGGCCGCCACCGTAAAAGCACCCGCGTGCAGGTACGCTGCGCTGCGCCTCGCTGGGCAGAGGCAGGCTCAGGCTCGCCTCTCTGCGCCGCTGTGCTTGCTTTGTGTCAGGGCGAGGCGAGGGTTCTGCTTGCGCTACAACAGCAGGCGTTCCGGCATCAGCTCGATAGATTTCTTGCGTGACCAATGAATCCATGTAAGGCTGCTGTCTATGCGCAAGAGTGGCTGCACTTAAGGGGGTTGTTTTCATCTGGCTAGTTCTCTGCTAGCGTCTGTTTCGTGACTGCATATCTAGGTGCAAAAAAGAGCCCATGGTTTTTCTCAGTTTCGAAAGACCTACATCGTCATCTCATCACGTAGAACTAAGGAGAGCGAGTAGGCAAAGCTGTAGCTCCCACTTGTATGATGGAGTTTGAAGGAGTTTCGGTTGCGGTTGCTTGCACTGGCTGGCGGCAGTGAGTGGCTGATGATACAATGCCAAGGCATAAGATTGATTTTGGATTGGACTAGTCTTCTGGAAGTCGACCTTGATGTTCGCACAAACGTAGTGCTGGTCCTGGATTCAGCTCTGAATGCTGGAAGCCCATGGTGAGCAAGTATTGCGTCTGTAGATATGAAGCAAGTGGGCTGGTGATCATTTTTCCTCTTACGTCAATTTGTGTGCAGGACACTCTCAATGCAGCTGATGGACCTTCCAACGAGTATATTGCTTAGCATTATGACTTCAGTCACGTGCACCCGCAGCCGTAATTCCATGGCTTTGGTTTGCTCTTTGTGGCGTGACTGTGAGCGGCAGACTAGAGAGCACCTCGCTCTCAGAAAAAGTGTTTTTGATTTGCTTCATGTCCCCTCCTGTTTCAAGTCTGTGGTCTCGCTCGACCTCTCCATGTGCAGTCCCTGGGGCAGCTCCCTTCTTTGTGGAGGAAATTCCGATCACATCGTTGCAACACTGACAAAGGCCTTTCCACGTGTGAAAAAGCTGATCGTGTATGCTCGGGAGAGGCTTGTTATTGAAGCTGTAGCCGCTATCTGGCCACAGTTGGAAGAAGTGAGCCTAGTTAGGTGGCACAAGAAAGGCTTTGAACCAGCTGAAAATCAGGAGCTTGGAGCCGATTTATTGCCGATTCTACGTGGCTGCAACAACCTCCGTTCTCTAGACCTTTCCAAGTTCTTCTGTTGGCAAGAGGATGCCGTCAGAGCACTCTGTGCAGCTCAGGCCTCAAGTCACATTGCCAATCTCAAGTCGCTCAATTTGATGACTATGGGCCTGTCATCCAATGGATTCAAGTCAAGTGAAATCCTTGCAATTGCCCAGGCATGTCCTGGTCTTAAGGAGTTTCATTGCATTTGTAACATGGAGGCTCAATTGTCAGACACTGTCAATGACGAAACATTGGCTGCTCTAGGAGCACACTGTCCTAGCTTGCAAGTCCTTGAATTGGTAGAGTTGTGGGCATGGTTATCTGCACGATCTAACAGCGATGGTAACAACCCAACCATCACAGCAGCTGGAGTCGTAGCTTTAATCTGGAGCTTACCAGATCTCCAAGAGCTGAGCTTGCAGCTTTGGAGGAATTTGCCGAACAGCGGTGCACTCATGGAGGAGCTTGCGCTCAAATGCCCCAATTTGACAAAGCTTCGGCTGGGGGGGCTGCTGGACATTTGCAATGGATCCGGAGAGGGGGGTGGATTGGCCCGCTGTGGAGGTCTTCGAGAAGTTTCAATCACTCGTTGCCCTGGTTTGAACGATAGTGTCGTCACCACCATTGCAACTTCCTGCCAGTTGTTGCGGCAGGTCACCATCTGCAACTGTCCCGATTTGACATATGAAGGCCTGGCATCACTTGCTGCGATCCTGCAGAAGTCTTTGAAAGCCATCACGATCGGCCAGTGTCAACTGATCCCAACAATCGATGCAATCAGGGCCTTGGCGCACCTGCGTCCCACCTTGGAATTTCTGCAGCTTGACTGTGACTGGAGAAACTTGGATGTTAATGCGTTGAATATCGATCCGAGCCAATTGAAGCCGGGGGCTCTGGCAGGAGCTGGACTAGTGCTGCAGCAGCAGCAGGCCGTGGTGGCCGCAGAGCAGGAGTTGGTGTTAAGCCCCTGGGCTTGTTTGAGGGAATTAAGTCTGTGGGCACAGCTAGGAACTCTTTTGACTCCATTGGCGATGGTAGGCCTGGTCAACTGTCCCGTCCTTGAACGGGTCCGCATTGGCGTGGGGGGCGATTGCCGGAACATTGCTCGACCGCCGGCCCCTGTATTTGGACTCGGAGTTTTGGCAAGGTTTCCACAGCTCACCGACCTTTGTGTTGACTTGAGCGAAGTGACGGGCTTCACCATGACATGCCAGCCCGGGTTTGTGGACGTCACATTATGGGAGAGATTCTATCTACATGGAGTACAATTCTTGCACACTGAGACGCTGCAATATTGGCCTCCCTCCGATGCAGATCATAATCGCCGAGCACTTTCACTACCGTCTGCGGCAATTTTATCAGATTGCTCTACAGCTCGAAGAATCTTTTTGCATGGAATAGCAAATGAGCATCTGCTGTCCATGCTGCTGCGAGGTAGTCGGCTACGGGATCTGCATGTATGGACTGATTTTTGGCCGGCACCTGACGATGACATGTCGACTGAGATGCGAATAGCTGCCAGCAAGCGCTTGGAAAGTGCTCTAGATAGCAGGAACCTTCCTGACTGATGAAAAAAGGAGTACAGACCTCTATAAAGCAGCAATGTATGCTTGTTGTTTTTCACTTTTTGCTAACGTCGCCCGAACATGAAGACCTATGATGGGTTGAACCTGTATCAAGCGGCTGTTAATTGGGATACGCGATGCGGTGGTTCGAGCATCAGCACCGCGGCATTTGCTGAGGCGCAGGAATGGGGCGCGAGGCTGTAACCCTCGTGGACTGTGGAGCGATTGACAGTTCGGCAGAAGCTGGCGAAGCCTAGGCGGGCCTTTCTGCTCATTAGTTTAGTTTTGCTCGGGGGGGGGGGGGGGGGGGGGGGG
>CM074811.1:88725-105607 GCA_037447605.1 Zygnema circumcarinatum | reverse complement strand
CGCTCAGCGGGATTCATTTTGCGACTTTCATACGCCAAAGGTTGGCCATCTTGAAACAAGACGGCACCCAAGGCGAATCCCGAAGCATCACAAACCACTTCATAAGGCTTGGACGGGTCCGCTAAACGGAGAGTGGGTGCGGTAACAAGTGCATGGCGCACACCTTCGAATGCATCCTGGCATTCAGGGGTCCATGTAAAGGGGACACCGGAACGTGTCAAATTAGTCAAGGGAGTAACCAATTTACTAAACCCTTGGATGAACTTACGAAAATAATTCGCAAAGCCCAGAAAAGACCTCAACTGGTGCAGGTCAGTCGGTGGCGCCCAAGTTTCTACCGCGGAAACTTTGGCAGGATCAGGTCGAAGACCCTGATCATTGAGGATATGCCCAAGATAAAGCAACTCACGTTGCATGAAGTGACACTTCTTCCTCTTGGCATAAAATTGGTGCTTCCTCAGGGTCTCAAACACTTTCCGAACGTGTTCAAGATGTTCCTCCTCTGTCTTACTGAAGACAAGGATATCATCGAGGTAAACCAAAACAAACTCGTCCATGCCGATGAACATTTCGTTCATCACAGCCTGGAAAGTCGCCGGAGCATTAGTCAATCCAAAGGGCAACACCTTATATTGGAAGTGACCAATCGGCGTCCGGAACGCAGTTTTTGGCACATCAGCTTCCGTGACGCGGATCTGATGGTACCCCTGAGCAAGATCGAGTGAAGTAAACACTCTGGCGCCGTGAAGACGATCCAACAGATCATCAATACGTGGTAAAGCAAAACGGTTCTTTACGGTGATCTTGTTGAGTGCGCGATAATCAATGCACATCCTCAACGAACCATCTTTCTTCCCAACAAACAAGATGGGCGCCCCAAAGGGGCTCTGACTGGGTTCTATCCAGCCCTTTTCACGTAAAGTTGCCAACTGCTTTCGCATCTCCTCGGTTTCTTTTGGGCTTAACCGATAGATCGGCCGCCAAGGCGGCTTTTGCTCAGGCTCAAGAGGGATTGTGTGCCCCACTCCTCTAGATGGTGGCAACCCTCTTGGAAGGTCGTCAGGGAAAACATCCCTGAATTCATCCAACAAAGGTTGGATCTTGGGTGGAACGGCCGAGAGCACAACCGTAGATGTGATCTGCCATTCCTGATCTTCGTCATGGACATCCTCAGTGGCTGCCATGACATGCACCATGAACAAGGTGCAACCTTCCTTAACTGCTTTGGCCAATTGCATAGCTGAGCAGAGATAAGGAGTAGCAGGCTGCTTGATAGCAGCGGATGTGGCTCTGCCAGGGTGCAGGGTAAGCCGCCTGTCACCACTGTGCAGAATGCAATGTGGGACAGAAAAGTCCATTTGTGCTTTGACCATGGTTAACCAAGCACTCCCCAAAATAACATCAGTACCAGGGGCCAGTTGTGTTAGAAGACACTTGACTGCCCCGGAGTAGGATTGGAGCTTGATCTTGAGTGTGACGCTACCAGAGATCTGGCCCTTGCGTCCATCCCCGAAAGTAACACTTTAGGATGGGGATCATGGTCAGCAAATCTACGGATGAACCTTGAGAACTAACAAAGTTAGCATACGCCCGGTATCTAGCGGTAGAGCGCTGGGTGACCGATGAGCGATCCGATGAAGGTCGTAGCCGCGATGGGCAAGGTGGAACATAGATCGCACTATATGCGAAGGTTGAGGACGAGTCGTCCTCCACACTAATGTGTAGGGTGAGCCAACCAGCAAACTGGTGGATCCTTCCATCTCTTGCACCAACGTGTGCCCTTTCCTCAACTGTTTCACCAACCGCCAAGTGGCGTGGGAAAGGTGCGAACACCATGTCGGCTGAGGAACGGCACGTGCAGCCAGGTGGGAGGTGTGTCCCTTGACATGCAAGCATCCATGGCACCATTGCATGAGAACATCATACATGACATTGAGGATAAAGAACATGCCAATCAGCATTCATCACTACATCCATAAACCCAGAAGGAGTCACTACAGTGGCAGGGGAAAGAGAAATGGAAGAAGGGAGTACATCAAACACAAAGAGATCTTGCACTCCCAAAGGCCTGTCCACCAAGTTAAGAATGTCCAGGGTTCTAAGAAACAAGAGTCTTTTATCCCTGATGGCAGCCCCATTCCCTCCCCCTAGCCTAGCATGTCCACCAGCAACGACCCCTAAGCTGCTGGTGGGTTGGGGTTTTCCGGCCCCTTGCCCTTCTTGTCCTTGGTGTTCAGAGGGCAATCACGGGCCTTGTGCCCCTCCTTGCGGCAGCGGAAACACTTGTTCTCCCAGCGCATCTTCTCCACATTTCCTGCAGGAGTCAACCTGCGGTAGATGCGTGGGTGGGCGAGGCAGCCACTTCCGGTACACTTAGCTTGTTCTTTCTGCCCGGTTTGGCGGGGCGAGTCCCGCACCACGACCACATCCGCATTCGCCCGGAGCCTGGCGGGGTGGGGGCCTCTGCATGCGCTGCGAGGCGGCGTCAACTGAATGGGCGCATCAAAATGCGGCTCAGAGTCGTGGGGTCCCGCGGTTCCAGTCAGGTGGGTTGGTTCTTAAACTGCTTCTCGGTGTGGCTGACCATTCTGAGTGGAAAGAGCATCGGGAAGCTTGTGGTATTGATTTGGGGCACCACTTGTGGGTCTGGCCTTGTTGCGGTTTGGACCATGTTGCGAAACTTATCCCGGGCCTCCAAGCGGGATCCAAGGCTAAAGGTGTTTGATAAGTTCATCTACGAACTTACATCCCGATGAATCTAATCTCATGAGAGGCCTCATACACCGCGGTATCTCGGCTCCTGCGAGTGCTGGAGTAAGCAAAGCTTACCCCTTTGGAGGGAACTGATTCACTTCCGAAGGTAGCCCTTCGTTTGACCCAACCACTGCTCAATCGAGCAGTCCGTGGTAGGATGTTCGCCCCAAAAGGAAAGGGGCCACCTTGGCTGAGGCCAGTGAGCATCCTCGATAGGTTCTTGAGGGGGCGTCCAGGGGCCCAGGATCTCCTCCCGCCCCGGCCCGGCTGCCGGCGAAGTCCCAATGCTGGGTGGTTACTTCACCAGGTGGGGGTGACTTCCCAAGTGGAAAAACCAGGGGTGGGACTACGCGGCTGCCGGCGGCCCGGTTGAAGGCGTCGGGGCGGGAGCGGCGGCCCCTGCAGGAGTGGTTTGCCTAACCCGCTTCACAGGGACACGATGCATCCGCACTTGCCTCTACGGCTGAGGGGGTTGGTATACCTTCTCGATCCTCGGGGCTTTGTCAGAAGGCCGAGACTCCATTTGGAGCGTGTCCTGGCGGTGGGCCAGTGAGCTCCACATGTCGTCCACCACCTCATCTGAGGCCATGGTGGCAGCCGGCCTAGCCTGCTACGTCAGCTCCGGTTCGTCGATCCTGTACTTCATGCTTGAGGCCGTGATGTGGGCCCCGATCGCGTAAGGATGGTGGATTCCTTCAGAACTTACTTGACTCGGTGGCCTTGAGGAGGAGGCGGCCGATCCTTGGGATGACCTTGGTCATCCAGGTGGAGCTCGAGGCCCAGGCCCCTCCGTAGGAGTGGCCGCTGATCTCAGTTCTCCTCCCGTCACTTCGTCAGGAAGGTGGTGGAGGTGGCGGCCAAGGGCCCCAGGTCCCCTAAGGCCCGGCGGTGGTCACCATGACCCGCCCAGGTTCTTCAAAGAAGGGAGGCGCCGCTCGATACAATGTAGCGGTAATCTAACTCCTTGGCCTACGGAATCCGCACCGGCTCGAGTTGGCGGGGAGAGAGAGCAAGAAGCCGGTGGCCAGCGGCCTGGCGGGGTAACCCGAATCGTATGTTGGTTGGGTGACGGCGGTCACCACTCGCCCGCTACACTTCCGTTAGGCCTCTACCGGCATGGAGTTAGGCGAGCGTCCAATGTGAGGCTACGTGTCCCTACGACTCGAATGGGTCGGAGGAATTTTCTTGTCTGAATGCTTTCCTGCCGCATTCCGCGGCGCGCATACAGCGACAGCGACGCGCCAGGTACGGTCGATTACCGCGGTCGGATCCCTACGCTGGCCTTGGTCGGCCCGGCGATCCGTCCGTACCAGCGGGTAACCCGTTATTATGCGGACGAGCGAAGTCAAAGGGATCCAGGGCCAGCGGCCCGAGATCCCAATCGCTTGAGCAGGATTGGTCAGGTAGTGCTTGGATTAGTCAGTGATCTTTCCCTCTGCAGAGGAGGGGACGCGGCAGTGGCGTGGGGCCCATAGAGATTATGTGGCAGCCCCACGGGTGAACCAGTTCTTACGGTTCGAACCTAGGACCTCCGTCGTCCTATAGGGTATCCGATGCCCTAACCGTTAGGTAATGCATTGGATGGAAACATAAAAGCATGGGGCTCTGGTAAGTCTTCCCCCTTGGGGTGGCGTAGCGTTTAGCTCTGATTAGGTAACACAGTAAGGCGGTTTGGGTGTAAGCGTGAGCGTAACCACCAACTAAACTAACGATTGAAAGTACAAGGTAAGGACAGCGGGTGTAAGTACACGCATTGGCTGGGAAAAGCTGACAAAATAGTGCGACAAGCTGAGAATGTCGGATTCTCCAGCACTCCCTCTCGTTCAAAAGTGTGGTCCGTGATCGGTGAAGCTCAAAAGCTGGTAGATGTAAGGCCTGAAGTAAGAAAATGTTGATTACGCTAGCGGGTGGGGCTGATAGAGGAAGGTAAGGGTGCCGTCTTTAATCTTGTCGAGTGAAGTGGGCGAGATAGCCGATGTGTTTAATGCGTTGATGGTGCGAGGGTTTTGCATGGCAAGGGCACCTTGAGGTCGCGTGAGCGGTGGTAGCGTGAGGGGGGAAGGGAAGAGTGAGGTTGGAGAGGGAGGGATGGGCAAACAGCCTCTTTAGCGGCGGTGGAGGCGGCCGCTATACTGCTTCGGTGGAGGATGTAGCAGCCTTGTAGGCTATAGAAGGACGAAATAAGGCCCTTTGCCAGAGAAAAGCACGAGCCAATAACCGAACGCCTTGTGTCGGGGTCACTGCCCCAGTCAGAGTCACTGTAACGACTGAAAACCGCCTCTTCAGTCTGCGCGGAATCACACACCAGCACTCCGAGTTGTGAGAGAAGCAGAGAGAAAGCTTGAAGGTAGCGCGGCCACGGGCGGGGTGCAACCCGAATGCCGATACGTTGGTTAGTGACAGCGGTCACCTCATACCTACGCTTCCCCGTTGAACCTCCCCACCCGGCATATGGAAGTTGGAGCGGGGGCGTCCAATAGCGGTACCCGTGTCCCTCTCGACGAATGGGTGGAAGGTGGCCCTGCTGTCGCGCTCACCGCATTCCTTGGCCCTTGTAGCCGCTGGCTGTGGCGCACCAGCCGATGCGTCGGTGCAGTCGGATCTATCGCGGCGCGGGTCGGCCCGGTGATCGTCCGTACCGGCGGTAACCGTAGTATGCGGACGGCGGTTCTGCGATTCAAAACGTAAGGAAGATGTGGTCCGGGATTCCGTGATCCACCGACAGCGTGGCCCGGCTGTGACTCATGCATAATACCGGTATCGCGCCGCATGAACCACGCACAGCAGCGAGGTTGATCCCGAGACCCTTCCGGTCTAGGTAGTCCCCAAACGCCTTGGCAGCTCGGCGCGGGGTGAAATCTTAGGGCCGGAGCGCGCCACTGATACGCCTCGAGTAGGTGGCTGTAGCGTTTATTTACATTACTCCCAGCGGGGATATGAGCGCCCTGGATTCACGTGTGTAGGAAGTAGTAAAAGCTGACTCGTAGTTTACCCCGGCGGCACTTAGCGGTCGAACTCGTGCTTAAAGGGAGAACTCGGCGATAATCCCTCAAGTCCACTCCGAGGATTCTTGTGAGGGGCGGCTCGAGAGCCAGGTGCAGCCCTACTTCGCTCTCACGTGGCACAACGCCTCGGTACAAGTTGATGAGCTCACAGCGGTGGTTAAGTTGCCTGAGGCACCCCATGTCTTATGTTGACCCAGCCCAGCCCGACCCAGCTACGAAGGTATTCGTAACGGGAAGAGCGCGACCCTTTCTCCTGTCTGGTGGAGCTTGAATGGTTTCAACCGTGCTCAAGTTCACCTTGAGTTCCCAGCAGTGGGGAGGTGGTGCCGGATCCTCCCGTGTGCAGTGTAGACCTTTACTTGAGAGCCAGCGTGAAAGACCCGGATGCACCTTCATGTGGGATGAAATTGCATCAACACATGGCGACATCATTGATTAAACTTCACGCGACCTTAAAAGGTCGATGAAGCGGGGCGTAAACATTATTTGCCGTAAGCTTTGAGTCACCGAGTTATTTACATGCCGCGGCTTACCTCATCGCGCCGTTTGAAGGTGAGTTGGAGTCTGATGACGGTCGGCATAGGCAGCGCTTTTGTGCGTGGGCGTTGCGCGAAGTCTAGCAGGTACCCTCTACTGCGCAGCGCCTGAGCATTCGTCGGACTAAAGATCCCATTGCCCGGGAGGTTAGGTCCGTGGTCTCTCGGCTTCAGGATGGGGGTTACGTGGGCCATGTTCCTGGTCGGGGGCTCGTCCGCGGTTGCGAGGGGGATTTAGAAGGATCTTGTAAAGTTGAAGAAAGGGGGTGAGTAGATGGACTCACGGAAAGCATTATTGATGGCGCGTCTTTACGCGCGACAGGAGGCGATTCGTCCCACCCGTCAGGGGGTAGGTCAGCATGTCACGGGAGGTAATCCTCCGGGGATCCTGATGCCCCGTCCCGTCGGCCATCCGGTTTCTTGGTGGAAAATTTGTACTTCGGCGCACAGCAGTCCCAACGATTTTAACCTTAATTCAAAATGGCGATTGAATCGTATAGATCGCGGTCGGAACCCACAATTCGGTGAAGACCCGTCGCGGCTCATACTTTGTCGGCGTGGCGAGTGCGATGCAAATTAGGCCCGGTCTTAGTAGTTGGTGCAAAATGCACCCGTCTTTGCTGGCCGTCAGCCAGGCGAGGGATGGAGTCATGCCCGTTATCCGCGGAGAGATCTGTGTCCGAGTCCATTACCACGTGTCCACGTTTGAAAGGAGGTGCTGAGGGGTTCTGGTATTTGGCAGGATCTAGCAGGTCACGGGTTTGTTTAGATTGACAAGTTAGACGCAACAAGCCTCTGACGCTGCGTCCACCGAGGGAAGTCGAGCTTTGAGAACTACCGGGCTTGATGCTGGGTTTTAGCAACTCGATGTGACACCGATGCGAGGAGGTCATGTAGGCTACGCGGAATGGCTGCCATCACGATCCGACCTTGAAACGACCAAGCTGGCGGCGTAGTACGGAGCTCCGAATCATAGACACCACTTTGTCGCCTGTATTACGCGGCCATCCGAGAGCGAAAGGATCACCCGGTAGTACCCTCACGGATCATGCATGCGGGATTCGGAGAAGCGAGGGAGGGTTGGCCCTGCCGTCAGCGGTGGAGGATACGTAATGGCATCTCTTTGAGCGGAGACTTCGGGGTTAGCGACCTCACCTCATCATCTCGTTCCACCAACACTGAGTCGGCGCGTCGGCGAGATCTTGAAACACTCTTCGATTAGATATAGCTACACATTCGACGCCAGGAAGCAGGTAGGCCCATTTGTGATCGAACTTTCTTTAAAGGAGGAACCTGAGACCCGGCGTGCACACTTGCCGCACAAACAGTCTGTTAGGTTGAGAAGAGCGTCGGCCAGGCGGTGAGTTAAAGTGACCCACGAAGCGTGACACTTTCGCCTCTAAATATACCCAGCATATGCAGTGGAGCCTTCTGGCGATTCTGTGCGATGCGAGAATAGTTGCTTCCGGCCAGGATTCATTTCATTTCATGCAGCGAGGAGTTGACCATCTTAAGTAAAGGCGGCGCAAAGGTAGGAATAAAACATCACAAACTTACTTCATATGGTTTTGGGCGGGTCCATGCTTGAAGTGGGTCTGCGGTAACAAGTGCATGGCGCACACGCGAATGCATCCACATTGGTCATGTAAAGGGACAGGAACGTGTCAAAACCAATCCGAGGAGTAGCGGAGTTTACTTTAAACCTTGGATGAACTTACGAAAATAATAATTCAGCAACCCGAGAAAAAGACCTGGCCCAGTGCGGAGTCGGTCGGTGGCGCCCAAGTTTCTGCAGCGGAAACTTTGGCGGGGGTCGAGTCGAACGCGATCGTGAGGATATGCCGAGGCAAAGCAAACTCATATTTGCATAAAAAGTGAGCACTTCTTCCTCTTGGCATAAAATTGGTGCTTCCTCAGGTCATAGAAACACTTTTGCGAGAGCGTGTTGAGATGTTCTCTCCTACGATAACTAGAAGACAAGGATATGCGTCGAGGAGTAGCCAAAAGCCAGGCTTCGTCCCATGTAGATGAACACGTTTTAGGTTTAATCACGGCTGAAAGTCGCTAGGGCATTAGTCAATCGAAGGTCCAGCACCTTATATTGGAAGTGACCAATCGGCGTCCGGAACGCAGTTTTTGGCACATGAGCTTCCGTGACGCGGATCTGATGGTACCCCTGAGCAAGATCGAGTGAAGTAAACACTCTGGCGCCGTGAAGACGATCCAACCGATCATCAATACGTGGTAAAGCAAAACGGTTCTTTACGGTGATCTTGTTGAGTGCGCGATAATCAATGCACATCCTCAACGAACCATCTTTCTTCCCAACAAACCGGATAAAGCCCCGAAGAGGGGCTGTTGAGTTATCCGACCCTTTTAACGTGAAGTTGCGGTAGCGCTGCATCTCCTGCGGTTTTCTTTTGGGCTTAGCAGATAGATCGGTACGCGAGGCGGCTTTGCTCGATTTCAAAGAGGGATTGTGTGCCCCACTCCCTCTAGATGGTGGCAACCCCTCTTGGAAGATCGTCGGGAAAACATCACGAACTCATCCAACAAAGGTTAGTTGGGTGGAAACGGTAGAGGCACATCTGTAGAATGTGATCTGCCATTCTGATCTTAAGTCCATGAACATCCTCGGTGGCTGCCATGACATGCACCGTAGACAAAGTCATGACCCTTCCTTAAGCTACTTGACCCGGTGCATGGTGAGAGCCTGTGAGATAAGGAGTAGCGGTACTTGATAGCGGCCAGATGTGGCCTCTGCCCAGTCGCGAGGAGTAGCCTTTGTCCTGCTTGTCGCGAGAATGCAGTAATGGAGACGAAAAAGTCCATTTATTAACATTTGGATTAACCAAACTAGCTCCCCAAAATAACATCGATACCGGGGCGGTTGTGTTAGAAGACACTTGGTTGCCGGTGAATGAGGAGCTTGATCTTGGGTGTGGCAGCTACGGAGATGCGGCCCTTGCGTCCGTCAAAGTAACACTTTACGAGATGGGGATCTGGCGGTCCAGCCCACATCTCGGTGGTATGAGCCCAACAAAGTTAGCATCTGCCCGGTATCTAGCGATGGGAAGCTGGCGGGTGGCCATTAAGGCGGCAGATGAAGGTCATGGCACGATGGAAAGGGCAGGGAAATATAGATCGTGACTGAGGCGTGCTTAAGGTTGGGAGGACGAGCGTCCTCCACACCAATGTGTAGGGTGAGCCAACCAGCAAGCTGGTGGATCCTTCCATCGTCTGCACCAACGTGTGCCCTTTCCTCAACTGTTTCACCAACCGCCAAGTGGCGCTGGGAAAGGTGCGATCTGCCATGTGCTGAGGAACTAGCACATGCAACGCAAGGATATGGGAGGTGTTTCCCATGACATGCAAAGCATCCATGGCACATTGCATGAGAACATCATCGCCCATGACATTGAGGATAAAGACATGCCAATCACCATTCATCACTACACCCATAAACCCAGAAGGAGTCACTACAGTGGCAGGGGAGAGAGAAATGGAAGAAGGGAGTACATCAAACACAAGAGATCTTGTCAGAGTTTAAACGCCATAGCCAACCGGTGCTACGCCAGCATCACGGAGATCTCCGCACGCCCGCCTCAGGCCGACGCCGGGGTCCGTCGAGACCGGACCGCCGGGGACCATTGAGCATTAGGACCGCTACAAGGACGCTGCTGGCCGCTTTTACATGTGGCGCTACGGGTAGTCGGCCGCAGGTCGCATATGCGCTGGCCGTGATGCGCTGGGTCGTGATGGCGCGACTACGCCAACTCATACACGCTCGTGGCCCGGCGCTGACATATACCCACGCGGGCGCAGGATCCGCCACGGTTACACCAAACCACGCTGGCGCCTCGGGCAAGGCTGGGCAGGGCTCCTGCTTCCGTCCTCGCGCTTGCAGAGGTTCGACGTAAAGCGTATAGGGCGCTAAATGCAACGGTATTCAACCCTCGAAACCAAGCTTTTCTCTCTCTCTCTCTCTACCCCTCACGCCTCCTTGCTGACCCGCCAGACCGGTACCTGGACCCCCATTACATTGGTATCAGAGCCATTTTTCTTGATCCTGCGACTGCTCACCGCTCCCACCATGGTCACCACGCGCGCACGGGGAGCTGGGGAGCCGGCATCGCCGTGACACACCGCCGCCTCCCTCTCCTCCCCACCTCCCCCACCGTGCACAAATTCGCCAGCTTTGCCGTGGGCGCAGGCCTCGGGGAGCATATTCCACTGCCGGGGCCCGCCCCCATCTCGCCGCTGGCCCCGCTTCGGCAGTAATCCCAACCGCCGGGAGGACTTCGGCGGACCTCCTCAGCGAGGACTTTGACCGCCTCGCTGACACTTAAGGACCTCGACCAGGACTGGAGTGGAGCCGAACGCATCGCCTGCCGCCGCTCAGCCGAGCTGGCCGACCACCGAAGTAACTCACCTGGAGCCTTCCACGGCGCGTCCGCTGGACGGTGAACCGACGCCTTCGTGAGGACTTCGGGGACATTTCACTGACCTCGAGGTCCCAAGGACATCGTGAGACAAGAGGTCAGCCCTCCTCGCACCAGAGTGAGCCTGGTCCTCCGGGGTCCACTCTGGGGTGCCACCTCTCGGTGGAACTCGTTACCGTGGTACCTTCCTGCCGCCCACCTCCCGGGGTACCGCCGGCGACCCACCGCCCCACGGTAGGGGCTCCCGCGATATCCGGATGGGGTCATCCTCCCCTGCCGTAGATACCCAACTGATACACCTCAGCGGGGACGGGCCCGGGTGACCTTTGACTTCCTTCAAGAAAGGATGCGCCGCCCCCCTCGATCGGGTTTGCTAAATCAGCCAGCGTCCCACCCATTCTATCAGGTGAGCGACCAGCCACCACCGCCCGCTTGAGTAAAGGGTCGCGACCCAGGGTTACCTTTACGCTGACCCGCTGCCCACCGGAGGAGGGGTGAACTACGCTGCATTCCCTCTCCGCGACAGGCTCGCTAAGGTTCTCCGCAACCTCCCGGCCAAAGACGGCAGCTAGCTACCGGCTTGAAAACCGGTGATGAACAAGCATCTTTGGCTGTCGCACTTGCAGCTTCTGGAGGGTCGACTCGGGCATGCCACTGGGTGCGTACAGCAGCTGTGCTTCGCCTTCTCCCGCGATCGCTGAGACACGGTGTCCACGATTACCGTAGACACCCTCTCCGAGGTTGAACAGTTCTACAGGTTCTCCATGGGGTTGAAACCTCACATTGCTAACCAACTGTTGCTCAACCCCGCTACTTCTAAGCCCTGGGTGGCTGCGGACGCAGATTTGTTTTATGCGGCCGCTGTGAACGCGGACGCGCGGGCCGTAGCGGCAGACCCTTGGCGTGGGACTTGGTCCCCTGTACCTTCTGGCTCCAACTCGCCTCGGCGAGAGACCCCACCCTTTCGTGCCCCGCGTGGGGGCGGGAGGGGGCCAAAGCGTCCCGGGATGCACCAGCCTCGTACGCAAAAGTCCTGCTGATTCCCAAGAAGCGACAGCTCAAGAAGGAGGGCTGATACCGATGCCGACAGCGCGGGCATCGCTCGCGGGATCGGCCCTGGGTGGTCAAGAAACTCCTCGTCCGAAAACGGACCCTCACTCTAAGCCTGGTGGTTGCTGCGGTGTGGTGGCGGTGGGGAGAATGGTTGTTGAGCCGCCAGTGTAGGATTTTTGTTGTTCTTTCCAGTGATTTATTGAATATTATGGGCCGGCAGCCCCTTGCATCGGATATTTTCGTCTTGCATTGCCCGGAATATCTGAATGACTATTTGTTCTCTCTCTCCACCCGAATGACCTCTCTTGAGTTTGCTGTTGCGCAATGGGATGACCCTGCTGAAATCTGGATTCTGAACCCTACCGGGGCTACCGATCTGTTTGATAGTGTCCTTGATGCCTTCCGACGTGTGGGCGCACTTCAATGCTTCTCAGGTTCAAGGGTACCGCCTTGCCCCGCAACACGCCCCCATAACTTGCTTCGCCACGCCCATTGAAGTGGTCCGACGGGCGGAGTAGAGGTCACCCGTTGCGCGCCGCAATACCTGTGACATATCATCACCTCTGCACGCTCACCCTCGCCCTTGATGCACGGCGCGCCCTTCGATTCGTTGGCGTCCCTCGTGATCCATGTTTCAAACGTCCCCAACGCTGGCGACCTTTTCGGGTTGTGGAAGGTAATCTATCATCTCTATTCATTCAAAGCGCCGAATCTATAATTTTCTTGAACTCTTCGCTTGTTAAGCATGGCTTCCATGGTACTTTCTGCATCGCTCCGACATACCACGCTCGCGATGGTCGTAGCGGCAGATCCTGGGTTATGTGATCTACTGACAGTGAATTCAATCTTTTTCCGGGCAGATTCGGTGCTTGGTCACAATTCTAACTCCGGGCATTGACTTGATCTTAGGCAGTCATTGGTTGCAGTCCGTCCGGGCCATGATGGATTTTGCAGTTCCAAACTGCGTGGTTCGCAGTGACTCTCGGCGGGTCACCTTACTCCCAGGTATACCCACGGTTGTTCCCCCCCTCCATCCAGATGCGGCGCACTTGTGCTCCGCCATGCAGGTGGCGAAAGCCGTGAAAGCGGGTTGTGTACTCTTCTATGTGCACCTCGTCGATGAAATCGAATCTGTCTATGACGGCGACCAGGAGTGGTTACCCACTGCCTCAGAGTCGTTACCACCCGTACCCCTGGCGATCCAATCTTTACTTAACGAATTTCAGGACATTTTTCCAGAGGACCTCCCCTCAGGGCTGCCGCCGGCGCGTGGCGTGGGGCATACTATTCCCCTTGAGCCTGAGCAGAAGCCACCTTGGCGACCAATCTATCGATTGAGCCCCAAGGAGACCGAAGAAATGCGAAAGCAGCTGGCTAATCTGCGCTCCAAAGGCTGGATTGAGCCCAGTCAGAGCCCTTTTGGGGCCCCCATCCTATTTGTGGGAAAGAAAGACGGGTCCTTGCGAATGTGCATTGACTATCGAGCCCTTTAATAAAATCACGATTAAAAATCGTTATGCTTTACCTCGAATAGATGATTTGTTGGACCGGTTGCATGGGGCGCGAATTTTCACTTCGCTCGATCTGGCCCAGGGCTACCACCAGATCCGGGTCACGGATGCTGACGTACCAAAGACTGCGTTTCGTACGCCTATTGGTCATTTCCAATACAAGGTACTGCCCTTTGGGTTGACAAATGCACCGGCAACCTTTCAGTCTGTGATGAACGAGATGTTCTCCAGCATGGACGATTACGTCTTGGTCTACCTCGATGACATTCTGGTTTTCAGCAAATCCGAACAGGACCACTTGACCCACGTTCGCAATGTGTTGTCGGTCTTACGCCGGCACACATTTTATGCGAAACGCAAGAAATGTCAATTCATGCAACATGAAGCTGCTTCTACCTTGACATATCTCTTGGAGCGACGGGCCTAAGCCTCACCTGGGCAAATTGGCGGGTGGCTGCCACTTGACCGCTCCTAAGGATCTCGTGACAGTTAGCGCGCTCTCTGGGCTTTTATAATTATTTCCGTAAATTCATTCAAGGATTTAGCAAGCTAGTTACTCCACTTACAGATCTCACAAAATCTGGAGTTCGCTACACCTGGACAGATGAATGTCAGGTGGCGTTTGAGGGGACCAAACACGCCCTCATCACCGCACCTACGTTGGTGTTGGCAGACCCTACCAAACCCTATGAGGTGGTTTGCGATGCGTCGGGGTTCGCACTTGGCGCTGTCCTGTTTCAGGAGGGCCAACCCCTGGCTTATGAAAGCCGGAAGATGAACCCAGCTGAACGAAACTATTCGGCAACCGAGCAGGAACTGCTCGCAGTTGTTCACGCTTTGAGGACATGGCGCGCTACATTTGAGGGGCGAAGCCGCCACGCTGGTCAGCTGCACTGCCGCCCTTGACCTTCCTCTCTCTCTCCCAAATGCATTAATTATCTAAAGCGGCAGCCCGTTGGTCCGAAGTTCCTCCTGCAGGTTTGACTGCAAATGGGTATATCGGCCAGGAAGGTTGAATGTTGCCGATCCGTTGAGCAGACAGTCCAGTCATCTTGCATGGATGGTGCGCTCGTCGACCCGAGTGTGGGAGGAACAAAGCGGTCGAGAAGGTGGGCCGGCCAACTCACCTTCTCCCTTCCCAACGTGTTTAGCCATGGATACCCAAACCAGCGCGATGGTCAACCCTCCCGCTCTCTCTGAACTTAGACAGATGATTCGGGAGGGCTATGCTGGTGATCCTCTGTTCTTGGACGGCCAGGGTAGTGGCTATAAGGACAAAGTGCTGCGCTCCACAGACGGGTTTTGGTACCGCGACAAGCAATTAGTCGTTCCCAAGTGTGGAACTGTACGGCAGCTCATTCTAAGTGAGATGCACGATCCTCCTTACAAGGGCCACATGGGTGTTGCCAAAACCTCCGAGGCAGTACTCCGTGAGTTTTGGTGGCCGGGACTCACGACAGATGTGTCGGCATATGTGCTGGCCTGTCCAACCTGTCAACGTGATAAGCCCCGCACTGGCAGGATTCCTGGCCAGCTTCAACCACTCACTCCCCCTTTCCGTAAGTGGGAGAGCATCGGTATGGATCTGATCACAGATTTACCAGAAACCCCACGGGGTCACGATGCTATTATGGTGTTTGTAGACCGTCTCAGCAAAATGGTGCACTTTGCACCTACGCGGAAGTCCGCTGGGGCGGAAGAGGTGGCGCGCCTCTACGTTGACAAGGTGTGGAGCTTGCATGGTTTTCAGTCCACCATTGTTTCTGACAGGGATCCCCGATTTACCGGTCACTTTTGGACTGAAATTCTGAAAATCGTGGGCACCAAGCAAGCGCTCAGCACAGCTTTCCATCCGCAAACTGACGGCCAGACGGAGAGGGTCAACCGCATTGTGGAAGATTTCCTGCGGCATTACGTGGGACCCACGCCGGATGAGTGGGATACCTTGCTCCCATTGGCGGAGTACGCCATCAACAATGCTCATCAGGAATCAATCGGTACGACCCCCTTCTTTCTGAATTATGGTCAGCATCCTCTAAATCCCCTGCAGCCAAGGGATCAGCAACCGTCCTCGTGGAATGCAGGCATCCACCGGAACGATGACCCTTGGGGCTTGAGAGGAGCCGGGGATCACCCACCCGGCCGCTAGATCTTTTGTTCACCATGTCCGGCTGTGCAACCGCGCGTGCAATCGCTGGCAGCACAGTCCCGACATTGTACATCTATGCTGATCAAGAACGATCACCACGCTCCAGCCCGGGCGGACGCAGGCTGAAGTACCGCTAACCTCGAAGGGTCGGCTACGGGGAACCCGTAAGTTGTGGCCACGGTTCGTCGGACCATTCAAGGTCTTGAGCCGCATTGGCGAAGTCGCTTACAAGCTGGCTTTGCCTGCTCACATGAGGATACATCCGGTGTTTCATGTGAGTCTGCTAAAGCGCTACTTGAGTGACGGGAGGATCCAGCCACCTCCACCCCCAGTGGATATTGAAGGCGACCTCGAGTACGAGGTCGAGTCCATTCAGACCCACCGAACCGTGAAAAGGGGTCAGACCTCCCGCCACGAATATCTCGTGAAGTGGCTGGGCTATGGGGTTGAACATAGCACGTGGGAGAAAGACGGCAATTTGACCCATTGCCAAGAGCTCGTGAACTTATATTGGGAGGCTAAGTCGCTGGAGCGGCACGGATCGGCACGGGCGCTCCGCGCAGTCCGCGGCGCAACTCGGAAAGGACTTGACCGGGTTGTAGCCGGTGCCCTCCTACCTCACGCACTTCGGGCGTGAAACCGCTGAAGTCAGCGGCTGCTTTGTCTTAGTTTTCTCCCCGACGCAGGACGCCGACATCTTTAGGGGGAGCAATGTAGCGAACGCTAAGCAGCCACCGGGCGCCACGCGACCACGGAGATCTCCTCGCGACGTCTGCCCACACAGACGATCGTCAGCCCCGTCGAGACCGGACTGCCGGGACTCATATATTTCAGGGACCGCTACAGATGACGCTACGGCTGCTCGCTGAAGTGGGCGCCGCTACGTGTCGGTCGCGTGTCGAGATGGGCGCTGCCGTGATGCGCTGCCGCATAGGCGTGACTACGCCAACCTACGACGGGTTCGCCCGCGCCGATATTATATTTCCACGTATGACCGCCACTGGCTACACCAGGCCACGCCGCGCTCGCCAGCAGGGCCCTGCTTCCGTCCTCATGCTGGTAGAGGGTTCGACGGGGGAAGCGTATAGGGGCGGGGGCGAATGCAACGGCATTCAACCCGGAAACCGGCTTTTCTCTCTCTCTCTCTCTACCCCTCACGCCTCCTTGCTGACCCGCCAGACCGGTACCTGGACCCCCATTACACTTGCACTCCCAAAGGCCTGCCCACCAAGTTAAGAATGTCCAGGGTTCTAAGAAACAAGAGTCTTTTATCCCTGATGGCAGCCCCATTCCCTCCCCCTAGCCTAGCATGTCCACCAGCAACGACCCCTAAGCTGCTGGTGGGTTGGGGTTTTCCGGCCCCTTGCCCTTCTTGTCCTTGGTGTTGAGAGGGCAATCCCGGCCTTGTGCCCCTCCTTGCGGCAGCGGANNC
>CM074811.1:44571-73819 GCA_037447605.1 Zygnema circumcarinatum | reverse complement strand
CGCCTTCTCGCATTCTCCGTCGGCAGCTCCTGGATTATGCCGGTCCGTGACACTGAAGAGGCATATGTCAAGTACGACTGAACTGACGCGGATCCGTCGAGCGCAGCTCCACTACGCTACATCCGTCTGGTTCACTGTCTTCACCGCATAATACCGTACAGTCGTGCGACCGTACGACCGTACATGTTGTAAAGGCGTTGTAAAATATTATATAACAGCCGTTATTTAGTCGTCACAGTTATATAATATAATATAGATTATATAGTCGTAATTAAGCCATCCCTAATTACGACTACGCATTTCGCAACGCCAACGCCAAAACGACCTAATTTTGGTATGGTACGACCGTACTCGTACGGTCGTACGGTCGTTAATTGTTCAAAACGAGTGGGTATAATATATGTAATAAAGTGTTTTACTTTGTACTATATTACTACTTTTAAACTCACCGGGATGCAGCCGACGAGTTTGTTCCTATGGCTATTGAGATTTTTGGCTGCCTCGACACCCGTTTGGATACCTTCCTTCGCCAGTGCGCCCATCGTTCCTTCGAGATGCACGGCCCCGGAAGCCCTCCTCCGGCGATCTTGGCTACCTTTTATCGACAGCGTATTTCCGTCGCCCTTCAGCGTTGCCTCGCTTCTACGCTTCTTCGGCGTGCTGCGATTGTTGGTGATCGTGTCGGTGGACTTCCGCCGCTCCCTCCTCGCGACGTGCCTCACATCGGTGACCTTCGCGGCTGCTTCTAGGGCTGCGTTGTTGTGCCTAGGCGTAGTTTTCCGCTCCTAGCTTCGTTTTATTGTGTTTCGGTCCTTTGTGACCAGTCCTTCGTGGTTCCACATTTTGCCTTTGTCCATGTACATTTGATGGCCTCGCCATCGCGAGTTCAATGAAAGTTTTATCCCTTTTAAACCCGTTGTAAAGTATATAATGTAATCGGACTTTATAACGCGGGCCATCCCTAACAGGTAGTCAGTGGTTTAGCTCATTGGCAAAGGCTGGCCACGAGTGTCGACAAGTAATGTTTGGAAGCAGCATCCCTGGCAGCCACTTTGCCACGCCAATGGCTGATCCAGCCGATGGCCCGACCTGCGCCACCTCGCCCCCTCCCTCCCTCCCTCCGGCGAGCTGAGCTGGCCGGCGGCGCACCGTACGGCCCCCGTGAGTCCCGGTCCGTAGCGGCCCTAGCGGGCCCGCCTCGCCTCGCCTCGCCGGCGGACGCGGCCGCGGAGCCCTCCTTCTGCTCCTGCGGACCTGCTCCTACTGCCGCTGCTGCCACGCCTCCGCCCCGCTCGTCGCCGCGCCCGAAGCGGTCGTTCTTCGCCGCTCGCTCCGCCCGCTTCTGGACGGAGGCCTCCCTGTCTGCCTGCCTGCCTACCTGCCTATCTGCCTGCCTGGAGAGAGGCCGGGCGCTAGGTACCCTCCTTCAGCTCCCTGAGGCTGGGGCTGGGGCTGCTCGGGAGATCCCGGGGGCTGGGCTCCCCGCGGATCGCAGGCCCCCCGGGCAGCGGCGAGAGTAGGATGGCCTCCAGTGATTACCGCCCTCTGCTCCGCAATGGAGCCGGCTCCGACGGCGAGTTGTCGGATGTGGAGGCGCCGGAGGAGAAGCGGGAGCCCTCCAATCCAGCCCTCGGAGCCGCCGTGCCCAAAACCATCTCCCTCTCTGAGCGCATGCCGCCGGAATGGGCAGTTCTGCTCCTTGGCTGCGCCTTGGGACTCGCTACTGGCGCCAGTGTGGTGCTCTTCAACTTAACGGTACGGAGGCATCCCCTTCGCTGAAAAGGGGCGTTCTCATGCTGTTCGATATTGTCGCATACATTGAATGTTGCATCTCAGATGGGTTATTTTCTATCATTAGTTTTAGAGGGCATTTTCTCACCTTCCAGGAGAGTAAATTAAGGATCTCAGGAGCAACGTTTAGTCCGTGATAGACGATATAGCACATTCTTCATTAAATCAGTTGCTACCATTCTCCCCTTCATTTTCTTGTCGATGCTTGTGCCTTTCTTGCTTTTTAGCGCATCTAGACCAAAAGAACGATCGGGAGCGGGATGGAGCTGTTTTGATTAAACGGAGGTCAGTGAAAGAGCGAAGACTTCCTGATCCCAAATTCCCTTGACCTTTCTATTCCTCAGGTCCATGGCATACATAACTTGGCCTGGGCAGGCACACCTGCAGAAGGTGCTGCATGGCTCAGAGTTCAACCCCTAGCTACTACATGGCATCGAATTATGCTCATCCCGGTGCTGGGAGGAGTGGTCGTCGGCATGTTGCACGCACTGTCAGGAATAATAGAGCAGAGTCAAACTGTTGCCACTCCAAGCCAGTTTCGTAACCGCATAGATTGGGCGGCAGCTTCAAGACCAGTCATCAAGGCAGTGCAGGCGGCAGTCACACTTGGGACAGGATCATCGCTGGGCCCAGAGGGGCCGAGTGTGGACATTGGGAAAGGCTGGGCAGATGGCATGGCAGAGATTTTGAAAAACACCAAGGAGCGCAAGACTGCCCTTGTTGCGGCTGGAGCGGCTGCCGGCATAGCATCAGGTGTGTTCCGATACTACTTGGCACAACAGATTATAGTACTGCTTGTTCTTTAATCTTGGTTGCAGTCGCTCAAGGTGGGAAGTGGAATAGCAAGGTGCGATTAACAAGGAGGGCTAGTGATAAGTACAGTAAAGTACAAGTTGAATTGGCAAGCTGAAGTGTCAATGTAAGTGTCCCATCTGCACTGTTAGATCATGTGTCGGCGAGGTTATCCAGTGTTTCATAAGTTTTGAGCTCACACTGCAGCTGTAGAGAACATGCTGTCATGTATGCTCAACGGAAAGTACGAAATGTGGTAAAAAACGTCACTAGAACTGGCAACTTCCGTCAGGGTAAAACACCCTGATACCATTCTAGGGGCAACGAGACGTTTATGGAAGCACTTCGAATGATTTCCCTTGCTGTCCGCTTTCATGCTGGTTTGTAAAGCGAGGCACAGCTGGCATTTCTATCCGATAACTCAATAAATCGTTTAGCTGGCTCGGGTCATGTAGAGTCTTATTTAGGTTTTTGAACTCTCCTACACTAGTAAGGTACTATGTGCCAGGGTTTTTGGGTATACATACATTGCAAAGTCCCCGCTTTCCATGCAACATTCCCTACTCTGGCTGCTTCCTGCTTGGTCAGTCCACCAAGCCTGTTACCATGCCAGCCTGTTACCGTGGATGTGGAGCATCATTGTCAATTGCATTCTCGTATCAGTTGCAGCATTGATGCCTCACATGCTGTTTTCCTAATTTCGTGCATTCGAGTGGAAACTGCAAATGGTTTAGTAGTGGCACATACCTAGAGATGTAACCATGACCATGTACCTTTGGAACATCTACATATGGCGTCTTCGTTTGAGCA
This sequence comes from Zygnema circumcarinatum, assembly GCA_037447605.1. NCBI lineage: Eukaryota > Viridiplantae > Streptophyta > Zygnematophyceae > Zygnematales > Zygnemataceae > Zygnema > Zygnema circumcarinatum. Next base: position 70,426 of record CM074811.1, on the reverse strand, counting down.
TCTGCAGCCGTCTGAAACTCGATTCTTTTGGAGCCCTTGCTGAGTGACCCTTTGCTGCGTTTGATCCAGGTTTCAACGCTGCTGTCGCTGGCTGCTTCTTTGCAATTGAGACAGTTCTTCAAGCAGTATCTTCAGAAAACGCTCCTCCGTTGACGACAGCAATGATCATTCTGGCTTCTGTGCTGTCTTCAACTGTGTCAAATGTGGTGTTGGGAGAGGAACCAGCGTTTACCGTACCAGAGTATGAGCTCAAATCTGCCGCAGGTAGACTTTGCTTTCACTCAAATGCGCTTTGGGTTTTGCTGTTTGGCTTACTGGAACTCTGTTTCTGTTGTGTGATCTAGGTGTTGACCTGTTTCTTTTCTGCGAATGGTCCGAAGTCAAATGCATTTCTGGTGTAACGGCCTGCTTGACGTGGGAGCGCTTGAACAAACAGCGCGTTGGGTGCGTGCGAGTGGCAATGTGTGCAGTGATGTTGGGGGCCGGTGATGCCGAGATGGCAGCCACGGCTCTTCACATCCCGGCTGCCGGGCGATGAAGAGTGCTCATGGGTCCTGCTGTGTGGGGCTGCTTCTGCTTCTGCTGCCGTGGCAGAGCTGCCACTGTACCTACTTCTCGGGATGGTGTGCGGCGTCATTTCTGTCATCCTCACGCGTCTCATCAAGTGGTCAACCGCGCTCTTTGACTTCCTGCGGGATCGCATGGGGATTCCTCCCGCTGTCACCCCTGCGCTGGGCGGCCTCTGCGTGGGGTTCATCGCGCTGCAGTACCCGGGCGTGCTCTACTGGGGGTTCAGCAACGTCAACGAGATCCTGCACTCGCGGGAGAGCGCCTCCGCCCCCGGGCCCAAGCTCATGACACAGCTCATCGCCGCCAAGATTGTGGCCACAGCGCTGTGCCGCGGCTCCGGCCTTGTGGGCGGCATCTACGCGCCCTCGCTCTTCATTGGCTCGGCGGTCGGCTCCGTGTACGGCTCCCTGGCGGGCGCAGCCATCAACGCCGCCATTCCCGGGAAGGCCGAGGTCGCGGCGCCGCAGGCCTACGCTCTGGTCAGTGGCTGCACGGAGGCACCCTGTCATGGCGGCGTGCATGAGCTTGGACTTCTGTTCTCCACTATTGTGGGTCCTGCAAGTGCAAATCTGTTCTTATACCAGTGCGCAAGGGATTATACAAAGCTTACCCCGCATACTTTTGGTTGTACAGGTTGGCATGGCAGCCATGCTGGCATCTGTTTGTTCTGTTCCGCTTACCTCCGTGATGCTCATTTTTGAGCTGACCAAGGATTATCATATTTTGTTGCCGCTCATGGTAGGACGACGATTCCCTCTCCTTCTGGCAGAATAGCGACCAAGTCTATCATTCAATAGAATGGTGCGATTCTTGCAGAGGCCGGATGGCAGCGCACGAGAGTTATAGGAAGTTCTATTGTGCCGTCATGCTTTGCAGGCAGCACCACCATGAAAGGAAGCTCTTTTTTAAGGCCGTTTTCTTTTGCCTCCCAGCCCTTATGCTAAGTTTAGTCAGAGGTCATATGGTAGCCCCTATTGGGGGAAATGCCTCCCTGGTCATGGAGGCTTGTCTCATTAGAAGTTGTGGCTGTGCAGGGGGCCGTAGGGCTCGCCTATTGGGTCTCATCAGTGGCGAATCGGAAGTCAAAGCCCCCCGTGCCGCGCCTGTCCTCCCTCCCGAAGCTGCCCGGCCACTTTCCGAGCCTGCCGGGCAGCAGTCTGGGCCTGAGTCTGAGCCAGGGCCAGGCCGCCCCTGGGCGGGCCTCATGGCACGACGCGGTGGGCAGCGACATCGAGCTCGCGGTCATGAGCGACCTGCTCGGACCCGACAATCTGTCGGATGAGCAGCTGCTGGACAGCATCAAGGTACAGCGGCTGGCAGAGACCCGTTTCACATGCTGAAATGGCACTTCTGGAGCTGGAGAGAGTTGAAGGAAGGGGAGGTGTCGGAAGATCTAATCCGATCTTGTTGTTTGGTTGCAGGTGTCAAAAGCCATGGCCAGCAACTTTGTCACAGTGCGGCCTACCGCCACTGTGAAGGAGGCAGTGGCAGCCATGCTGGAAGGGCGTCAGTCGTGTGCGTTGATTGTGGATGAGAATGATCTTCTGGAGGGCGTAATGACGCTGACAGACCTGCAGCGGGAAGCAGTGAGGGCCGCCATGGCTGTTTCCCAGTCTGGAGAAACGAGTTTAGAGGTGATTGCACTTTGTTTACTTCCCGCCAATGATGGACGTTGCATGGAAACTATGCTTGTTCGTAAATCCTTGTTGTCGCAACTATCCTGTGACTCCCAACTTCTGGGACATATGTAATTTTTGCCTCTGTTGCTTGTCTGTCTGACTCTGCCCGTGTTTGCAATTCGGAATGGGTACCCGTAAACTGGCACAGAGAAGCAGGCCTGGTGTATGTCTGAATCTCAGCGTCTCCCTGCAGGTGCAGGAGATGCTGGTTGCTTCGGTGTGTGCAGGAGGGGCGGAGGGCGGGGAGGGGGGGGCGGCCCTGGCGGTGTGCTACCCGGACATGACCCTGAAGGCGGCGTGCCGCGTCATGGCCCCCCGCGCGCTCGAGCAGCTCCCCGTGGTCGCGCGGGGCGGCGCGCGCTGGCAGGACCGCGGCCGCAAGCTGCTCGGCCTCCTCGACCGCGAGGCCGTCCGCCTCGCCTGCCAGTGCGCCCCCCCCCCCCTAAACTTCCTTGTTTTGTTTCACTCATCCGCTCCTCAGCCAATCGGGTCTGCAATTGCATGTGCATGTTCACATTTTGTGACTAGTGGCAGGCAATGCTGATGGTAAGGAGAAGGCATTCAGCCAAAAGGGAGAGGAGGCGAATTGGTGAGGTGATGCGTGCTGGGGTCAACTTTCAGTACCTAGTGATGATGGTCTTGGCTGGCTGCATACCCGCTTACTTTGGAGCCGGGAGGGGGGGTGGTGTGTGCAGGGCGGAGCTGACCAGACGCATGTTTTCGTTAGTACCGAGAGCCAAAGAGGAGGCGCAACAAGACTCAAATTCGGCGCATGGAGGCCACTGAGTTGGATGCGCTCGTGTCAGGGTCCTCAGAAGGGCAGGCAGTCTTTTTGTACAAGTACCAGTACCAAATTTTAATCTTGTCTAGGATAGCTGTAATTTAGTGTTGTCTACAAGACCTGCGGGCGGCCATTCATTTCTACGTTTTCGATATTCTTTTTAACAAGCGTAAAATCGCCCAGGCTCGGCAAGATCGCCGAGGAAAAAAAATCCCGAGCTGTTCTATGTTGTCTTGAGTCCTGTGTGGGCTGTCTCTGTTCCGATGCGGGTCTGCAAGTTCGAACTCGCTCTGAGCCCCGCGACCAATAGCGGTCGCACTCGCGAGGAGGCGCAGCGCACTGGCTGCACTCATTTCTTGCCAGACTGGCCAACCACAGCCAACGGTTGCAGCCATTGGCTCCCAACGGTTGCAAGCCGTTCCAGTGGGTGCAAACCGTTGGCCACCGCAGGCCAGCCGCTCTCCCCTCCGTCCCCGCCGCCGCAACACCGTATCGGCATGCTGCGGTATATCGTATCGATACACTCATTCGGTATGGGTTCGGATTTAGGGCTACAAGGCGTCCCATCGTCCGACCCGCTGCGCACGGAGGGAAGGGGGCGCTGTCGCGGCTATGGCGGTTTGAGCTCAGGCGATCAGTCATAGAGAGAGACAAAGAATTACCAGTGATACGCTCTTCTGAGACAGTAGCCTTGTCAATTCCCGTTGCGATGGTTTTTGTTATCCTCTTTGCGACCAACCCGGAACCTGTTTAAAGCAGCTACAAGTTTCTTGACCGGCAAGGTGGCTTTTGTCTGAACCGTGTTTCTAAAGGAGAAATGGCTTTAGTCGCCACAGCTGCGGATGTATTGAAGTTTGCGCTTTCTGAGCGAAGGCGTTCAACTTCAGAGACTCGCTTGGTTCAGCAAAGGACCGCTGGCCACCTTGGGCGACAATTGGAAGGCGAGCTAAGGCTATCTACAGAGGGAAATTGCGTATGTCATTTGAGAAATATATCTGCTGCTTTACGACTGCATGCTTCTGGGAGATGGTTTAGGACCTCGTTGTATGGTCGTGGACTCCAAGTTCCGTCAGAGCTGCTTCGCTGCACATCTGAAGGTTACAGGGACAACGGTTACGAAAATAGCAGTAGAAATTTTTCTGCAGCTACAATCAGATGTCTTGATGTACAACATCCAAAAGCATCAGACTCCTTTCAAGCGTACGCTAGTATCGGGCTTGCAGACGGCACTTATGAGAGTTCTCTAAGTGAGAGAAATCTGGAGCAAACATATCGCCCTAAAAATTTTGATGAATTGATCGGGCAACGCAGTCCCGCAAAATTCTTGAAGTCCCATGCCAAGAAAGGGTCCATACTGCCTGCTTATCTGTTTTCTGGCTCAAGGGGTGCCGGGAAAACGTCTGCAGCACGTGTTTTTGCTGCAGCGGTGAATTGTGAGAAGCTGCGAAATGGTAATCCCTGCGGAGTCTGTCGCAGCTGTAGAAGCACTGGGAGAGGAAGCAATACCGATGTCAGGGAGATTGACGCTGCCAGCAATAGCGGGGTGGAGAGCATTCGGGCCTTATTGGAGGGTGTGCGTTATGCCCCTCAAAGTTCGCGCTACAAGGTCTACATTATTGACGAATGTCACATGCTGAGTAAAGAGGCAGGCAGTGCTCTCTTAAAGACGTTGGAGGAGCCTCCGTCCAATGTGGTCTTCATTCTCGTCACCACCGACCCACATAAATTGTTAGATGCTGTAGTGTCTCGTTGTGATCATCACAAGTTTGGGAAAATATCTGAGAAGGAGATTCAGTCGGCGATCGCGAAAATAGCAGAAAAGGAGAAGATTGTGGTGGACGAAGCAGCGGTGCAACTCCTAGCGGAGTTGTCCCAAGGTTCATTACGGGATGCACTGGTCATGCTGGGGAGTATGGCTTCTCTGGGTGAAAAGGTGACAGTGAAGATGGTGGAGGATCGGGTGAGTGCGTTGTTCGTGCCGCCTGGATGTGAGAGTAGCTTCTTTATCTGCCAAACTCTCAGATATTTTGATGAAGCTGGTCTCGAGTGCATGCGTAATCACACCGCCATTGGGCAAATCTGGCAGCTGTTCGTGTTTTATAGACGCACTGTAATAGCACGCTGGCTAGTTAAGGTTCCCTGTTGATGAAATTTATGCTAGGCTGTTCTAAGATTGACGTAAATAGTATGCAAACGGAGCAATTTCACATTGCAGTTAGTAGGACATGTCAACCTTTGCGATTTTCAAACAAGTAGATTTCAAAAACAGTACATGCATTCCTGCGATACAAGCAGTAAGCGCGAAACTGTTTTCGAAATAAACCCCAGAACGCAATGGCAAAGGTTGACACGCCCAACTGCTGCTAGTTTCATCTGCCCGGCAAATCTCATGTCTTTCTGCTGACAAAGTCTATCAGTCCTGCAGTTCGATGGCGCGCCTGTGGGGCAAATAGTGTCCCTCCTTCTGAGTGCATTGCAAATTGGGGAACAAGAACAAATGAGCCGGCACCTGCACACTGTGCTCCTGCGCTCAGAGCCTTGGCAAGTCCTAGTGAGCCTCGTGCAGCTCATCACAGAGATTATGTGCGGAGACCCTCGTCCGCAGCATCGCATGCGGCGGTCCACTGATGAGGAGGCCCTCAACGAACTATATAGCCTGGCAGGTGAGAAATTGTTCTTATCCTCTGGTAATTCGTTCGGGCGTGTGAGGCAGGCTATTTCTCTGCTAAACAAATAAAAACTTACCAGTCAGCTGTTTGCTTTGGGGAGGGCGTCTTTAGCACAAAAAGCAGGCCAGCTCAGTTGGATTTGCTGTACCGAAAGTATGAGCTTCTCGAATATCATAGCGTGCTTCATTAGTCTCGAAATTTACTCATCACTTGCGAGCGGCTCTCAGAACTAATCTGAAACCGAAGGCTAAGCTTTTGCCTTAGCTGTGCTTTTGCCTGGCCCTGAATTGTCAACAGGCACTCTAAACGGCAGAGCATACCTGGCGCGGGTGCTGTGCTCTCTGCAGACTGCCGAGTTGCAGATGCGACAAGCCCCATATGCTCATTTGTGGCTCAAATGTACTCTGCTGCAATTCCCTATCCATTTTGTTCCCGTTCAGCCTGTGCTACAAATGCATTCTCCATTTCAATCGTTGTCAGCTACTGCGACCGGGACTCTACTAGCAGATGGCTTGCAGCCTCACAAGCGTTTAGCAGATGTGCCAGAACAAGATGTGTCCGATCAACCGGCATTTGCCTCTGAGTTCGAATCAGCCCGAGCAGAAATGGAGGCGGGCAATTTGTCTATTGAAGAAACACAGCGCGAGATGCTGGATATTTCAACTTCTTCTGGAACAGTGGGTGAACAAGTTACGGGAGGGAAGACAGTGGAGAGCAGGGCGAACGAAGAGGATGTCAAGGACGATGAATTAGGCGTGTCAGTGGAGGTGGTGGCTGCAGGCAATGTAGTCGCTGAACTGGCCGAATTAGGCGAAGGGGTTGAGGGATCCCCCACAGGTGACCCCACTCATGTGGACGAATCTCGATCCTCAAAACAGCAGATGGACGAAAGACATGGTGATGTTGCTGAGGCTCGGGAGGTTGGTGACCGACCTGTTGTTCTGCACACTGGTGGCAAAGCGGGTGTTGCAGATGAGGGCATTGAAGACGAGGATGAGGCCGATGGCGTGGAGGGGGCGGAAGGGCCAGTAAGTTTGCGGGAAGTGAAGGCTCGAGCAGAAGAGCATATTCAGACAAAGAGTCACAAGTCGCTGCTCAACGGAAAAGGTCATCTGATTTCGATATCTGAAACAGAAGGTTTTGAACTTCCCTCATCCTATTTGAGAGTTGTTTTCGATCATGCTGCAACTCTGGAATCTTCTATCGGACATTTTTATACTTTTGTATCATTGACTTGGGCACAGTGTGTAATTTATAGTTCCGTTATGTTATAGCTTAATTTCTTGCAAATGGAATCGTCCAGCTTCTATCCAGTTGTTCGTGATTGTTGCTTTTGGTTTTGTCCTGGAGCTCTTGGCCGAGTTCGAGGAAGCGAGACGTCTTTCATAGAATGATAGTTGGCATTGTTGGCGTCAGTCGAGTCAAAGCAAGTCAGAGGGTTAATTTGTGTGCCTTCCGCCCGGGGAACTGGTTTCTGCAGTGACTTTGGAGTTCCCATCTGGCTGTTTGGCCGGAGCCCAGAAACCCCAAACGGAAAAGAGTTTCAGGCGAGCCTTCAGTGAAGTGCTCGGCAGGGAGATCTCAATCGTTTATGCGGCGGCAGCAGACGCTGATGGCAGCAAGCGAACAGTTGCTTCAAAAGGGCCAAAGCGTGTGCCTTCCCGCCGGTTGAAGGCTCGAGATGAAGACCAGAAGAGGGACTTGGAAGCAGCTGAAGCAACGGATACAGGCAAGGAGGAGGCAAACAAGAAGTCTTCAGATAGTCATGTGGAACGGCTCAACATCGAAGGTTCTGTTGAAGAAATGCCCAAAAAGTCCAGGAAAGCAGAGGCAGATCAGTTTCATGAAAAGCTTCCGGACCACTTGGCAAGGCAAGTTTGGGAAGAGTCAGTCCCGGAAGTTCAAAATAAGCGGTGGAGGGAGGCCGACGCGAATGAGGACGACAGCCAGACCAAACTTGGAGCCGAGTTGAGAGGATTTCAAGACGAAGGAACTTCGTCCGAGTTGGCTGCGACGAAGGAAAGTGGGATGGAAGAGGCTCGTTCTGACAGTGACGTGCCAGAGGCTACGTGGCGGCATGAGATCCAACGCTCCACCAAAGGAGCAAAGGGCGCAGTGAATGGCGCTGCTCAGTCCGTACAGTTCACCGAAGACTTGAAGGCTAAGGCGACCAATCGGATGGACGAGTCGCAACCAACTGATGACGGCGACCTTATGATTCCATTTGATTCTGACAGCCGGCGCAAGAAGGACGGGAGGAGGTTGCACAGCAAGCAGAAGGTGGAGAAGAGGGTCTATTCCAAAACAATGCTGCGAGCTGTGGCCCAAAAGATGGCTCTCACTTTTGACGGATTTGTGCGACAGTAAGTTGCACTTACAGTCCAGGCAGCAAAATTGTAGTTCCTCCTTTTTACAATATAAAAGGAAAAGAAGAAATGTCATCTTTCAGTTGCAGCACAACCTTTTGTGTCAAGGCTGCTTAAACATGCTGCTTGCATGTCACTTCCTCTTTAACAGGACTGAACTGCTTCAACATTGTTTCGTGTTGGAAGCCCTGACTACACTCGTAGACAGGATATCTGATAACGCTCTCGTCGTGAATTCGCGCAGAACATCTCCCATTCTAAAATTCAAGATATAGAAAAAAAGTAAAGGGCGCAACAAACGATCGTGTAAACCATTGCCCTACGTTTCAGATTTTATGCGTGAACTCCACTTGCTGCTCAGTAAGTGAAATGCAAGTACAGCACTCGACAGCCGACGGAACCGATCACGCGAACGGAATGAAGCAGAGATTCACAGTGCGTCGTATCCTGACAGAAGCCAGTGGCGAACGTTGATCAATGCCTCCTAGGTACCGCCTACCCTGCAACAAACTCAGGTGCTAGACATGCCTGCCTAGCTGCACGATTCATTATTTCTTTTTACTTCGAGTTTTGTCCTTCATTCAACGGTGTCTCTGAGCACCTGACCACAATGCATGTTGTAGTCTTCCCTTAATCGGCTTTGGCGTTTCCATAAGCACATGATAAAATTGCGAAACCACTTCTGCTTCTGCAAGCATGCGATCTGAGCAGAGGAGGATCTCACGCAGAAGCGTAGAGAACAAGCTGCAGTGCAGAACGTTCTTTCAGAGCAGGCAGCGATAACATCCCTTTGCTCCAGAACAGACGAGCACAGCCCTCCATTTTCAGCCGGCTCCACCTCGTCAGTTGCGAGCTCGATACACAGCAGTTACGCCTATGCCATGTACACTGCCGGTCTGGCCTTCCACTCGATTCTGTTGCGCCCGTCCGTACTTCCACAGAAAATCTGGTGCAGCACTGTGCCACCCAGTAACGAGCACGCTGCTAACAGACGATAGTGGCGCTCAGCTCTGAGTCTGGAGAATGAAAAAAAAGCGGCTGAGCCCTGAGCCCTGGAGCGCGCTCACACTTTGAACCCTCGGGACGCCAGAAACCTCCACACAGGTGGCGTGAGTGCGAGGGTAAGCGGCACCCGTACGGGCAGCAGCGCCTTGTTGCACAGAAACGCCAGAGCCAGCGCGCCCCCCGCTCCCACCGCCCCCCTCGCCATGGACTCCGCGGCGTTTTGGCTGTCCCCTTCCGCCAACGGACCGGGTCCCGGGCCTCCCGGCGGCCCCTCTGGCAGCGGCTCGGCGCCCTGCGCGGGCTCCTTGAGCAGGCCGAGGCTCTCGAGGACGCGCTCCACGTGGAGACTGCTGCGCACGGCCACGTAGCAGCCAGTGAAGCAGAGCGCCGAGATAGAGAGATGCACGCCCACCGCCACGCGCCCGTACTTGCTCGTCACCTCCTTGAAGCGGCGGGCCAGCCCCAGCCCCAGCCCTCCCGCCATGCCCTTCCTCCCTTCCTCCCTTCCTCCCTTCCTCCCTCCCTTCCGGTTTCATTCCCCGCTCCCTTCCCTTCGTCCTCGCGCGCGCTCTCTCGGCCGTACGTAGCGTACCGTCCCTTACCGTACAGTACCTCAGCCCGGCACAGCCGACGGCGCGCACCAACAGACCGTACGGTGCGGTACTGCGCCGAGGGCCCGGCCGCTCGGACCGAACCGGACCTACGGCAACCGTACGGTACGGCACCTGCCGCGCTGCCGCCCGCCCTCCCGCCAGCGCGCGCTGCGCCGCAGCCGCAGGGAGGGAAAATAGGCCACGCGGCGGCCAGACTCCAAACAGACGGGCGAGGACGGCTGGCGGACGGGCTGGCGGACGGGCTGGGTGGGTCCCGGCGGGATGCGATGCGCGATGCTCGGCGCGGCATCATTCAGCCCTCGCTCGCTCGCTCGCTCGTCCTCGCCGGCGCGTGGCCACACATCGCCCGCCCGCCCCGCCCCGCCCCGCCCCGCCCCGTCAACGCGGGCCGCAGGCTCCCTTCCCTTCCCGTCCCGCCAGGCGGCAGAGCGGGGCGGAGCGGAGCGCGGATCAGCGCAGTTCGAACCTGCGTGGAGGCCCTTCCCCTCTCCTCCTTCCCCTCCCCCTCTCCCTCTCCTCCGCCCGGTCGATCGCTCGGTCAGTCGCTGCCCGCGTCCGCGTGGGCCTCGGGACGCGAGAGCGAGAGCGGACGGGGCGGACTGCTCGCGTCCGCTTCGACACCGACTTTTGTTGCTTGTGAGCGCCTTTCTCTTTGCCTGACCCAGGGGGCCGTGCGGATGGACATGTCGGGAAAAATGCCGCTCTAGTGTTGGAGTGATTTTGTTGTCATCTCGCACTTGTTGGGGAGTTTCTCGGAAGTTATTGTGTGCAGCCTGTCGTTGGGTAGAGGGTTTGAGATGGCGCCTGAGAGACGCACCTGTGCGAGTTCCGCATATTCATTTTTTTATTGCGAAACTACATGAGAAGCGTGCCACTCGTACAACACCTTTTTGTGAAAGGATGTTCATGGGCTCTTTGGCTGCCACGATCTAAAGCGTTACCTTATAAGAATATGCGATATCTCGTCAACCACCCCTATCTCTGAAAAATCTCTTGCCTGCTATTGTCTGACGCTCTTCACTCACCTGCATGTCTTCTGCCGCCGTTTATCTGTAACCCGAAAGTCTGCTTGTCTCGTTCCAGCAATCAGGTTCTGCGCGTTTGACGGGAGCCCTTCCCCCCCGTGTGCAACCAACTCTCGCAATGAGCAGCGCGCCGGCAAGTGCGCTGGCTCCAGGGCCTCCTCTTGGCGCAGGTGTGGGCCTATCCGCTAGCGGCGTGGAACGCCTGTCCTTGTGCGCTTCGCTTTATATGATATTTGGACTGCAAGTCTAAGCCCTTTTGAGTGCAGCGTTCTTTCAAACGTTGTAACCACTTTCCTGGAAGTCGATGTGTCTCATCAAACACTCACAGTTTTCAAGTGGGATGAATGGGACTGCAGTGGCACCTTATGACATGAGGGTGTCCACCTGTGGTGTTGCTTATGGCTGAGTGCAGCTCCAAACTACGGCGCGCAAGGACAGGAGTCTCAAGCTACTGGAAGCAGATCAGCTGGGAAAGGTAGGGCTGCGTACTTTGCTCTTGTGGTCGGTGTGCAAGTGTGCAGTAAGAGAGTCACTTTTTCAGCCACGGGAGATCTGCTTCGGCCGGTTGAAGTTAGTGCGAGGAGACCCTAGTGATGTGTACCTATTGGTTTAGAGGTAGGCGTGCTTGATGGTTGCCGCTCTGTGGGATTTTGTGTCTGAGGTTGACTGTAAAGTTCTCGCATGTGTATAGGTCGGAGACGGCGAGCAGCTGCAGAGCAGCGGCGGATTGAGCAGCAGAGGTGGGGCGAGTTTCTGGGAGAGGATGAGGACGCCTTCCCGATGCCGAGTCCGAGTCCGAGTCCGACAACGCGGCGGCGGTCTCGGCGGGCGTTGCGGCGCAGCGCGGTGCAGGAGGAGGTCGAGGACTACCTCGCGGGGTACAGCGCGCCGGGCTGCCACAGGCCGCCGGCCTACGAGGGGACCGACCTGGACATGGCCCTTGGTGCGTCTGTGGGAGAGGGGAGGGGCCCTGCGCAGGACTTGCTTCAAGGATGTCGCCAATCGTCTCTTTGATGCATCCATCGTTTGTCCAAGGTGGTCCTCCGCGTTTTTTAGTGTTGGAAACTTTGTGTTAGTTACAAATGTCTACGGGTCTGCATGTCTATCTGCCAAATGGTAATCCTATAAGGTAGTAATTTGACAGAAAAATTCACCTCGCAAGCAGCTCTCTTGTTGTGTATGCAGCCATCTCCTTGTCCCTGGCGGAGAGTGCACCGGGGGCCATGGCTGGCAGCTATGTCTCGGAGATGTCAATTGCGAGCAGCCTTGACATGTCATATGAGGTATCGCTAGTTTGTTCTGACGTACTGCAACCCTCTTCGCTGTGCCTGGACCTCGTCCTGCCTAGTGGCCTCTTTTGCGATTTCTACTCTTCTGACCCCTGTCCTGTCCTGTCCGGTCCGCCCCTGCAGAACCTCGTGAACCTCGAGGATGTGCGCGTCGTGGCGTCGCCCGAAACAGTGCGGCGAATGGCTTTGGCGACCTTCTCGGGGCACGAGGAGGCCGCGGCATCGGAAGAGTGAGCTGCAGTCTTCCCCTGCTGCCAGTCTGGCGAGCCATCATAATTCGGGACACCTTGTGGGTGCTATACGCTCCCAATTGGGTAGAAAACCCTTGTGACTGTTTGTTGTGGGCTTTATGCGCTGTCCTCTTGCAGGTTGTGTTCGATCTGTCAAGGCGAGTTTGTGGAGGGAGATGTGCTCATGCAGCTTCCTTGCCAGCACTCCCTGCACAAAGACTGTGGCGAAGAATGGCTGCTGAGTTACTCGAAAGCTTGTCCGATCTGCAAATGCAGTGTGTGCGATTGAGTGTCCGACAAGAGACATTGTCGCCCGCAAACTGCGCATGTGCAGTTGCGAAGTGAAGGCAGGCAGCGGTCCAGTTCATGTTCGAACAGTTTGTAGGTATCGGATTGCACAGATTGCGAGCTTGAGGCCGTCTCGATCCGTTTGCAAACTGCCTGAATGCGGCGTTTGCGGGGGGGCGAGGAGTCCTTCAATTTCGTCTTTCGGATAGGTCCAACTTTTCCTTCATTCCATTTTTTGCCAAGGCCTGGTAGGTGGGGGAGATCTGCATACTGTATATGCTCGCGGCAGGTGTAAATACTTCTCTCGTTCATTTATAGGTGCTCTAGGCACTGTATTCCGCTGTTGTGAATGTAGCGTAAGGTCGATGCCTTTGTAAAGATTTAACTTTAAAATTGAATAATATTAATTTCCTTATCCTTTGACAGAATGTGAGCAGTGTGTCCCTGGTGTGTACAGCACCGCGCGGCGCTGAAGAGGGGAAGTAGGGAGCTCGCGCACTCTGTCCGGACTCGGAGCAAACGCGGCTCCGAGTTCTCGTTCAGACATAGAGTCTGTAAATGGGGAGCCTCTTATCGAAGTTTACCGCCGCTGCCTATCCTGTCAAGGAGGATGGCTCGCCTTCAACATGGGCACTACTCGTCCAAGTCGCCTCGCCTCGTCTCGCCTCGTAGGATCCACAATTTCTTCAATTTCGTGAGCAGGGAGGGAGGCAGGCAATGGCAGAAACGTGCGGTTCCGCGGCGGTCTGCCTGCGGCTCGCGTCTCTCATGGGCCGAGTTCCTCGTTCAACTTTTGCCGACTTCGGCGTGCGCGCTGCGGCCGCTGGCGGACCACTGGACAACCATTGGATGCCAATGGTTGATTAGGTCCGACGGCAATGGTTAGCAACCATTGGTTCCAAAGATTCATTGGTTCTCTGGGAGGCCGGGGAACTACTTATGGAATTCCTAAAGGGGAGAAAATGAAAATGGTGTTACCGTCGAGTTTGCATTTGATCCCACCTGAACTATATTCGAATGAGGGTCTGTAGTGCCCTCAAGGGATGATGCTCGCCCCTCAATCGAACCATACATACAGTACTTGACAAACATTCGCTGACGGAATCGCCATTCACAGTGAACCAACCATCCGCGACGCTCGCTCTCACAAACATGAAAACCTAACGCGTGGACCAAACATGACAAACTGAATTAGTGTTTGAGCCATGCATGTAAGTGCATTTGGCACAACCAATGGAGAAGTTCAACGGTTGGCAGCCTGCCCTAGAGAGCGCAGACGTCCCCCCACGCGCACCGGGCCGTCACGTGTACCCCCCCTCTCCCCTCCTCCCCCCCCCCCCTCTCTCCTCCCCCTCTCTCCCCACCGGGCGCAAATTCTGGTCCTGTTCGTGAGCGAGAAGCAGCTCTGCGACGCGGTCCTGGCGGGGCTCGACCCCCTCCGCGAGCGCTTCTTCGCGGACCTCGCGGACGGCGGCGCGGCGCTGCTTTTCAGCTTCGGGCAGGCCATCGCGCGGAGCAAGAAGTCGCTCGAAAAACTCTTCGTGCTGCTCGACATTTACGAAACGCTCAGGGACCTCCTCCAGCATGTAAGCGGATCTCGCTCCGTTTGAATTTCCGTCAGACCCCGAAAATATTTATGGCGAGATCTGGGTTGCGAAGGATGTGTGCGTTGTGCTGGGGAGGGGAGGGGGTTTGAGGGTCGTCCGGGGATTTGAGGTTTTCAGGCTTTTTGGGGATTTAGGGTTTCAGTGACTGGCGCTGGCGCTGGCGCTGGCGCTGGCAGGCGGCAGGGCCTCGCGGGAGGGAGGGAGGGAGGAGCGGGGGGCAGCCATGGCGGAGGCGGAGGCGCACACGCAGATGGGGGCTGGCGATCCCGTGCTGCCGCGGCCGCTCTTCGGAGGCGCCATGGAGGCTGCACTGCCCGCCCGCTTCCAGGTGCTCCGCCTTTCCCGCCCGCCCTGCGCCTCGGTCGGCAGCTCCTCGCGCTGTTTGTGCGCTCATTCTAGAGCCCTTGCAGTTTGTGAGCACTGCAGTGCGCTTTCAGGAAGTGATTCAGAGGCTTGCAGTTGAAACTCGTCATGCTCATGAGCGCGCGGCTTTCTCGGGGAACAGGACGTAGCCGATATGCGGGAGGTGCCGGACAATCAGGTGAGGCTTGAGTGCGAACTGTGCGATGGCAGGCGCGCCGAGTCAAGAGTGGAACTTAGTCATTGCTGGAGTCATGCATGCTACCACGACGGACTGTTTGTGCGCTGGTCCTTCGTTTTTGACTCCGTGAGCGCCAGCATGCCTCGTGCTCAATCTCGCTGGTTTAACTCCGACGGCTCAACACGGGTACCAAAATACCTTCTCTGACATGCGCATGAGGGTGTTTGCAGGAAGCGTTTTGTGACTTTGCGCGGGGTGAAAGTCTTATTGTGGAGCTTCTGGAGTTGAAGGAGGACGTCGCCGATCATGAGAGCGCGCTGTGGTTTTTTCACAATCTAGCCAGAGAGCAGGATGCTGATCCGTCAACTGTAAGCTATTTTGTGTGAATAACTGTTGCAATTGCGAGTGAAACAGGGCTTGACTTGGAAATTTAAACTTGTCTCTCGTGTTCATGGTATCTAGAAAAGGATTAAAACTGTTTAATGACCAACTCTAAAATTTTTAAACATTCAGCTCGCCTTTATCCTACACCCAAAGTGCAGTGTCTGCTATCATGAACCCCTAGCGCTCTGAGCTGCTTGGCTAAATCAGTACCTATTTTTTTTAGTGACAAATTTGACCAGGATAAACAGAAAACGAGATTTATTAACCATAGCGGTTCCATCTGTTTAATCAAGTGGCAACGTTATCCTTTTGCTTTTGATTTCACGCGATGACTCAGGATTTCCAAATACCTTGCTGACAATGGCCAATTTAGCTGTGAAACCTCTGCAACAGTAATGCACATGTTGCACCTGTTTCGACAAACCATTTTGACGAATTGAGCAGTCTTCAGTTTCGCAATCTTCCACTCTTAGAAGCCAGTTGCTTTCCAGTCGAACCTTTAGAGCGCATCCCACACTCACCATAGAAATGTCATTAGAATTTTCGTCAGCACCCGATGATGACAGACCTGCATGCAGGTGCTTGAAACAATGTCACCTCTTTCGCTGCAAGATGTGCCCCATGTGGATGCTACCGCGACCAAGAATATGGCTATCGGGAAGATGGTAGGCAGCCTTAAGTGCAGTTGCTGATCTCTTCTTGTGCACCAAGCCATGCGCCAAGTCGATCTTCTCCTTCTGTGTTCTTGCGGAATGCATCACTCTGAGCTGCTCGAACTGGGATCCATCTGTTTGCCCCATTCCAGGCTGTGGCGGTTGGTCGGCAGGGCGTCGATGCACGGAACATAATTCGGGTGAGATTCACTTCAAGTATGCAACGTTCTTGCGTCAGATTTCTACTATGTACGCTGTCAATCATTGCATTGTGCTGATTCATGTTCTCTTTTGCGTGTGCAGTGCTATATTGGGAATATCCGCTTACAGAATGTCCGTACGGATGTCCTCATCACGTTGAATGAGCCTCTTTTTATAAGGTGAAGTAAACCGAAGTCAACCCTAAATTATCGATGGGACACCCCATAGCCCATATTGCAAAACGACCAAAAGCATATTGAATGAATTGGAGCTTCCGCAAGAAAACTTCGAGGAGCAGAAGTACTTTACTATCCTTCTGCATGCAGGATATCGAATTCGCTTGAATCTGATGTCTCCCTTCGCACAACTGGGGATCAGCAAGCCAAAGGGAGATCAACCGCAACAAAACTCGAGATGTTTTTTGGTCACTGTATGCAAATGGGTTTTGTTATTAGAGGAAGCTGAATCTGGCATGAGGGTGGAACGTTTGAAACCTCCGACCCTTGCTTCCTTGGGGGGGTGGGAGAGTTGTTGCAGCCGCAACAGCCTGTTGGCAGAGACGCTGGATTATGGAGAAACCGTTCCAGCTTCTGCGGCCGGCTGCCTTCCAGCCCGTGAAGTGTTCAGTGCTTTCCTTGCAAGTTTCCGCATCATCGATTGGGGGTTGTTCAGAAGCTGAAATGGGCGGAGGTGGACCCGGTGTGGGACAAAGGCAAACAAGTGCCTTGCACCATATCCTTTGCTGCGACTACTGGAGTGCTCTGAACCTTTTCTTTTCTGTAGGCTGAAGCTACACACTCATCTGCCTTGCATCCTTGTAGCACTACGGAAGTTTTGGTTTTTTTTACTGAAAGGAATCGCATGACAGCACGGGGGTGCTCTCTGCCGCACGCCGCTGCGCCGCCTGAGCCGCTGCCCTCCTCGTCAACGCGGCAGCTGTAATCCTTTTGAGGGCTGCTTCCTTCTCTCGTCCCTCGTTCACCTGTTTCCTCCACCCCTCCCTCTTCCTTCTTCGACACTCCTTCTTTCCTCCCGGGATCCATCCTTGTTCCACCTCCGCCCTCCACCTTCCTTCCCCCCGCAGGGCCCTTCTTCGCCCTGGTCCCGTGCTGGACGCGCTTCTCCCACCTGCTGCTCAACCTCGTTTTCTCACTCGCCCGCCTCCTCCGCCCAACCATTGCCGAGGGCCAACAGACGGCTGCGCTGGGCAACGTAGGGCAGGGCTACAAGGGCCGCCGTTTGTCGTGCTCTCATTGCTCCCCTGCCGTGTCCGCCGATGCTTGTGAGGCATCCTCTGCTGCCCACTGCATCGTACGATAGTGATTTGTGGATGTTGCCGGACATCCAAGCCGGGCTGCGCATAAGGGGTGACCAGAAAGTAAAGAAAAGTGGAAAGCCACTGCTGTTTTGGAGGCCGAGGATGGCAGTTGCATTTGGAGAGTCACCAATAACTCTTCGCTTTTCTGAACATGGAATTTGCGGAGTTGACCCGACCTGCAGATGGTATCGTGCTCTTGCAACTGCTCTTCTAGAAAAGCATCTGCACGTCGCAAGTACGAACGCGGTAGCAAACAGAAATGCGGCATTCCCACTCTCAGGAGCGCCTCAACCAGATAAATTAAACAAGAGTAAAGAGTAGCGCAGAGTGCATGCCGTGACTGCAATCGACCTCCATGATGCAGGAGAAGGGCCAGTGTGGCCGATTGGCCTGCCAGCCGAGGTGTGTCATGCATGTCAGCTTGCCGGCTGTGACAGTCCTGCCCCCCGGGCTTCTGCTGCCATGAGTTTCTACCCCAAGTTGTAACAAGCCCCAGAATTTCTGACGCTGCTTTGCGGTCTGCTACTGGTCGCTCGTGGACGGGACTATGGGGCGACTAAGGCTCTGAGGAACGTCTCGCTCTCTGGCAGTCAGCCGCTGCTGCAGCAGCTTGCCTTCAAGCACGAGAATCTTAATACCGTGATTCTTTCCAATAACCATTGCGTACTAGACCGTTATTCGAGGCTGAATACGATAATCGGATAATCACTTGTTTAGCAAAATTAACCCGTTTGAGTGACAGTGATATCCTTCAAGCAAACGAGGATCATCCCTGACTGCAACGTGACCTGTCGCGAAAGCCGCGGTTCACCCGTGTCCTGTGGCTTTCCTTCCTGCAGTGACGAGTCGAGGCACGGCGCACTGGCCGACCGGCACTGCCCTGCACGCGTCCCGCACTTGCATGGAACCATGCGCGACCCGAGGAAACATGTGCCGGCTGCGAGACGTTTCATAAAATGAAATTTTGATAAGGCACAATAAGACAACGAGTGGTTCTAACCAAAAGCTTGCGCTCGCTGGTTACAGGACAAGACATAAATTGAACAAGAGCGACGATGGAAGGAGCGCCAGTCTCCGCCTCCAGAAGACCGCACCGCCGTTCCCGGCCCCACCATCCCCGACGGACAGCGCTTGGCAGCCTCTGCCGAGCCGACTCCACATTATTTTACCGACAAAGAGCTAACGGAATTCTACATCTGCCTCTGCCCGAGCGTTCACAGACGCAGACCTCTGCTGGTGGGCGCCGCCACACTGCCATGTGCGCCAGTGGCAGCGTGCCTGAAAGCCATCCTTCCCGCTATACATCTATACAGAGCCGCGGTGGACAATAATGACAACTGCACTTCCTGTTTCATAGCCTCAAAACTTTTCTACCTGCACAAGACCACCTACCGAACGTCTTCAAAAAACTGAAGCGGGACAGTAGGAGAGGGAGGCAACGAAGCGACTGATTTGAACTGCAAAGCAGAAACCCAGTAGACTGTGTCAGGAACGAGCAGTATCATCATGCTCTAAAAGGAGACTTGCTGCTCCCAATACGTTCAAAAGCCACATACACTTCAAGCATCTGCAGGCATGCAATCAACAAGTTCAAGCTGCCTGCAGAAAAAGACGCGCCAAGTTTTACCTTGCTTTGACTGTATTTTTCCCGAATGGCAGGCAAAGTTCCTGCGTGGTTGGAATGGAGTGAATGCAAGTTTAAGACACATTGTTTGATCTGCTCGGGGCGATAGCCGGTATAGTGTTGTAGTGTGGGAGTCTGCAGCAGAGGAAACTTCTGGTCAGTGCCTAAAAAACATCATGTAAAACTGAAGCCTCGCAGGGAATTTGCAAGTAGCGCACGAAAATTCATGAAATATCCTCACGCTCCCAAACAGAGTCGACGGCCAGCTATTTGCGCAATGGCTCATACACAATGCGCAAGCGGACTCTGGAGGGAGCTTACCCATGGTTGTTTATGAGGATCAATCGTGAGTTTTGCCAAAAAAACAGCAGAGGCAGCCACCATCGACGGCAGATATCCCAGAAAAGAATAATCAACAAGAGTCAGTTCTGCAAGGTAGTTTCCAAGAAACTCAAGTTTCAAAGATGGAGCCTGCAAACATGAGCACAAAATTGAGTCTCAGTTTCCTAGGGTGGAACACGCGCTTTCAAGAAAAAACTTAGTGGTCTGAATCTCTCTGACAATGCCAGCAATGGACACGGTGCACAAGCAACAAGGTACCGCGCCAGCAAAAAAAGAATTCGTGGGAGTTGACACATACTTCTAACCATCTATGATTTGTGAAGGATCGTACAGATTAACTTACCTCCAAACTCACTTGCGCAGCTCGAATAAATCTTCTCAGGAAACTTTTTGTGGTAGGCGTACTAAGCTCAAAGCGAAGGTCATTCAACACCTTCTTCTCCATGTCTAACACCTGCAACAAATAAGTTAGAGAGGATTAAGTACCTGTAGAGCATTACATGGAAAGGCAGTATGTTCGTCGTACACTTCTAATCTGCAAAATCTGCAAGCCAGCTTAACCTCTGCTTGTGGCAGCTTACCTCATCTCGTCGATAAGTGTTGTCTGTGATGTAGCAGAATTCCTCAACCTGCGGTGCATATATCTCCTCGTACTTGCTGCAGCAGCAAAGATCCAATCCAATGTTTTCAGACTCGTTGAAGCTGCAAAAACCAACTTTGAGTATACAAGCCCTCAAATTATCTCAATCCTTTCAGGACCTTGCTATTCTCCAGCAAAAGGAAGAGGACATGGATAAGGTCCAGCGAGACAATAGCCAACACTCACGCTGCAATGAGCATGCAGGATACTCCCAAAAGCTGCAGCCGGCTCCGAGTGACAGCATTGCCGGATAAATAACGATCAATGTACGAGCACGTCAAATAAAGTGTATCAGGAACAAGCTTGTACTCCTCAGCAACCTGAAAGAGCAAACAAGTTGTAGTCAGTTGGTGTTTTGTGTACTCAAAGTGGAACCCGACACGGACACAGCCAAATTGTCCATAACATAGTGAAGAGGACACCAAGTCCAACATCTGTGCCCTTGCCAGACAAGCACCTCACCTCCACTAGCCAGTCGACAAGAATCCCTCGCATATTGGCTGTTACATCCTCTTGTACTGTTTCAATGAAATTCGTTTTAGGCCTTCGTCGCAACTGTACAATCAAACATGTATCACTCGTCAGGTCATCCAAGTAAAGGTATGGGTAGAAGAAGAGACTTACAAGTGTGTAATCTAGGCAAAACATGGACGGCTCAAGATTAACCTACTAGGTAAAGGCCATTCCGAATACGACAAGGCAACCACTCAATATACTGCCTTTCCGAGGACGCAAAAATACAGACGGACACCTACATCAAAGAACATCATAAAGCTCTGCAGAGTCTGCTGGTAATGCAAGTTCACCAACCTCTGCAAGTCGCAGGTGTTGGTAAATGTCAGCAGCATATATGCTGCACATCTGAGGATCTTTGGGATTGTTGTCGATAGAGGTATATCCCAAAGAACAAGTCCATGCCTTTCGTTCAGGCTCCATGCTTCCATTTCCTGCTTCACAGGAATTTCCTGAAAGCATACACACTCAAGAGTTTTTAGTGTCTTTTTTATGGTCAAGCATAACTAGCTGATACTGCAAAGTGGCGTGTCACACAAGCAGCACATCAGGTCCAAACAAAAGAGCTGCAATACAGCTTACATGCATAAGAGAAACAGCTTTACCTGCTGGTTCACATGATGGTTCACTCGAAATGTGAAGATTCAATACAGTTCTTCTTTCAAGAGATGCAATTGCTGCAGAATCTCCTGGGAGGGTTCGGTCGTCTGTACGAGCTTCCAGCAGGGCTTCCACTTGCTCTTCATTCATCTCAGCCGGTGCAGCGTGAGACTCTGCCTGAGCAGAACCTGTGCAAGTTGCCGCTGCAGTGCCCATGCATGAAGCCTTCTTGGTTGTAATTCGTGCTTGGCCTGCGCGAGCTTTACCCTTCGATTCTACGCCTTCTTCCGCAGCCTGTTTAGCAAACACGATAGTGTTAGCTCAACAGCCTGCCAAACCGACAGCCTGCAAATGTTGCCAAAGGTCAATATTTTGTAACTCAGGGCAGATTCTTCCTTAATTGAGTACCGGATTCAAGTGTTCTGCAGTCTTTCAGAAGCACACTAAATCAGAATTCAAACTTGGCAAATCCATGTGCCATCGACCCCCAGACATTTAAATGCAGGCCTCTCTCGCAACGCTCAGCTTCGGACAGCTAACCTTCATGCTGGAGCAGCCAGCAGAACATTGGACAGAATTGTTGCTGATGTTAGCCAAAGCTGGGCGTTTGTTCCGGCCTCCATCAGCAGGTCCTTCCCCGTCTGATGAGTCGTCCATGGCAGCGCGCTTAGCTGCAGAACTTCTCGTCCTCATCTCTGCCGCAGAAGTGGGTAAGCCCTTCCAGATAGTCCTTGACCTCCCAAAATCCCGCCTTTAGGAAGGTCCACTCTACCACCTGCCAAGCAACTGTCTCCACTGCCGCGCCTACTATGAAAAATGAGAAGCTGCACGTCTATTGCGTAGTCACGGTGCGCAAGCAACAAGGTACGGCGCCAGCAACACCATCAGCACCAGCAGCAGCGTAGAGCAGGAGCGGCGCGGAGGCGGCGATGCAGAGTGGGCGCTGCCTGCCTGCTTGTCTGCTCCGAGCCGGGGCAAGGCCAGAGCCGCACTCCGGCAGGGGCGTCGCGCTTTAAGCTTCGGGGGGAGGAGGGCGGGAGGTCCCTCCCGCCGAAATACGAGTGCAGCAGCAGCAGCAGCGGCAGCGCCAGCCGTCGCCCTCCGCCTTTCTGAAGCCTTTTGGCGGCAAACCGGTCCCATCCAGTACCTTTTTTCGAGGTCGGCCAACCATGCTGCGCCACGTCACACGGCCCGCCTCTCAGCGCGTGCCACCTGGCGGCGATTTCGCCGGGCGAGGGCGGGACTCGCCATTTTGGATTTGCAGGGGCGCGCCTCCGCCCCCGCCCCCGCCTCCGCCCGCGGCCTTCCAAATGTGCGAAACCAACTTTTGGTTCAAACCGCGGCCTCCCATGCCATGCCATGCCATGCCATGCCATGCCTGCCGCGCCCGCCTCGACATCCATCCATCGCCCCATGCCCATGCCCATGCCCATGCCCATGCCCATGCCCATGCCCATGCCCATGCCCATGCCCATGCCCATGCCCATGCCCATGCCCATGCCCATGCCCCCGCGGGTGCATGCAGTGCGGCACTACCGTATGCGCCACGCGCATGACCGCGTGAAGCCGGTCCGACTCAAAGCTCCTGAGTTTTCACAAACTGCAATCTTGAATCCACACTTTACTACGACCGCGTCGGCCAAATTAAATCCTCCTTGGGTCCCTTCCAACGTAACGCTTGGGAAAGGCTATTGGAGATTGTATGTCGTTATGTTGGAAGCATTTGTGATGTGCCAATTTGTGATGTTGTTGTAAATAAATGAATATTCTGGCTTTGACTCACGATCTCACTAATGTCAATTGTTTGCGTTACAACTTTCTATACCCGAGAGTCACGGCGACATTTTTCGCCAGTCAAATTTTGAAAATTCCACGGAAACTGAACACTTGAAAATGGCATTGACAAATTGTATGAATGATAGTTATTCGAATCCATTCATTGGCTCGTTTCAACGCGCCCTTCACTCTTCTCCTTTGTCCTCTTCCTCTCGCTTCTTGTTGCACCTCTTTCTCTATCGTGTCTCTATTCTTTTGGTTTCTGTCCATTTGTCATGCGGATTGAGGGTTTAAATATTAGCGTCCAGTTAGGGAATCCAAATTGCGTGCTTACGGATTACGGCGAATTGATACGGTTTAGCGTCAGAAATCAGAATTCGCCGAAATCCGGAACAAAAAACGAAACCCCTATAAGGGCTTGTCAATTTGAAAAAAACTAAGCGTATTGCATGAGAAGTTTCAAAAGTACTACTCTTCATTTTAGTTAAGTCATGAGTTACAATGCGGGAGACACGTACCAGTTACTAGATACGGTATAGCTTTCTTTATTTTCAAAATTGAGTTATGAAGTTATCATCCGCGATGTCAGTGAGCACGAAGCGGTGATTCCCCGGCAGCCGCCGCCCCCTGCGCTGCCCCCCTCGCTGTGCGCTCATTGCACGCGCAATGGAGCTGCACTGCTTGGAGCGATGCGCCGTACCGTACCGTACCTTCACACGCGCGCTGGTGACACGCACGCACGCACTCACGGTCACCTGGTCACATCGCCGACCATCCATCCACCCATCCATCCATGGGCCAGCCACCGACCATCCATCCACCCATCCATCCATGGGCCAGCCACCGACCATCCATCCACCCATCCATCCATGGGCCAGCCACCGACCATCCATCCACCCATCCATCCATGGGCCAGCCACCGACCATCCATCCACCCATCCATCCATGGGCCAGCCACCGACCATCCATCCACCCATCCATCCATGGGCCAGCCACCGACCATCCATCCACCCATCCATCCATGGGCCAGCCACCGACCATCCATCCACCCATCCATCCATGGGCCAGCCACCGACCATCCATCCACCCATCCATCCATGGGCCAGCCACCGACCATCCATCCACCCATCCATCCATGGGCCAGCCACCGACCATCCATCCACCCATCCATCCATGGGCCAGCCACCGACCACCGTACGGAATTCATCCATGCCCGCGTCCGTCCGTCCGCCCGCCCGCTGCGCTCGAGCAGAGCAGAGCGGAGCGGAGTAGGGCGCAGCCTCGTCTGTCGGCGGCAGGCAGGCAGGCAGGCCATGGCCGACCACCATCCGTCGCGGGCAGAGACGCACATGCACCAAGTGCTAGTGAAGAAGGGCGTGGAACGGCTGGAAAGGCATCCTGGTGAATAATCCGTGTCAAATAGAATACGACGTCTTCGCACAGATTTGTGAAATAGCATTTTACAGTGAATACGTTACTGCAAAATTTTGAGTTCCATTTTCTTTCTTTCCCGTTCACGGTTTTGGGACATGGCTCCACCGTATTTAACTTGTCGCATAATGTCTCTGCGAAATATCCGGAAAGTGCATGCGGCTGTCACTAGCGAGGAGGTAACTGGCATGTGGCCTCACATTCATCTTGAATGAAGGTAGTCAACACCAGTTTGTTGATTACCTGTGTCTTTGTGGATAGTTTTGCGCTCGTGTGGTGCAAAAAAGTCGCAATGAAAGTCTACTAATATTCATTTGCTTGCTTTCATGTCTCCGTACGTGCAGGCACTGGCATCCGGGGAGCTCCTAAGAAAGGTGAACCAATTCCTTATTCACTGCATCCGACAGTCTCAGTTATTCGCTGTCGATGCTTCGTTGGCCTGATGATGACCGACCGTCACGACCCTCGAATATGGCCCTGGCCATATTCCAAGACAACCATCTGCTTCCGTTACACTCTCTTTCTCCAAAGGTTAAAGACTGTTGGGGAGCAAAGTGTGGTCTCCTCGTTTTTACATGCTCCCGAGACTCTACTTTAGTTGTATGGAGCACGTCCAGATTTATCTGACGACTTAACGGGTATGACGTGCAGAGGGTGGCGGAGGCAAACATGTCTGGGGACGACCGGGTGATGAGTTCATCGAGCCTGTGGTTGCCGCGCTCGATGAAAATGACCCAAACTATGACGAGGACGCAGGCGCGACTCCTGACCCACGGTATTGTTCCGTCCTTCCAAGTGACCAAACATGCTGAAGCGCTCAGATGTTTGCATTTGTCGCAGATGCCCTCCGGACAGTGCAAGGCTGCAGTTACGAGGAATGCTTCTCTGACCGTGCATCTTATGTCTAAGATGAGATTCCCTTGAATTAATTTGCCTTTGTCTGTACTGCAGACAGCCCGGAGAAGAAACAACTCCTGGCCATGAGGTGGTGAAGAAGGTGGTTCTAGGGGATTAAGGCGAAAGCGTGGCATTAAGGCGAAAGCGTGGCATGGTACACCGCCGGGCAGAGGATTGAGCGCTTGAGGAGATGAGACGCGGAGATGCGAGTTCGGTTGTCTGTGACTAGCTAGCGCGGTCTCTCTTAGTTTTGTTCGACATA
The DNA here is from genome assembly GCA_037447605.1 of Zygnema circumcarinatum. Lineage (NCBI taxonomy): Eukaryota > Viridiplantae > Streptophyta > Zygnematophyceae > Zygnematales > Zygnemataceae > Zygnema > Zygnema circumcarinatum. The sequence continues at coordinate 45,121 of CM074811.1, read as the reverse complement.
GATGCAGAGGAAGGGGCTTAATCAAAGTTCCTTTTCCTTTTGATGTGTATAGGAGCTTGCGGAATCCGTTAGGAGAGTTTCAGTGAAATGGAACGGCCCCTTCCTTCTAGTTGTCCTGTCTTATTTCACCTTCCTCTCATAAAGGACGCTGGCAAAGCACGGAATCAATAGACATCGGTACAATCCGCCTGGTCTGTTGGTTCCTGTTTGCGCGACCGTCGGTTGACACTGATACCATGCCATGGTGAGGAGATGCACGAGACTGAATGCTGGCTGAAATGCTGCTGCTCCTGCTCCTGAAATATGGCCATTTGGAAGGTTTGTCTAATTATGTTGCATTTTAACTCGTCGGAAGAAATTTGCATATTGAAAAGGAATGAAAATATCAGAACATGGCAATGCGGGGCAAGCAACGAGAGATAACTGCGCAGCGTCCACATCTAAACCGTGTGGCATGGCCATCAGACATGTTCATCTTCAACAAAGTAATGGCACCAAGCGTGTCCATACACATACGAGCCGCGTGCCATGCCATGCGGTCGCGTCGGGA
>CM074811.1:12872-44561 GCA_037447605.1 Zygnema circumcarinatum | reverse complement strand
AGGGAGGGAGGGAGGGAGAGGGGGAGGGAGGGAGGGAGGGAGCACCACGGGGTCCCTCGCCCTCGCCCTCGCCCTCCACGGCGGCGGCCTCGGCGCTGGACAGGCCAGCGCGGACCGGCCGGACCGGACAGGAGCGGAGCGGACCCGAGCGGAGGGAGCCAGGCGGCCCGGCCCCTCGGTCGGCTCCCTCAGCCCGCCCGCCCGCCCGCCCTCGCCATTGGCCGCGTGCCACGGCGGCTGGCCGGCTGGCCGGCTGGCGGCGCCGCCGTCCGAGTCGGCCCCGGCCTGGGCTGCCCCGTCAGCTTCCATCTCCGCTGCAGCACGCACGCACGCGCGGATCTGGTCGCGTGTGCACAGCAGGCAGACAGACAAACATACAGACAGGAAGACAGACCGACAGACCGACAGACCGACAGACAGACAGACAGACAGACAGACAGAGAGAGAGAGCCAGACAGACAGACAGAGCATCCATGGGCCGGCGCGCGATCGGGCCGCCTCGCGCTGCCGGAGGATGGGTGGATGGAGCAAGCGCGTGTTCCAATTATAGATGCGTATGTATCAAACGCCTTCCTTTCTTGGAAATTTCCTTCTCTCGTAAATTACCCCTGTAAATTTTCCCGTTTTCCCCTGTACAATACCCCGTATTATTATACGTGCATATTATACCACATTTAAAAATACAGTGTACTTTATATGTATTTAAAAGTCTTTTCCTCGTTTTCTTGCTCGTTAGACAGAGATTGATTATAATAATTGAAGGTTCAAGCCGTAAGGCAGCTCTAGGACACTTATACTAGTCTCAAAACAGCTGAATTGAAAAATAGGTGTACAAGAGCAGTTTCAAGGGGGGCGGTGATGATGGGACATGTGGTAGTGCTGCTACCTACAGTGGTGAAGGCATCATGAAAAGGATGAGAGGAGAAGAGCAACAACAAATTGGTGATGCAAACTCTTTATGCACACAACAAAAAAAGCCACACCTTTCTTCTTCTTCTACTATTGATAATAGTCACACCCAAAGTAGACAAGTGAATCGTTCGTCTCATTGATGGTGTAATTATCAATAGTAGAAGAGCCCACCAACGATGAGATAAAAGGTTAAGTTACATCTTCCAAGAAGAGACAAACGTTAGAGGAGGTCGTTCAGCTGAAGCTGGTCAAGAATATCGTCATCAACGCCAACACCCGAGTTGTCACATAAGAGTGCACTATCTGGCATGGGGTTTGGATCGTCCAACAACAAGGGACTAGCACCTGAGTATTATACAGTGTATAATACCGTATTACACACAGTTCTGTATCGAACCTCAAGGTGTATAGTACGGATTGGAACTTCCAATGCAACCGCCCAACAAACAAACGGCCCTCCCTCCCTCCCTCCCTCCCTCTCCCTCTCGCCGGCAGAAAGGCACCGACAGGCACAGACAGACAAGCAGCCGCCGACGCGCCGACGCAGCCGCCGGGGCGCGCCGCCGCGTCGAAGACGAGGGCCTCCGGGAGGGAGTAAGGGGAGGGGAAAGCCTGCTTTCCTGGCCGCCAGCCCGCCAGCCCGCCCGCCCGCTTAGCGCCGGAGTGAGTGGCGTTTGATCCTTCTCTCGTCTCTGTGCGCTGTGTACCGCCACGCCCACCGCTGCCTGGACGGCTGCTTCGTTCTTCCCCGCTGTATTTCGTAGAAGGAGCGGAAGGGGGCCGGGCGGACATGGCCGCTCGTGTCATGGCCGCACGTCCAGGACTTTTTTCTGGCGGCCTGCACAGCTCGCGGAACGGACAGGTAAGCACGTGGAAGCTTCCATGTATTGTGCTTCTTTTGGAATCCTCACTATTGTTGACTTTGTCAACCTGTCCGAAATTCTCTCATGCTGCTGCAGCACATCCTCATATGAGAATAGTATAAGTGGTAACTGGAACGAATGAAATGGAATATAGTTTTTTCTAGTCATGCATGTTCTCGCCTTCAACGCTTCATGTTCTGTTAAACCGTAGCATAGACCAGGTGAGATTGATGCAGAGGTCTTTAGCATGTCACTTGGGCTACTTGGATTCACTTATCGGGCTATTTGTAAGAGAGGAATTTCAGGCTTCTTTTGGTTTCATCTAAAGCTAGTAGTCGCGATTCCCCGAGTATTCTCCACAGTAAAAGCAAGTAGACCTTTTTCCTGTATATTGAGAATTTGAATGGGGGTTGCAAGTGGAGAGTAGCATCAGCATTAGAATATACTCTGCCCGTGTTTGTTTTATTTTTTAAAAAGCTGAATAAACGACTGTGCCACTTGTGGATTTTGAGCAGGCTGAATCAGGAGTTGGGAAATCCAGTTTCAATGGAGCGGTTCTTGAATTGCCTTGTATGCGACGGAAGCTGAAGGCACGCATCTCCATGGCCGTGGCCAGCCCAACCAGCGCTTCGGAACACCCGAAGCTGAGGCTGGGGGAGACAGTGCGCATCGGTGTTCTTGGCGCAAGCGGCTACACGGGCGCGGAGGTCGGCGCTGCTGGATGCTCCTTTGCTGCTTCCACTGAGCTACCGAGTCTCGATGTATTTGAGAGGAGCAAATGGGGAAGGGTGGACTAATGGCTCACAGTTATGTTGCGACCTGACAACTGGCAGTGGCTACTGCTCCTTTTCCAGATAGTGCGGTTGTTGGCTACTCATCCTTTCTACCAAATTGCTTTGATGACCGCTGATCGCAAGGCTGGACAATCGCTTGGAACTGTTTTTCCACATCTTATTGCAGAAAGCAAGGTAAGTATTTCCAGTTTGTCAAGTCAATGCCACTGGTTTGTAGATGTGGATCGCAGTCTACTCCGCATTATAACAAAGTCTCGTTTACTTTGCCAGATATCAATACACGAAATATGAGACAAGACGAGGCGGAAGGAAAGGAACAAAAAACCGGGAGCAAAATGGAGGGATAAAGAGAATGAAAGTGGAAAGTTGTGTGTTTACATGGGGGTGCCTCTTGCGATGAGTAATGCAGCCAATATGGTGGAATTGCCAAGAGAGTGACACCTGTGGCAGTTCCTTGCCGTTGTGTTTCAAGTGGATTGTCCAATAAATGCCAAGTATCGTTTTTTTTTTCCTGCCTGTCACTTATTTCAGGAGCTTCCCAATATGGTCGCCGTGGACGATGCTAATTTTTCTGATGTCGACGCCGTCTTCTGCTGCCTGCCACATGGCACCACACAGGTGCTCTGCTTGCCCGCTCAAGCGGTCGATCAGGCTTGGCCCCTCCTTGTCAATGTGCTAATGATATGCGACGGCGGGTTCTTGGAGAAACTCAGACCTCGCACTGCCGTCTTAGAATTGTATTCCCGGCTTGAGATTTGGTGTTTCATTGTCCCAGTTGGTCCTGTTCATATGCAGGAAATAATTGCAGCGTTGCCAAAACACCTGAAAGTAGTCGATCTCTCAGCGGTAAGTCGTCACTCCTCTCCATTTTCCTTTCAGAAACTCTTCATGTTCAATGTACAGTCGGAGCTCACTTCCTTTTTGGCCTGCGTGGTTGCCCCCATGTGGGAGAAGCTGCCTTTTTAGAGGAGCTCTCTGGTGCTCACCTGGCGAGTGCATGAAGGGCCTCTGAAATTGGTCGTGCAATGGAAGTGAGCCATATGGACTTTATGACGGATGGCCTTAATCGTATTTTTTGTCGTTTCTTTTTAGCGTTGCCATTTATTGCAATTACATTGTCTAAGGAAAGGAGAATGGTGTTGTGACATGGCATGGAAATTCGCCTCATACTTTTTTCTCACAAGCTCTGTTTCAACAATCCTTTCCAGTCCGTCTCGCGAATGGGACGGAATTGCCTGGTGACAAAGGGCTGCGACATGTTCATACGAGCAGCTTGTTTCCCTGTGGTTTCAACGCGGGCAGGATTTCAGGCTGCGCGACGTGAAGGAGTACGAGGAGTGGTATCACGGAGCCCATCGCGCGCCGCAGCTTCAGGTGGGCCCTAGTGGCTAGGCAGGACAGCTCAATGGGTGTGCTTGAAGCCATTTTTCATGGGTTGTGCCAACAAGTACCGGCTTAGGAAGAACAAGTGATTCGGGAATGAACGTGCTGTTGCCTTTCTCGAATACTCATGCTATGTGCAGTGGAGTGATGGTGATCTTGAAGTTGCAGAATCGCTTTGCCAGTCAGTCAGTCGGTAGCCAGTTCTAGTTCCGTGTTGTCTCTGCTGTCGCCGTGGCTGCCTTTGCTCATTGGTAGAACTACCATTCGCCTCTGAAACTTAAAGCAGGCAGGCGATAGAGCTAGTAAAGGTTTTCTTTGGCGACGCAGGAATCGCATTGCCTGCTTCATGCAGTGGAGTGACAAAGTATTTCTCTGGTGTCTTTCGCAGAGTGAAGCAGTGTACGGACTGACAGAAATCTATCGGGAGCAGATAAAGGATGCCCGACTTGTATGATTCTCCCCCTCTTTCCGCCTTCAACCGGACTAGATTTCCAATCTTGTATACCACCAGGGGTCTTTCTGCATCTTAACCTGATTGTAAATGATCTGTGTGCCTGTTGCGATGTCTTATCTGGAATGATCTGAAGGTAGGACCCCGTGACTTTTGATATTGTTTGTTTGAAGCAGGTCGCCAACCCCGGGTGCTATCCCACCTCTGTGCAATTGCCGCTCATTCCTCTTCTGGAGGTGAGTTAGTCAATTCGTCATTCCAGCTGGCACTAGTGTGAAGAGTTTTTTTTTTTTCACAGCTCTTCTCAACGAAGTATGCGCACGTAACTGCATATATTGGCTCTCGAGAAGCCTATGCCAAAATCTTCAATTCAAAATACATGCAGTGAGACAGCGGGTTCATGTGTTGAGTGTTAACCCAGGTTGACTTCAAATCACCATTTCTTGTCGTCGTCATGGATTGGCTTCTGTTTCGCACAGCGCTACTTGAAACAAGGCTGAACTGCGTTTGGTCGAACAAGAACAATTTTGTCTGCATGCTCCCGAGTTGAAGTCTTGAGTTATCAAAAGCGTGTGAGGTGTCCCGTTTCATTGTGCACCGACGAGTTCGTGGGGTGCTTTTGCCACAGGAAAAACTGATTGAATGTGAGGGCATCATAATCGATGCGAAATCTGGAGTGAGCGGTGCGGGTGCGTGCCGCCCTCCCTCTCCTCGCAAGGCCCTCAGGCAGAGGGGTCGGAGGGGACTGCCTTGAGCCCCTCTTTGCAGATTGGGCGGATGTGTGTGCTCGAACTTAACTGCAACTGCACGCACATAAGTTGCTGGCAGTGGGCCCAAAGTGTTTGAACCAATGCTGTGAAGCAACACTCCTTGACTGCCATCGTTGTGCGGTGCAGCTCGGGGTGTTCGAAAACAGTGTTAAGCGGCGGTTCCGAGAGGCCGTCCTCATGTATATAGAGCTGGCTGAAACGGGCAATTCTTCATTTGGGGCATGGCAGGGCGCGGAGCGAAGGAAGCAAATCTGTACACAGAAATTGCGGAAGGCATGCACAGCTACGGCATCACAAATCACCGCCATGGTAAGGATTTTTGTCGTCTGAGCCTTACCTGAATATTTCTTTAGATATGCCACATTAAGGACAGAGAATGGCGGTATTCTTGTTGTGACTTATAGGGAACACTAATATTTCAAAAAGATTGAACAGTGTTTCGCAACAAATGCAAACTTCGAAAACAAAGCGGCGATAGAATGTTTCTTCCGAGATTCAATATTCTCACATGCCTTCTCCTGCACCTCAGTTGAAGAAAAAGATAGAAGATGTTTCATCTGATCTGTCGAAGAAGAACCCTCGCAGTTCATTGTGAGAACCATTTTTGTTGTTGTCAGACAGCCCATGGGAAATGTGTAAGTTAGTATTAACTTTGGAAGTTTTGGATTGGTGATGTCGACTACTGGGAGACATTGAAAGAGGATAGTAATCTACGTGAAGAAAAAAAGACGAAATGAAATATGAAATATTGAAAACGGCATTTGCTGCCTGTTGCGGCCATTTCCAGCGTAGCTGTATCAGCTGGACGAGTCGCTGTCCTTTGTGCTCAACCGGAAAGACCATGCGATGTGCGGGCAGCCACGGGGGCCGTTTGTGCTCTCGTTCATTTGCGGGCGCTTGAAGTTGGGGCTGCCCTGATATAATTCGCTCTTTGCCTCTGCAGTTCCGGAGATTGAGCAGGGCCTGTCCGAGTTTGCCGGCACCAAGGTCACTGTCAGCTTCACACCACATCTCATTCCCATGGTATGCTGCCTTGTCTTTTGCGACGTGCCAGTAAGGCTTGTGTTTTTCGGTTGTCTCATTCTAGCTGTTCTTGGCGGTTGTTTTTGGAAAAGGCTGTGTGGGAATGTAGCTGAGGATGGTCCTCCTTCGACTGCTGTGAGCTGCAAGTTCCATCACATGTACCAACCTTTGGTTCACACTCATCCCGAATTGAACAGAAAACGTTGCCCCTTTGTGTGGCAGAGCCGAGGCATGCAGTCCACTATATATGTGCAGATGACTGCGGGAACAACTGTGGACGATTTGCACCATCATTTGGCAGCTCGTTACAGGGTAAGTTTGCTCGTCCAGTTGATTCGTTCAAGTGGAGTTAGGCTGATACAAATTATGTATCTGGCCTAGGAGCATGTCGATGATGGAAATGTGGGATACTGGCATGTCTAATCTTTCCGTTTGCCATTGATACAGTTCAATGCATTATTACGCAAGTCGCGAATTCATTTCCTGAGCTCTTGGATTTGTGCCTATGCTGCTTGGTGCTTCGATACTGAAGCATCTGCTCCCTCTCATTAGCTTCAAAGCGTGCTTTGACTGCGCTTCTTGACGGTTCTGCCCTTTGTGGGTAATCGCACGCCTTTTTAGGAGGAAGAGTTCGTGGAGATTCTGCCTAAGGGAGTTGTGCCTCACACCCGCCATGTGAGGGGTTCCAACTACTGCCTCGTCAACGTGTGGCCCGACCGCATTCCTGGGAGGGCCATCATAACATCTGTGGTAGGTCAAACACTACTTAGTGCCGGAAGTGGTTGTTTGTTGTTTGTTGTTGGTGGTTTGGTTGGAGCTGCCAGGGACTACTATGCTCTGGAGTTGGCAAAAGGCAAATAAGTACTAATAGACTAGATAGATTTCAATATTTGATACCTAGGGCACTGTAGGAAAGAGTTGGGTTGTTTAGAGGCGAGAGAAAACCTTAAGTTTGATTTGGCATGAAAGGGCATCACGTTGAATCTGAAGGCGGAAGTGTGTCCTGACGCCTAGATAGTTGTGACCGCTCGATGCACAGCTGGTCTCAAAGGAAGTGCGTAGATGCTTCGTTGTTAACGGCAGGCCGCGCTGGCAATGGAGGGGGAATGCAGATCGACAACCTGGTGAAGGGGGCATCGGGGCAGGCGCTTCAGAACATGAACCTCATGCTCGGTTGCCCGGAGGACTGCGGCCTTCTGCAGCAGCCGCTCTTCCCCTGAGCAGCAGCCGACCTTCCGCCGCCCCCCTGCTTTCTCTCTCTCTCACTCTCCGCTCTCTTGTCTCTCTCTCTCTCTCCCCCTTCTCTCTCTCTCCATCTCTCTTTCTCTCTCTCTGTAGCTGTAGCTGTTCCGCCCGTGCCTGCCGTTGCAGTTCTCTGCAGACACAAGTTTTGTCTATGAGAAAGGGTTTTTAGGGAGACAATTGGTGCGGCTTGCTTTGTCGCACTTTCGACGAGTTGCAAGATTTGCGAAAATCGAAGATTGGCGTATGGCGGGGAGGCGCGAGTGCTGATGGATGCGTAAAGGCGTAGGGGAGTGCTGGGGAGGGGTGTCTGTACAGTCTTTACTACTGGATTTTAGGCACATGTGCGGTTTTAAGTGCGCCCTCTCCCCTCTTTGTGTGAATTTTTGGGCCGGGTGCTTCTCCTGAGCACAAGAGTGGTCGGTTTTACGCTTCTGCTGACGTTCGGGCTTGTGCCATGCGTCAGTAGCGGCACAGCGGCATGCCCTGTGCTGCTCCTGAAATGCTGAGCACTATCAACTTTAATGTGAAACTGACAATTTTTTAGCTCACTATTCATGCCAAACCACCCAATCCTGCTCCAAAATGGGTAGGTGTCCATTGCTTGAATACATTTGCACTCAAACAAGCACCGCGACTGCATTTTTTTGGTTAGTTTCGGCTCATCTGGCATGTATAGTATCCCGAAGGGGAACGACCGGTCCTTGATGCAGCCTCGCGGTGTGAGCGGAGTGGCCTCGCTGAGCGAGGCGCTGCTCCCACGATATTTCCTTGCTGCGGACTGGCCACGAGAAAGGAAAGGCTGTTGCCATGCTCCCACGATATTTCCTTGCTGCGGACTGGCCACGAGAAAGGAAAGGCTGTTGCCACGCAGCACGTGGCCACAAGGACACGGCTACAGCGTGCAAGGAGCTCGGAAAACATAGCTGCAATTGGCGTTGTGACGACGCAGCAGCAGCAGCAGCAGCAGCAGGCGGCAACCAGAAGAGCTCAACAAAGAACAGTTCAGCGGACAGGAAGCTTGTGCTCATAGCATGCTCCATTCATATTGATACTGCTGTCTCACACCGAGGACTCCGCGCTCTGAGGCACAACCGAATTGTAATGCTCCCCCAAGCCATATTCGTGCTTGTGGTACGACAGCCGTATGGGAGCCTGCTCGTGCTGCTCATACTGCAGGCCCACATGCACGTCCGGTAAATCTGCCGCAAAGACAGTTATGTGTCGTTGGAGAGCATGCGCCAGGGCCTCTAGTTCTAGATGCCCCCCCCAAGCTGCCGTCGCGTCCACTTGATGGCAATACTTCTCAAAGCGCACCTCCGGGTCTTCGTCTGTCCCGGGACCCCCCTCCTCCCCATGCTCGCTGATAATAAATGGCAAAAAGTCCTCTTTATGCGCTCGCATGTAGGTGGCGGCCATGTCTCGCACAGCCTTGTAGTCGCGCTGCACCCCCGACAAGCTCAGCTGGTCTTCCACTGCTCTGTAGAGGCAATGTCCGTCTGGCTTTATCTCCTTCAGGGTCAAACCCAACGGCTGCAGCTTTTCCTTCAAGACCCGATCCTCCACAACACGCTCGCTCACCATCCCACTTTTTTCCTCCTCTATTCGCTGGTCTCTCTCTGCATCCTGCTGTAATCTCTTATCTCTCCTTTTCTGTGCTTTGCTTACTCGACCCTCAGAAGTTCCCAATACCCCCGCAGTCATGCCAGCCATTGCTCTTGCAAGAGTTGCAACTTCCTCCTTCACCTTCGCCCTTAACCCGACCGGCGAAGCTTCCTCCACGCCAAAACCCAATGAAGCAAGCTCTTTGGAATGCCGAGCCCTCATCTTTGTATCCTGCTTCTGAATCTCTTCATCTACAGCTTTCTTTCTCGCTTTTTGCTCAGCTTTGCTCCCCTTTGCAGCTTCCTTCTTTAAGGCCATGTCTTTGGCTTGCAAATCTTTTATCTCCTTCCTGAAATTGCAAATATAGAAATGAAAAGCGTCAGACGACAAATATCATTTCTTCAAATCCGATCCCCAAAGTAAAACCGCTTTCACATTCTGAAAGGAAAATAGAAGAAAATAAAAAAACATCCATGTAGTGTCCCTATAATAACCCTATGCGGGGAAACATGCAACGACAGTCCCTGCACACCTGTCTAAGTGCTAACGTAGTGTATAATGGACCCTGCTCATACTTCAAAGGACGTGCTGGAAAGGTAGCAATATGGGATACACACGGTCCAAGCCAGACAAAAACCAGTATTACAGACATGTCACGGAGAAGTAGATACGATTAAGGCTGCTAGCCCTTGGATTCCAATTACTCGTACTCTCCAGTTGGAACTTTCCTCACAAGCTTTGAAGAGTTAACACTAGCAACTAGTGTGAAAGCTCTAAATACGCTGACAAGAAAGCACGGGAGAACCTTTATTTTTATTTTTATGCATGGACACACAGCCAGGTCCTCGCAGTCAAAAACACATTTAATTCACGCAGATTTATCTGCTGGCAGACTATACACACCTGTGCCTCGCTAACATCTCTTCCCGAGTCTCTTTCACTTGCAACAAAGTCTCGACTGCTGCGGCCTCTGTTCCTTCCCCCCTCCCTTCACTTGTCGAAGCAACCTCCCCATTGTCTTCCCCATTGTCGTCAGACATATCTGCTTCCAACTTTCACTCCTGCTCCGCACAACCTGCTTGTTACCTAGCAAAGAAGACGAGTGCAGATAGACTTTTTGGGCTCTTTCTGCTTGAGCGAATATAAAATAGAAAAATTCAGAGGAGTCTGCGGAGGAACAGGACGAGAGAGCGCGCATGCGAGGAGAGGCAGGAAGCAGCGCGGCCCCCGAGCGGCCCCTCCCGCCCTTCCCAGTTCTCGCGCCCCGCCCCGCCCCTCCCCGCCCCGCAAGCGCTCCTCCGAGCCCTGCCCGGCTCCGCCCCCCTCCCTGTCAGGGCCGAGGGCCCGCCCGTCCGCTGGCGGGCGACGCCCCGCCGAGCCTTTACGAGTCAAGCCAAGGCCAAGGCCAAGGCTCGCTCTCAGAAGAGGCAGCGAAGGTGTTGGAGCTTGCGCGCTCGTTTAATGGCGTCGCAGAGCGCTCATGGCGAGAGCATTCGGGCTGCGGCTGCAAAGGGTGGGCTCAGGAGGAGGGAGAGCTGGCAAGCTCTGGCGGTCGAGGGGGAGGCTCAGAGCGCAGAGAGGGGAGGCGAAGACGCTAGAGCCTCAGCTGCACAGAGCTTTGGCGCCATGGGAAGGAGAACGAAGCTTGCCGGCATCCTCAGCTGTGCGGCTGTCGCACTCCTTCTGCTGCTGCAGCCCATGGGGGTGCAGTACAGGAGCCGGAGCGGGCCGCAAAGCTTAGGGCTTCATCCGGGAAAGCGCTCAGGAAGTGATAGCGAGGAGGGTCTTACAACAGGTGATGCATGGCAGTCGCAATGAAAGAGTGTATGCAAATGTCGAGCGCAAAATGTCTCATGCACCCTCCCCGCAATCTGGATGTGAGGTAGAGGAATTCATTCATTGAGTGCCGGGGAGTCTTTCGAGGATAGCATCTTGTTAAGTTATTGATACGTTAACCCTAAGTTAGAAAATTTTATTTAGATTCTGCAAACCACGTGTGGTTCGCGGTAAATGCCATCACCAGCAAGCTCGGCTAAATACTAAAAGCAAGTTCTCAATTAGAATCCCAATGGAATGAAGCCATCACACCTGATAACGGTCTTGAAATTTGAACCGTGTAAGGCACACTTTTTTCTCGACCGACAACCCGAATGTATATAACTGTAGGAGTACTTAGAGCTTGAGGAATAAGAACAGTAATTTCCCTAGCCCGTTTTCAGCTCAAAATCCAGAGTGCTGAATCGGCTATCCCGTTCTTGTTGTATTGACGGGTTTCTCCAAGTTGGCCCGCCTTGCTCAAGTTTTTAGTGTTGGTAGTCTGACGGAGAGAAGTTTGGGGCAGAAGGGTCGCAGGGCCCTCGCCTGCTCGCAGTCGGCGATCTGCACGGGGACTATGTGAACGCCCTTTCTAGCTTGCGTCTGACGTGAGTGCATGCTTCACCTTTCAGAATATCTGTGTCTTGGAGCGTTTTTCATTTGCTCCCGCATTTCTTGAGTCAGCGCAGGGTTACATAGCAAAGTGAAATGAGAATAGAGGGTGAGGGCTGAAATTTTGCCGTTTTGGGCGGTAAATATAGCCATTAGGCTGGAACACGGAGCTGAGAGAATGGATGAAGAGGACGTTCATTTCGGGCTACTAAATAAGTTCCTAATATGGCCTCTGTGGTTTGAAAAATTCATGTGGTTGAACAGTTTGAGCATTTAAGTGTTGGCATTTGCATCGTTACTGCTATCGCTGAAAATGGCGGGTGCCTGCTGATCATTGGCAGCGGAGCAGTCGACCACGATGGTAATTGGACAGGCGGCAACTCCGTTTTGGTGCAGACGGGTGAGCTTCGTCTCTGTTCCTCCGGCTGGCTTACTCTAAGTTTAGCAGCAGAAGAAACTCTGTAGTGGTCGACTTCACCAGATAGTCACAGGCCTTTCTCGCCCTTTTATGTCCACCCTTCCTGGGCTTATCCGAGGACACCAGCTGCAGCTTCTTCCGCCGGCCCAACATCAGAAAATGTGATGCAGCAGGCGTCGACCATCCTCAATTGCACCACCAAGCAAAGCGTTTCGGGATTCCTTGCTGTTCAAAAATTGGAGCCGCAATGGCTAAAAGCTGGCGTGAATGGCAGACAGGTCACCTGACTCGGAAGTTCATTTGGGGGTTCGGGAAGGGGACTTCATGGACAGACGGCCCCAGTCCGTGGCGCTCCTCCGCCTGCTCCTCTCCCTCCAGCGCCAAGCCGCCGCGGCCGGCGGCCGACTGGTCACGCTCCTGGTCGGGGCCGCCGGGACGCTGCCATGCTGCGCTGCCGATTATTCCACACGGAGGTCTATAGGCCAATCGGTTGGGAGTGAAGGTTACATGCTTATGCTGCTGCTGGATGATGGGTGGTGGCTCGTGACATGCAGGGCAATCATGAAGCGATGAATTTGAAAGGGCAGCATCACTATGTGCACCAACAGGAGATAAATGAGGTGATACTGCAATGTGTTTTCACCATATAAAACACCTTCATCATGGTTGATACGCAGTTCTACGTAACTACTATGTTTTATCAGCTGAAGGACGTCGCAGTTGGGAATTGCATCCATCTTTTTTTTGTTTGTTTTAAACAAAAAGTTGCCTTTTTATAAATTGTATAAGTTTGAGGGTTGCAGTACGGGAGGGAGAAGTGGGCCCGGGACTTCTCCCCCGGCGGCGTGTGGGGGCGGCGGCTCGCGCGCTTCCCCGCGGCCGCGGTCGAGGGCCGCGGCGCGTGCCGCACGCTCTTCGCGCACGCCGGTCGGTGGGCCCCACCGCCCGCCCGCCCGCCCGCCCGCCCGCCCCGCCGCCTAGCAGCGCCCGCAGGCGCAGAGTGCCCACCGACCGACCGACCGACCGACCGAGCGGGCGGGGGGGCGGGGGGGGGCGTGCAGGGCTGACCCCCGCCATGGCTCGCGGGGGGCTGGAGGCACTCAACCAGGACCTCGCGGCTGCTCTGCAGAGCTCCGCTGACGACTCCCAATGGCCAGTCCTGCAGGACACAGGTGCCTTCCTCCACGAGCTATCGTTGTACAGAGAGTCTTGCTTTGCTCGAATTCGTGCCGGATAAGGATGAATGGGAAGGATATGACAAACATCTGAAGCAGAATGTTGTTTATGAAAGAGTCTCATCTGTGGGCGCATCAGCTGAAGCTCAGTTGCGCACTGGCTGACTGTGAGTTGCGGCATGGCAGGGCCTCTGTGGTTTCGCGGCTATGCGTTGGGGCCGGAAGCGCAGGTACACTTTGCGGCCTTCCATTTGGGCTGTGCCCATCGCTGCCCTCGTTCCCGGGCGGCGCCGCCTCACGTCGGGGCGGGTTGGCTATCTCCCTGCAGATCTGCCCGATGCTCAGTGCCGTGCTTCGGAAAGTCAACGCTTCCAGAATGGTGGTAAGATTGTTTTCCAACTCGCCGTGGTCCACGGGACTGCGTTTGGTTCCTTTTGAAGTTTGAACAGCGATCCGTTTGAAACGCGTCGCAGCCAACCGAGGCTTTCATATTTGGCGTGCGCTTTTGTGCAGATAGGGCACACTCCGCAGGAGACAGGAATCAAGTTGAGGTGGGCTGTTTTGTTTTTTGGAACTATTCATGGAAAGTTGGAATGCTTCAGGTCATTGCGGATGTGTTTCGCAGCCCTCGCTGAACATATCCGAAAAACGTTTTAACGCATTCTGGAAAAGGCAAGGAAGGTTCTCTTCCGACCTTCAGATTCCCAGGATCTGTAGGGGAAGCAAAGTAATGAAGAAGGCATTCCTGCTTCTGTGGTCGCTGCAGGTGTCAAGGGGCTTTGACGATCATCGACGTTGGAATTTCTTCCGCGTATTACGGCCGAGCAGCTGCCTGGGAATGCTCGGTTGGCTCCGCGCAGGCTCTGTCCCCGGGGGGAGCGCAGAGCCTGCTAGGAGTGGCGCGTCTCCGGCTCTGCCGTGCTGGGAGAGAGAGAGAGAGAGAGAGAGAGAGAGAGAGAGAGAGAGAGAGAGAGAGAGAGAGAGAGAGAGAGAGAGAGAGAGAGAGAGAGAGAGAGAGAGAGAGAGAGAGAGAGAGAGAGAGAGAGAGAGAGAGAGAGAGAGAGAGAGAGAGAGAGAGAGAGAGAGAGAGAGAGAGAGAGAGAGAGAGAGAGAGAGAGAGAGAGAGAGAGAGAGAGAGAGAGAGAGAGAGAGAGAGAGAGAGAGAGAGAGAGAGAGAGAGAGAGAGAGAGAGAGAGAGAGAGAGAGAGAGAGAGAGAGAGAGAGAGAGAGAGAGAGAGAGAGAGAGAGAGAGAGAGAGAGAGAGAGAGAGAGAGAGAGAGAGAGAGAGAGAGAGAGAGAGAGAGAGAGAGAGAGAGAGAGAGAGAGAGAGAGAGAGAGAGAGAGAGAGAGAGAGAGAGAGAGAGAGAGAGAGAGAGAGAGAGAGAGAGAGAGAGAGAGAGAGAGAGAGAGAGAGAGAGAGAGAGAGAGAGAGAGAGAGAGAGAGAGAGAGAGAGAGAGAGAGAGAGAGAGAGAGAGAGAGAGAGAGAGAGAGAGAGAGAGAGAGAGAGAGAGAGAGAGAGAGAGAGAGAGAGAGAGAGAGAGAGAGAGAGAGAGAGAGAGAGAGAGAGAGAGAGAGAGAGAGAGAGAGAGAGAGAGAGAGAGAGAGAGAGAGAGAGAGAGAGAGAGAGAGAGAGAGAGAGAGAGAGAGAGAGAGAGAGAGAGAGAGAGAGAGAGAGAGAGAGAGAGAGAGAGAGAGAGAGAGAGAGAGAGAGAGAGAGAGAGAGAGAGAGAGAGAGAGAGAGAGAGAGAGAGAGAGAGAGAGAGAGAGAGAGAGAGAGAGAGAGAGAGAGAGAGAGAGAGAGAGAGAGAGAGAGAGAGAGAGAGAGAGAGAGAGAGAGAGAGAGAGAGAGAGAGAGAGAGAGAGAGAGAGAGAGAGAGAGAGAGAGAGAGAGAGAGAGAGAGAGAGAGAGAGAGAGAGAGAGAGAGAGAGAGAGAGAGAGAGAGAGAGAGAGAGAGAGAGAGAGAGAGAGAGAGAGAGAGAGAGAGAGAGAGAGAGAGAGAGAGAGAGAGAGAGAGAGAGAGAGAGAGAGAGAGAGAGAGAGAGAGAGAGAGAGAGAGAGAGAGAGAGAGAGAGAGAGAGAGAGAGAGAGAGAGAGAGAGAGAGAGAGAGAGAGAGAGAGAGAGAGAGAGAGCCTCTGTCTGGACTTGAAGACTTTGCCACATCCACCCAAGTGTCATGAGCTTCATAAAAGTAACAGACGTACGCATGCGGTGCCGCGTACGTACTTGGCGTGCAGTCTATTTTGTACGATAAGAAACCAGGTTCAAAATGGTAAGTTGTTCTAGCTTGGTTCCAAAACGACTTCTCGCCCCCCCCCCCCCCACAGGTTGTTTGCGTATGTACGCAAAATGAACCCCCTTCCATTCCCTCGCAACTCAATTGTGTGGTGTTATCACAATCGATCTTGAATTGTATTGACTTTTGTACATTTGATGGCATCGCTATCGTGAGACCAATGCCGAATCCATTCCCTTTATATGCGCAGAGTATTACAATAGCTGGTGCCTTTGGCGCGGCAAATAATGGTTGGGCAAACCAAATTTGGCTGAAGATCAAGCACCTCATGAATGTTATGAACCATAGTCTTGCAACCCTGTAAGGTCACCGCACGAAATTGATAAGGGTAGAAATGGTCCTAAAAAGCCTCATGCAACTGAAGGCACGTAGCACGACTACCCTTTCGATACAAAACCTTTCCAACGGCAATGGGCTAATTCTTCCCGCTGGATTGGCGAAGGCACCCACCGAGCAGTGGCGAGAAGATGGCTAATGGGCACTGCAACTCGCCTCTACGCTACAATGGAAGCAAATTGTAGCAGAAGCAAACCCAACCAGCTATCTCTCCCTCCCTGTGCCCGGACGGAGAAACCACATCACGTAAAAACTCAACAAGCAAATGGGAGGACCGCCGAGTAACCGCCCGCCCGCCCGCCCGCGCAGAGGAAGACTGCACAAGCGACTCGCTGCCTCCCTAGTCCCCCCCTCCCCTCAGTCCCCTCCCTGCCTGGTCCCTGCCTGGTCCCTGCCTGGTCCCTGCCTGCCTTCAGGCCCGGGCCCAGTCCCTACTCGGCCTCGCCGCCTCGCAGGTCTTTCCGGGAATCGCCGCTCCGTAATTCTGTACAGTACAGTAGGGGGTCCTCATATGTTCCACCCTGGTTCCGGGCAAAATGAGGCGAAAATATTAAATTTGCATATATAAGGTTCGTGTTACGAATAGATGGGCGTTATTATGTTAGAGTTCATGTTGGACCGTACGTATCGTACTGTATGATATCGTACCGTATCGTACTGTCTCGTTTAGTATCGTATCGTGTATCGTGCCATATCGTGACGCATAAGCGGAGTTTTTAGGACCACAGTACTGCTTCGTACCGTACCGTGCGGCGCGTGAAACCACGAGGCGCCCGCCCGCCTGCTTGCCGGCGTCTCGGCCTCGGCTTCGCTGCCTCGCGCTGGGGCCGCCGTGGCCTGCCTTGCCCTGCCCTCGGCGCCCTGCCCTAAACCCTACACCCTAAAACCCTCAACCCTAAAATCTAAACCCTACACCCTAAAACCCTCAACCCTAAAATCTAAACCCTAAACCCTGCCCTGCCCTGCCCTCAGCGCCCTGCCCTGCCCTGCCCTGCCCTGCCCTGCCCTGCCCTGCCCTGCCCAGCCCTGCCCACAGCGCCCTGCCCTCCCCACAGCGCCCTGCCCTCCGGCTCTCAGACGGCTCTCGGCTCTCGGCACTCGGCACTCGGCACTCGGCAGGGCGTGGAAGTAGCCGTCGCCATGGAATTCCACTCGGCGCTCGCTGGCGGCAGCAGGGAGGCAGCCGGCCAGGACTGGATGGAGTACGCCGTCTTCCCGGACTCCCTCCACGGCGCGGAGGACGCTGACGCACACGCTGCGCTGGAGCCTCTTCGACTGGCGTGCCTGGGTGCAGCAGCAGTGCATACACAGGGCTACACGTGGCAGAAGGAGGGCTTCCGACTGAGCGCAGTGCGCAGAGGAGCAGAAGGGGGTGGATGGCGGGAAGTCGACGAGCGGGACGAGGAGGAGCGCGGCTATGCGGATGGCCTCCTCTCGCAGGGAAGACAGAGAAGCACGAGAGCCGTTGATTTACCCCACCTTTATGGGAAGACCCTCATTGGCGACAACGTGGAAGACGAGTGGTTCATAACGTGGATATTGCTCGAGATATCGAAGCAGCTTCCGCATCTGAGCATTGGTGAGTGCTTGCAAGGGCTGCGCTGTGGCTGGGAAACGCTTTTTGGGCTCGTTCTTGAATCGCACGATCGTTCTGCGGTATGAGGATGCAACGAGTCTGACGTGGAAGGCGATGTGCGGCCCCTCCATCTTCTGTGTAGGAGACTTTTTCTTGCATTAAATGCCATTTTTATTGCTGTATGTACTTCAATACTAGCTTTATGTACATCAATGTTATTCCACACATTTGTACATTATTGACGGGTCTTACTGTACTAGGGCTTCTTAGAATTAAGTTGGAAAGCACGAGTTAAGAGCATCATGCCCGTGGTAGTTGTTCCGGTCTTTGCATGTCAGACACTGAACGTTGGAACTCAGGGCCATTTAGCGAACAGATGAGTCAGATCGGATCATATTGCCACATCTCCCAATAAGGAAAAATCTCGAAGGAGGGGAAGAGGGTGCTTTCCCTCATACTGGGTGATTTGACAAACACATGATTGAGTCATCGTCCTGTTTGTTAAACGAACGAAATGCTTTGGTTTTCCTTTTTAACGCTGTTTCAACCTTTCTATGTTTCAATTGCTGTGTTGGCAGCTGTCCGCGACTCTGACGGACAGTTTCTGCTCATAGAGGCCGCCTTTGCGCTTCCTAAGTGGCTAGATCCGGCAAGCAGCCGCAACCGTGTTTTCATTCGTCAGGTGAGTCTGCGAATAATTCGTGAAAAGCATTTTGTTACATTTGATATTGGCAACATGGGCGGTCAAGACCAAAAAATGTACATTGTTTCTCTCATTGTTGCTAACTTACACTATAGGGTTTCACTTTATTGCATTGTACACTCGAAAATGCGAAAGATGAGCTGTTGAAGCTGAAGGTGATTGAAGGCGCTTCTCATAGCAAAAGAACAGTTGAGCACGCACTGGTTGAAAGTAAATACGTCTTTGACAGAAAACTTTGTTCGGTAGAGTCTCGCTACTTTCTTCAAGGTTTAAGCGCCTGATTTCAAGCATTCACTTCTGAAGTTCCTTAATACAATTTCATCGTGAACATGAACTTAGGGTACGGTTCGCATCATTCCCAAGCCATCATCTTCAATCGAATTTTCGAGCATTCCCTCATGTCCCTCACTCGCAGAAGCGCTCCAAATTGTGCGCACGGCGACCATAAACACAATTGCAAACAGCAGAATACAGAGCGCCATTCAGCGGCGCGTTGCGGGATATCCGGAAAGAGCCCGGGAGAGCATGCACACTGCCAGGTGTCGAGTGCCCATCCGTGTTGCCCAGGTCGGTCCTTCTTCGCGGGCTTCCCTTAGCTCTTAGGATTTATGTTTTTTTCTTTCCTGTTCGGTGAGGGCCAATGTTCCGCGTGCAAATGAAACATCATCAGTATCTCCCGAGCAATGCTGGTCTGAAAGTCTTTTTTTTGTCCATTTTCTGTGATTTCAGATACTGCGGTATGAACCACAGTTAGTAGCTCTTGCAGTCGACGCCTTTTATTTGCGAGACGTGGATGATATGAAGGCTGCTGTAAAAATGGCGAAATTTTTCCCAAGCGTTCCTCTCAGTACTGGTGAAGGTTTAAGAGAAAACGACAGGCGGCTCGGTCGGGAACGGACCATGGTAGATGTGATGGTGCAGTTCAACCGGGCCATGTACGCCCAGCTTAGTCAGCAGTCCTTCCATCCTCCAAAGGGATATCCCATGCCACTTCCTTCAGAAAAGTCATTTCGAGCAGCGGAACTTGGAATGAAACTTGCATGTGGATTTGAAATATTATATTCGAAAAAGGAAATGTTCGAGGACTCTGAGGAGGCTGAGGGAGATAGTGATAGGCAGAGAGGAACTGGGACAGCAGATGAAACACGGGATATGAGGGAAGCCAGAGAAAGAATGGAGCCAATAGGCACTGGGGTTCGGGAGGACGAAGGCAATGGGAGAAAAGTTTTCAAATTTCCAGTGGGTGATCCCGGATGGGAACGTTTCCGAAGTAATTTGGAAAGGACTGGGTACTTCCGAGGATTGCTCGAAGGATCAGTGGATCACCGCAAATTGATGAGGACGGCGTTGGAGATGTATCACAAAACAGAAACATTTGTTCATGTCAGGTTGTTCTTTCGAGACTGTTCAAGCTTTTCACGGTTGCTGTTCTCTCCATGCATGTGGTGTATTGCCTTGTTGCAGTGCTGGTTGGACAAAACAAATCTGAAACATCCAAAGTATACGTGCAAGCTGACCATACTCTGTGCCTTTGCTTCTTCTTCTTTGCCGTTAATCGCACCCGGGACTACAGCAAAGCCGTCCGCGCACCATTTCAGAGAATCGATGAGATCTTGTCGATGGAGGCGTCCGTTGAGGACTATCCGACTTCTAACCTTCGCGAATCAGATGACGATCGCTGGCTGTACACTGGAGAGGAAGATCTGACCAGAGAAATGGTGGAAAGGCAGAAAGAAATGGAGGACTACGAAGCAAAGCGAGCAAAACAGAAGGCACAAAATAATGACGTGGGAGGGCGGAAAACTTTGACACCGGAAAAGCGAGAGATGAGAGACGAAGGAGAAGAGGAGAATGAAGTAGAGTTCGACCCTGCAGAAGTTGTGAAGAGTATGCGAGCCTTTGTTGACAAAATGTCGAGTTTTGAAGGAGCCGAGGTTCCACGATCCAAGTACGCACATCAAACATTAACTAACTTGGTTGTCTGGATTTTCGCTTCTGTGGAAGGCCTTTTGCAATGGTCTCCCTTGGAATTTATAATCCTGCTCCCATTGGAATTTTAATAAGTAATTTAAACTTTTTTTGCTTCTCAAAAATAACTGTACGTGCTTGGTTTGATTATATAGTGATAGCAGGCCGTGAGATTCCTCTGTACGATGATGATACTTCTCGTCTGGGTGCTGACGTTGTCAGAGAAATCCAGGTCCTTGATGCCTGTTTCTGTTTTTGAGGATATGCGCGCGTTCAGGATCTTTCTGAATGCTCTTCTTGGAGTTAATTGCAACGTGCCTTAAGTCGCTAAAGAGGAGCCTGTGGTATGTTGAAAAGTTTTTTGAAATGATATGAACTGAGAAATTTGCAGTGACAAGAATGAAGCGACTAGCAATTGCGATTCTCCAATTGCATTCGACGTGAAGCGCTTTATGCAACATCTGGAGGAAGCCACTGGAGTTTCTGCACGTTCTCAAATATCCGATAATGAATCAGAAATGTCAATTTCTGACTCGGGTAAGTTGACGTGCTTGCTGCTTTTCTTCATCATGCCGTTCTGTTTTCCTTGGCAATGGAGGGTAAGGGAGTGGGTCATGGCATGAGCCGGGTTCTTTGTCGAAGTTGGTAGTTGGACACTGGAGTCGTCCAAAAGCTGCTGAAAGGTAGGAGTTCAGTGACCATTGATTTCGATGCGATGGGACTTTTTAATCCAGAGGATGAGTGGAATACAATCCGAAGTGATGAGACGGACGACGAGTTATCCGACTGGAAAGAGACAGGAGCTCCAGCAATGATGAACACAACGCCACAGAAGGACTTGCGAAGAGGGGAGTCCAGCATGCCTGAGAGAGGCTGGCAATCACATTCGAATGCAAGTGGGGGTAAGATCTCGTCAAGTAAGGTGGGACGAATGGAAGCACTTGGGCAGAGAAACAGACTTACTCTTGACGAAGTACCAGAACCTTCTGGAAGCGCCCCCGTTACGTGGGGAGTAAAAGGAAGCAAAGGTGGGGATATTCTGCGGAAATCCGAAGCAGGAGGGACTATGCATGCTCTGAACCAGCAGTCTGCAGGGGAAGTGGGGAAAAAAGGAAAGAATGCTGTGATTGAAAGTGAGGACGAATTTAAAGGTGAATATGGAGATGAAGACGAGGACGGGAGTGCCTTCATGGAGGCGTATTCAGAAGCCATGGATTCGGAGTTAGGAACTTCGACCTTGGTAAAAAGCTTTGAAAGAGCGGAAGTTGGGGAGAGCTTTGAAGACACCTGTTCAGCTAAAGGCAAGAAGAAAGCAGAGACCATCAAAGAGAAAGCGGGTTTGCGGCCCATCGATGTGGACATGAACTTGATGAAGAGCTTACTGGAGTCGTACTCCTCCCAGCAGGGTCTTCCGGGGCCTGCTTCTAATCTTTTGGGGGCTATGGGTTTACAGCTTCCTCAAGATAATGGAAGTCTAGGGAAGCAAAAGCAAACTGCAAGTGAACACCAAAACAAGAAGCCAAAAGGAATATTGTCGAAGGCGCAAGGGAGTGAGGTGCATGGGGATGTGAAAGGAAAGGCGAGCGGGAAGGACGAACAGAGTGCTGGCAGGGAAGGAGGAAGTGGTAGTGCTAGCGCGAAGGACGTACAGACAGGTCTTGCGGAAGGTCATAAATTGAAAAGAGGCCTTCGGCCTGGTTTTTTACTCTAATCATTTTGAACGAAGCCAATCATCAAATGCCTGTGTTTCAGTTGCTTTCCTCACAGACTTGTCTGACAAGCGATTTGAAGTTGCAGCATACACGTTTTCCCAGTGTGGTGCCATTGCCATGTTCATCTTTAGAGGTCGGCCGTAAGAATGCCTGGCAGCTGCTTGGCAGAGCCTTCCAACCTTGCGCGAAGCTTGTGTGCACAGGCTTTGGTTTCATTGCAGACCAAAGGCGAAACTTCGCTTCACATCGACATTTTTCGGAGAAGATTTAAGAAGATAAAAATGAGATTTCATGCGCATAAAACGCACACACAGGCAAACACATGCATCTGGACGAGTGAGGATGTTGGACGAGTGGCGGACGATACCAATCTCAAAATGCGCGACTTAACCTGCTTCGCTCCGTGTTTGGACCTCAACCAAGTGCCTTCAGCATTTCACTTACATTACAACACATAACGGGTGCATTCAGTATCCAGACGAAGATAAACCGTGTCGGTTTTAGCAAGTTGGATAATTTAGGGCAAGTCATTTAAAAAATGTCGAGGCATACCATCATTCACAGAGTGTCACATGCCGCATTAGTTGAATAAAATACAATGGAAGGTTGCAGGGCGCCTTACTTCCGTCATAAACATAATTTCAAGGATAAGGAAAAAAATCTGTCAAAAAACATTCGTCCTTCAAAATCCTGAGCGAGACAAGGAAAAAAGAACAGCTACAAGCGGAGCTTTCAATCGTTGGCTGTGGCGAGCTGCAAGCTCAACAGCTCTTCCTCGGGTATAACTCTGATTTTGCAGTCGGACCGAGGGTAAGACGCGCAAAGAAGCGCGTAGCCTTTCTCTTGGACGTCGTCGCTCAGCATTCCTTCTGTCTGGTCTACGGTTCCGGCCTCTATTTTAGCGGGACAGGTCATACAGACGCCGAGTTTGCAGTCGTGAGGCAGCTCCATGCCGCCGTCCAGCGCCGCAGAGAGAATGGTCTCGTCGTCGGCCACCTCGAGAGTGCGCACCTCCCCGCCGTGCTCCACCTCCACGCGGAACAGCGCGGCGGAGGCGCCTCCGCGCAGCACCGCGCGCTTGGCTCCGACCTCCTCCGCCTCCACGCGGCAGCAAGGGCCGGAGCGGCCGAAAAAGGAGCTCCTGAGGGAGCGACACCTGCCGCCAGCAGAGGTCTGCGCGCTACCGCCCGCCTCCGCGGCGCGGCCAGAGGCGGAGAGACGCTCCGCCGGCGCGGCGCAGAGGCTGAGCGCCGCCATGGCTGCCATGGCCCTCCCCGTCCCCGCCCCCGCCGCGCCGCCGCGTGGGGTTCGCGGCCGGGATGGGGTCGACGTCATGACGTCATGTTCATGGGTCATGCTGACGTCATGAACATGTGCGGCAGAATGGCAAGTTTTAGTTGTCCGGCTCTGCGCGTGATTAGTCATTGGCCAAATGGCCTGGTTGCGATTAGAGATGACTTGGCTAAGGAATTTCTTTAGCACGTGGAGGTCAGTCAGTATTTCATGTTTGCCTGCCTCGTTGATGGGGCGTGGATCGCGCGCATGGCGAGGCCAGCAACTGCATATGGCCAACATCAGCACGGGGAACCACGAGGAACTAACTGGGCGCACAGGACCTGTGGCCAAACGAAAAAGCTAGGAGCGGAAAGCTCCGCCTCGGCTCAAAAAACTTCCGTACACAAATTCCTTAAAAAACGTACAGTAGAGACCTGGCCGTACCGTACCGTACCTGGCCGTATCTGGCCGTACCTGGCCGTACTGGCGAACGTCGCCGTACGGCGGATCGCGGCGAACGTCGCGCGGGGCCGGGCCGCGGGGGGGTCCCCACCCGTACGACGTGACCGCGCGGTGGTTGCGACGGGGACCAACGGCCGCGTGAGGGAGGGAGGGAGAGAGGCATGCGCCATGGCGCCACGCACGCCCGCCTGCGCGTAGAGCCGCCAGAAGCCTGCGCAGGTCGGGCCGCGCTCCAGCCGGGCGGGCGAGCAGGCGGGCGGGAGGAACTACGAGGTCAACCGGGCGAGGATAGGGGAGCGCCGCAGCTTCCCGGGCCTCGAATGAGGCAGGCCGGGGGCAGTCCTGAAAGATAACGGGGAGATAGCGAGAGAGAGAGAGCGATTTTTTTTATATTGTAAACTGAATAGGTGACAGAAATGAAGTTCATAGGGGGTTCATTCGGGAGCGAAGATAGGAGAACACGAAAGGAAAGGCTTTCGGACGAAGAG
Source organism: Zygnema circumcarinatum (assembly GCA_037447605.1). Classification (NCBI taxonomy): domain Eukaryota; kingdom Viridiplantae; phylum Streptophyta; class Zygnematophyceae; order Zygnematales; family Zygnemataceae; genus Zygnema; species Zygnema circumcarinatum. Next base: position 20,682 of record CM074811.1, on the reverse strand, counting down.
GTATTCTGTGAATCGTAGCCACAAGACCTTGGAAAATTAGGATAAAAGGAGAACACAAGGAGGCAAACTAACGCGGGCATGGGCTTATTTGCTTACTTTCAGCAGTAAAGCTTACCAGTCGGCTGCCCACTACCTTGTGTAGAGGGATTGGTGCGAGTATAAATGGGGAGCACGGGAGAAATCAGCTACTCCAATGAATCGCATTTCGATGGGGAAGAAGAGGCCGATCGCTTCTTCGAGCTGAGTCTGCACGACGGGCCGAGCCTGGCGACCAGCCCAGCTGGCCCAGAGAGACTGAAAACTGCCGAAGACGGCGACCTCTACAAAGGCCCCTCACCAAGAAGGGGCACAAAACTGTGCGTGTGGCTAGTCCATGGGACAGACGTCGTATTAGTCAACTTTCCAAGTAGCTCTGCTGTTGTACCCTATTTTTCTCTCGCGCCCACAGCATGTGCTCGTATTCGCCAGACTGGACTGAAAGAAAAAGTAGTAAATCTGATATCCTTGCCTCGAAGAATCTCACGTTTCGCAAAAGGAACTGGTTGGCCAAGCAGTAACCAAAGTCCTTCGCTGCAGGTCTCAGACTTCCTCGAGGAGATTTTCAACGGGATTGAAAGTTGACGAAGAGGCAGCTTCGCCTCCGGAGCGACTACCGGACCCTCCCACAGACAGCGGGGCGGCGTCTGCAAGCGCTCAGTCGGCAGCCGCGCCTGTCAGGTGGGGTGGAGTTGGAAGGCCTTGCTTCCCCTCCCCTCCCCGTCTGTCTGTCCTGACGCAGTGCAGTCCAGTGCGCCCGCCTGACGCGCTGGTCTAAGGGGGGGAGGGCGGAGGGGCGCAGCCGGCGGGAGCTGCTGGACATCGTACGGAAGCACTCGGACGACCTGCCGCTGCGCCGCGGGTCGCTGCTCGCTCCGCTGCAGAGCGACTTCAGCGGCAGCCTCGCGGCAGACCCGCGATATTGGCGCGAAATGTTGGACCTCTTCTTTGTTCGGGGATGGGGCTCGGGGGATAAGAGTATGCAGTTCCAACACGATGCTCTCTTTGACGACATGCTCTTTTTTGTGCGCCTTCAAGATGAGGTAAGGAGTTTCACAACTGTATAAGTTGCTTGTGTGAGTTCGTTCGTTCGTTCGTGTAATTGTGGGATCTTGTGCACATTGCTTTGAGTAACATTGGGCTGTTTCAAATAGTCAACCTTGGGTCCACTTGATTGGCACGAAGAGGAAACAGAATGTGAGAGGTAGTTTTCGTTCAGTCAGAAAGCACGAGAAATTGTGAATTTACCAGGAATCTCTAGAGAAAGGCAGTATGGCGCTTCACTGTCTTGTCCATGGGGATTTCTTCAACGCTCCCCCGGGTCTCCTCGCTTTCGTCGTTCACACATGGCCTGCACTGCGTTTTGGGGATACGATGGTTCAGCTGCTCTTTTTCCATACATGACCGACTCAATTCTTTGTTGAATTGACGGCTGAACTTTAAAACCTGAAACTCAACTTGATTTTTATAACTGCAGTATGACCATTTATAGTCTGAGCCCCTTTCCGAGCCAAGAGCCAACTTTTATGGCTCCGCAAAGCGTCTCTCCAACGGCTGTATGGGCTTCACTCCGAGCAGTTTCCAAGCTCTTGGAGGACAATCCTAATGCTTGCCCTACGCATGGCAGGATGCGGGGAGTGGAGAAGGAGATGGCAGCCCTGCCCACGACAAGAAGCCGTTCTTTGTACGCCGCTGGAATAACCATGTCAGTTCCTCGCCTCTTTCTCTCTTGTTTGCTTGATTTTTGGGCCTCTTTTCTTCCCTTGCTCGCACGTTGTTCTAGGCGTTCTGATCATCCGACTCTCAGTTTGCATCAGTTGAGAAGAAGACGACTAAAGTTTCACAAACTGCATAGTAATTGGCTGCTTCTTTTGGTTATTCGCTGGCAAGGAAACAGCTGAACAATGTGGTCGGGGCGACGGCGGCAGAGGTGGACTGGAGGCGGTCTTTCTACCTCAACCTCATCTGCCATACCGTCTACACTCTCACTGTGGCAGTCTGCAGGTGGGCCTCTTGTGCTTGCGGGCCGCATGGGTCCCCGGCCCATAGAGGATGCGTCTGGCCAATGCGCGATACCGCTCGGGAGCTCTCATGCCATGCCATGCCATGCCATGCCATGCCATGCCATGCCATGCCCCATGCCTGCGCCTGAAGGCGCGTGTTTGACACTGAGGGTGCAGTCGCCAGGCGCTCGACAATCACAGGAAAAGCAGGAAGGGCCTTCCGGTGGCTCCTATCAAGAAGGTGAAACTCTCACATACTTCTCTAGTTCTTACTGAAGAGTCTACACTGGCCTCAGTCTTGTATACATGCATTACAACCGCTTTCCCAAGGTTATGCTGCTTTCTGGACCAACCGCTGCAATTTGGAATATCATATCTACAAGTTGTTTGGTATTTTTGATGCAGATCACAAAGCGCGTGTACGCATCTCCGAGCATGGCACGAGTGGACAGTGACACACCTATGGTGTGGTTTGTTCTCTACCATCAGATTGCGGTGCTGCAGATATTAAGTGCAGAGGACTAAGTCCTGAGCTGACGATGCTGTTTCACCATGGACCATTTTTATGTTTGCATTCTGTCCATAGGACCGCAAGGTAACATTCAAGTTCCTGATTAATGCCATGAATTTCGAGCAGGGGAAGGACATGACACCGGCGTATCCCGACATATTTTTCAGCATCGACAACTGCAACGACACCTTTGAGCCTGTGGTGCGTCCCTGTGAGGACAAGGGATGCGGAGGTGGGCAGGTGGATCCGGAGGGTTTAAAATGTTTTGAGCGTTTGAAGGGCCTTCAAATGCGTGTGTGAAATGAGTGTGTTCCCGCGCGCGCAGGAGCTGCACGACGCGGACCACTGCCTCTGCGTGCTGCTCAACGCGCACGGGGGGGCCGCCTTCCCCGCGGACGAGCTCTCCGCCGGCAGGCAGAGGCGCAGGAGGAGCAGCACAGTGGCACATGCCTTTGGAGAAACCAGCGATGATCAGCCGAAGGTACTGTTTTGCAACCAGTAGGAAAAGTTGAGCTGCATGGCTCTTGCGGTTTTCTTTGACAGCCACAGGGTGCAGATCCAATACTGCCCTCTGCACAAGTCTCTGAGTCTGCGTTCAGGGCCTGTGGGGGAGATCAGGTTACTCTCTTTTCTGGTTACGTGAGCTACTCCATGGTGCGCGCCAACTTTCACGGTCAGTACTCTGCACCATTTGTCCTCAACCCTCTCCCTCGTTGGAGAAAGAGAGTCCTTCGACAGAGTCCGCATTGCCTGCAGAGCTGTCTGAGAAGTTGCGGGTGCGGCGGGAAGGCAGGGGGCCGCGTGGGGACCTTCGGGCTGTGGGGCCGCGACTCGTTTCCGGCGGAGCGGCTCTCCTTGAGGGGGCCGGGGGGCCGCGGGGAGGCGGATATCACCGTCTCCTGCGCGGCTGGTAAGCGCGCTGTGCTCCTCGTAACTCGTTAGGGTCGGCATCTTAACGACGCACTCACGCCCTCGCTCTCTTCTCACTGTCAAATGGTACCCGGCCATGTGGAAGAAGCTGGCATTAGCAGGCATCGCGCTGCAGAACTTTGTGGAGATATTGGTTGACAACACTGTCAATCGGATGGATGCAGTGGATACAAATTGTTTCTTTTTCTAGTGTTTCTCACGATGTACCAATCGTGCATTTTCAAAGAAGCTTTGTAAAGACTAGGAGTGTGCCATGAGGACCAGCCTCTTTGTGGAGCACAGTGCATTCCGCACAAGTGGACCCAGCAGCTGCCACTAGCGATCGAGACAATCCCACCTTCCCGCATTTTCCTGAGAGCATGGGTGTTGCAGATGCCGGGCGCCCTGTGACATCCTCCTCGCAAAACAGCTGTGCCACTCTCCGCACCTTGGGAGATGCGAGTCCGTTTAAAGTCAGGCAGCTGGAATAGTCTATTTCGTGCCTCTCTGCGCTTCGCCTGCGTGACTCCTTGCAGTTCTTTGTGCAGACGATGAGCAGCAGGGGCGCGGCGAGGCGGACCCCGACGAGCCGAGTCTGCCTTCGCTGCAGGTGGAGTTGGGGGCGGTGCAGGATGACCTCATGCGGCTGCTAGAAGAACATCAGCAGAACGCTCAAGAGAACCTCCTGTCGCCAGAGAAGAGGGCCGAGAAAGAAGCGGCATATCAGTGTCGGTTGAAGCAGCTCCACGCGCAGCTGAAGCTGGTTCAGCACCGCCTCCACACCCTGCAGCTCAAGGAGAAGGAGAAGGCTACGCCTCGCCCTCCGCTACCGCCCCCTCCACGGCAGGTGCATGCACTTGCAGCTTGTGCATTGCGGCCTTAAGCAAGTGCCCTTCACTGCGCTGAACTTGTCAGCAGGACCTGTTCTTACTCTTCCTGGATGGCTTCATTTGGGAGTGCAGATTCCAGGCGGGCTGGCAGACTTCATGCGGCGTGCTGCCCAGTACACGGTCGCCCCGTCGAGGCCGCCCGCGCTCCTCTGTACACTTCGAGCACTCTCGCTGCCATGGAACTCCCTCGCTTATGACCTACTCTTCAAGGTTTATCCGATGTGCCCTCAGCCCTCCCTTTCGCTTTGTTCGCTGAAAGCTTCATCCTGATGTGTCCGTATGCCAATGATAAGGTTGTGTATTGAAAGAGACCCTGAGACGTGATCGGAAGCTGCTCTGTGCTCGCAGGAGATGCCTGTCAAAGTGGACATTACAGGCCACCTCCTTCCCAGGCTGCCGTCGAGGGCCCCTGAGCTATAACCTGTGCTCCCCGTTGACTGGCTGTGAATTACTTCGTTCGACTCGATTGGTTTTTTTTTCCGCCGAATGCTGTCAGAAGCCAAACCGGCGCGGTTGACCTCGCAAATCTTTCAAGTCGATTTATTTGTTGAACCTGCAATCCAAGGATTCTGTGGGTAACAAACACCTCAACTCGGGCCTGAACGTAATACGCTGTGAATATATTTCCTGGCGATGAAGAAGTCCATTCTACTTAATAAGATCCTCTGCATCATCGAGTCGCCACCTTCAATAATTCCGCCGCTTATGAGCGCAAGAAGCGCGGACCGTAAGGACAGAGCCACAGGTCGTCCAAAGCTGCTCCTTCCACGTGACCGGCGCAACGGGATGCTGCCTGTGCACACCGCAGTGAACTGTAGACCGAGGAATAACCCTTTTGAGGGGGCGACATTGCTCATCTTGCTCCTCTTGTACGGCTGCAGTTGCGGTGAAATGTCCTCAATTGGGCCTCTTGCAAGATCGTGCTAACTCCAATCAGTTGGCAGTTGATATTCTTCATGCGTATGGACCCGAAATGGTGGCGTTTCTCGCTTTTGGAAATCATATTTGGTTTGTTGGCCTTCTGCCTCAAGACAAGCATGCTTCCTACTGTTTACCGGATGTCCAGTCTCAAAGTCGACCTGGACTGGACGTTTAGCGTTCTACATACAATCGGTATCACAGTTGTATCCTAGAAGAAGTTTTCGCTTTTTGGTGACATCAGCCTTTGTGAAAAGAATCGCAAAATTTTAAGCGAAGTCAGCAGTAACTACTCGCAGGCACTGCGCGACACAGCAGGCGTTGCGAAGGAGCAACCTCACGAGCGGCCTAACGTTATGTCACATCACATACAGTAGAGCCCCCTAATATTTTCCACCTTTCCACCCTCTTACTTGCGTTCCCCAAGAAATTCGCCTTGATTTTGCCGAAATCACATTTTGTACGGTGAGTCCGTGTTAATGTATTAGGGGTGTTAACCTATTTTACAGCACAAAATCCGTTAAACGAAACGAGTTTCAAACATGGGTCACGATATTCACGCTATGTACGAAGTAGGAGCTCGTGACAAGGGTCCGCCGGGCGGCCATGTGTCCGTACATAGTGAAACAATACGTCCGCAGACCGGACTGTAACATAATACCGCCCGCCCGCCTCTTGTTAACACGGAATCCCTTATATTTGTCAAATTCCAAAATTTTCGCCCAATATTTGCCGAAACCATGGCGAAAATACTAGGGGGGGGTAACTGTAATGCTAAACTAGTGTGGTGATACTCGAAGTTTGCAAAAACCAACGTTAAAATGCAAACTAAGATGGCTACGCAAAGTAGAACAACGGTGGCGACATGGACAACCTGACTATTCATCGGCCTTCATTTGGCACTCCCCTCCCTGGCATAAGCGGCGGAGCGCAACACATCAAGTGGTTCAACAAATCGGAACACGACAAGGTAACACAAGTCCAAACACGGGTCAGACCAGGCCCCTGCTCGAAAAACAAGTAAGCAGCAACCATATATGTTTTTCACATCGAAAGTAGACGTGCTGTGCAACTGCAACTCCTATCAACTCAGAACCTCGGAAGGAAAGCCAAAGCGGGCTGCAACAAGCGCTCCGGGGTTTCAAACTGGCAGTGCTGCATGGCCAGCCCTACATCATGCAGGGCATTAAACTCTCGCCAATTCCAGCAGAGCCTCGGCTACCGGCTGTTACGCTGAGCTGAGGAATGCACATGCACCGTGGGGGCGGTGCCTTTCCGCTGCGAGTCCAGCCGTGGAGGGGATGGCAATGCTTTCTCTGGTTCTCCGCAGACGGAACGAAGGCCTTAATTCCTTTTAATTGCCATGAAAACTAATCGAATGACCAATAAGGCTCCGCCAAAAAGGCCTCTCTGTGTAGACATGTGGAGGAGTGACTGCCTTGACATCGAAACAGGATCTGCAAAAACAGTTCCACCACTAAATCAGTGTCTCAGTATTCCTCCCGAATAACTTTCATCTATAAGCAGCCAGAGTTTTTACATGTCATTATTTGAGAGCGCAAAATAATGGATCATGAAAGTGTAGTCAAGCCAAAGAAAGTTCGATATCTTTGCAGAGGGAAAAAGTTGCAGAAGAACGAGAACTCGTTGCTATTCTGCACATATGCTGATGCAAACCTTAGCTCTAGAGCACTCTGACGTGACCGACAAACTGCAGGAGCGGACTCCCCTACATATCGCAGAGGTATCCTCAACAAGTACAAAGTCTCCTACGAAACTCATGAAACAGCCATGCCCAAAAAACAGCACCAACGAGCGTGGGATGGCGGGAGACAAGCCTGCCTACCTGCCCATGGTCGCAATCGCGGGCCTGCAGACCGTCCGCTCAGATGACCACCTCCATGGGCAGGGCCTTGCCGTGACGTGACACGCACCTCACCAACTCCTCTCCAGTCACTAATGCCGGCACACGACAGCGTGTGCTTTGCGACGTTGACCAAAAACTAAAAGGCCGTCAGTGTCGCATCCATGAGGCACCCATCCTCTGCAGCAATGAATCCGCCGATGACAAGAATGGTCAGAGTTACTGTCGTATGTGCCAACATTCTAGGTCAAGACAAATTGGAACACAGGAGATTAGCCCTTGCATCAAGGGAGAAGAAGCAGCATAAAAAATAACTCTGACAATCAAAGAAACACGAAAAAAAAAAGACGTATCAGGCGATTCGTATTTCATTTCGCATTTGCAAGAGTCATTCCGCTGACCTCGCTGACTGCCAATGATAACAATTTCTCATAAACTTGCAGATCCAAACAAGGTTCCTTAAGCTCACCGGTCCTCCCAAACTCTCTTTTCCCCCATTCGGAATGTGCTCTCCATACGTCATTTGAGTGAACGGCCCCTGTGAGTTTGCTGGCAATAGATCCTGAAGTGATCCACGCACACCCACCAAATCCGTCAACAATTTCAGTCTCTCCCAAGTTAAAGCTAGGTCATTTTACAAGAATCGCAACCAAATAAAGGTGAAATTCGCCCACGCCCC
>CM074811.1:0-11536 GCA_037447605.1 Zygnema circumcarinatum | reverse complement strand
CCCCCCCCCCCCCCCCCCCCCCCCCCTCCTCACTAGCATAAGGACTCATAGCAGACAGCAGGAAGGAATGTATTCGCCTACGGCTTCCAAGTTGTCCATGGCACGCACACTCCCGTTTTACCTGTGAAATGAAGTCCCCAGGCAGGCCGCTGGAAAAACCACCCTGAGAGTTTTGGGTGGCATAATCACTTCCATACGCCGCATGGTTTGCCTGAGTGGCGTAGTCCGCTCCTCCGAACCCCCCCGGCTGGGACGCCTGCGCACGCTCAGAGGAGGACGCTTGTGAGGACGACCCTGGAACGGCCCTGCGGTCGAAAGCGGAGAAGGCGCCACCCTCACCTGGCTTGCGTACTCGCCCCCCATAAAATTCACGTGGGAGCCTTGCGACTTAAAATCTTCATTCAGATAATCCTGCCATCCAAAAAATCAATGAACGTCAGCCCCTCCAAACCCCTCGCCATAATTGAATGCCTCTCCAGCTCTACAGGTCGCAGCAGCTTCTGAGAAGCAGGATATGGAAAAGTAACAAGGATAAACTACCTGCGACATTCCTCCAAATGGAAAGCCGTCCCGGAGCCCTTGAGAAGGCATCTGCTCAGCACAAAGACCATCCCTGTCAGAACTCATCCCTACAGACCCGACCATAGGCTTCGAGAACCTGAGATCGTGCTGCCTTTCACGGACGCACACTTCACCAACCATTCCTCAAACAAGTAGTTTCCGCAACCTGCCCGCATTTGGCGAGCGATGGTGCTATCAACTGGGAGAGTCAGCAATTAAGAAGGTGGAAACACAACCCGCTCATTCAAGGATGAACAGTGAACGTGTAAACAGCGGCAGCAGCAGCAGCAGCAGCAGCAGCACCTGCGTCATCATGCCCCCTTGCGTGGCGGGGCCGTCCATTCCCGCGAAGGGGAAGGCCGGCCCGAGGTGCGGCGGCAGCGGCTGCGCGAAGGCGGCCCCGCGGCCCACCCCGAAGCCCCGCGCGGCCCCCACCGGCCCCGGCCCGCGCGAGGGGATGGCGTACAGCTGGCTCAGCGCGCCGCCCGGGTACGCGCCCGCGGGCGGCAGGCGGGGGGGCGCGTACGGCGGCACGTGCGCATGCACGGACGGAGGCTTCCCGCCGCCATAGGCAGGGCCGTACGACACAAAGCCACCTGCGCAAAGGCCAAACACTGCTTGTCAACGCTGCGAAGTCTGGATTCATGCCAACGAAGATAACCGGAGCCATGAAAATACTTGACACCAACTCTCTGACCCACTAGCATATTACATATCTCACAGGACCTTCGTGAAGACCATTTGTGCATGCACAAGTCCTACCTGCTTGCCCATCTCCGGATCGAGCCCGGCCTCCGCGCCTGTCTGCGCCATGGCCTGCTGCAGCGCTGGCTGTCGGGACTGGCACGAAGCCATCTCCCATACTGCCTGTAGACACTCCTCCCGGATAAACTCGCCTGTCAAAGTGCATCTGCACAAAAAGGGCCATCAAATTGCTCAGGTAGTTGTTCAGAACGACTTGCTTTCCAGAGCCTTCCACTGTTTGCCCAGGATCTCCTAATGCATGTTTACGCCAGAACTTAAGTCGATTATGCTATACAGGGCTTCAACAAGTCTAAGACTGCAAGGCATGTGTGCATGAGCCGAGACAAGCGATTAAAAGTGCATCCTTAACAACCCAAGCAGAGCAACCGTCATGAGCTAAGAAATGAAGAGGACATAAAAACAGAGGGAGGGCGCATCATCCATAGGTTCGTAAAATATCAGTACATTTTCATGAGGGACCCTATTTCATCTTAACTCTGGCCCATATACAATGACTTGACAAGCCAACGATTCGCTGCATAGATCACTCACATGTGATACTGTGTGGCTGCTTGCCACGAATGCAAAACTTAAGAACACGATCCAGACCTCCACTATGATCTAATCTGCTCCTAAGCAAAGCCAATGTGACTCCAGAAATGTCCAATGTAAAATTTCTGCGTTGATCGTAATGCGATCACGTGGGCAGAAGTCAGAACAGAATATCAAACATATCAACTCAACCAGAATTTGAGCTCCCAGTTTTGGATACACACCTTTCTAGGCTTTTGAAACTGCACCATGCTCTGCTTCAAGTTGTTCAAGGGCCCCTCAACCAGACAGTCTCGCTCCTACATTGCGCCATGCAGCAAGATAAACATCAGAGTGGTAGGCTGATTTTAAGACTCCCAAATCACCTCTGTCAACGACGTCTGGGAGGAAACAAAACACTAACATCTATCGGCTTCCAGTAAAGAGGTAGACTGGCCCTCGTCGTCAGCATTTTGACGCACTCAAGGCGAGCCAGTCAAACTCGATCGGCCAGCACTGCCCTTGGACGTCGGTCTGCTGCAACGTACGTGTTATAAGGGAGCCCCAGTGAAGGACTGACCTTATAATGCGTCAACAGGCTGTTCCACAGGGGCTGTTTGCTCAGGACTTTTGGGTTGCCGAGTACAACGACCCCATAGCGTGCCCTTGTCAAAGCCACATTCAGACGACGAGGATCGTTTAAGAAACCAATCCCCTGCAAATCCACCATCGCCATCCAGGTTACAAAATATTGAACAGCATTTATCTCATCATACATGTTGCTGTTTCAAACGACAAGACGCCTTGCACACTATAGGAAACATCACATTGGTCGACGCTACTGTGCAACATGCTGTCTGCACGTGCTACAAATCAATCAACCGAAGCGAGGAAAAGCCATTCTCCATCTAACACCACCAGTTACGGAAACACATCCGTCAACCTGGATGCCGTTCCTCCTTCAGAAAGGAGCGACTGTCAGGGAGAGAGAACTCGCCTGATGCTCGTTGCTCCTGACGCAGGAGAGGATGATGAAGTCCTTCTCGCGGCCCTGGAAGGAGTCCACGCTCGCCACCTGACCTCAGCCCGCCTCCATCGATACATTTCAGAAACGCCATCCCCCAATTTAGTTGAAGAGCACACTGGAACGACACATTGCCATTCGTAGCCACAACTTTGGCGTAGGAGCTGATGAAACAAAAACACTCACATCAATCACGCTGTAAGATTGAAAATCTGAGGAATTTGCATAGTGCTCAAAACCACTGATGTATTTGACACGTTTGGCATACTGTGTCTCTACCCGCTTGCTTCAAACGAGATCGATCGAATCGAAGACGTTGTTCTCCACACAATAACCTCAAAGAACAAAAAATGAATAAATAAAGTATCGGGCACAAGTGCCAGTGTTTGAATGCTGCCGTCTCAGGCACAGTAGTTCTCCGAGTGATTCAGATCAAACACGAAAAAATGAAATTCCGGGTTTCGAACACGTGGCGTGGTTTCCTAAGGTCTCTAGTTCGTTTAACATTGAAGTCGGGTCTTCAAAGGTCATTTCGACACCGAAGATAGTACTCATGCAGTTAGACGTACCTCAATATCTTTGTAAAGTTGTTGCCTCAACGAACCATTGCGAGCCATGTAGTTCACACAATATGCCCTCTGTCCTTCATACGGAGTTATAACACCAATCTGCAAATCGAAGTATATTGGTTAAACATCTGCTACATTAAGGTCGGAATAGATACTGACTTCAGAGAAACTACAAAGGTTGAAAGTAGATGGTATTAAAGAGAATTTTGAAATTTCACATTTGGAAAGTAGAGAATCAGGAAGAGCAGACACATGAAATGTTCCAAAGAAGGATAACAAATTCAGCCACATGCCATTCCTGGCATGCACTTGCATTCAGCATGCCCCCTATGCACCTGGTTCGGGTTGACGCCACTCCGCAGAAACGTGGTGACAATCTTCTCCACGTGGCCCGCCTCCGCGCGGTTGAGATACGACGTGCCGCTAGCGCTGATCTCCTCTTGGCCCAACTGCAGGGGCATCCAAAGGGTGCTCGCGGAAACCATGAGAGAAAAGCCAATACAGACCTCCTCAATTGCGATTAGGAGAGGGTGCCTGCCTGGGTCAGTTAAAATCAAGTGCTTCACACCACCATTCTCACACACTTGCCAGTAGTTTTTCTATTGAATGTCCTTTTCCCTGACATAGCCTTCCCTCTCTGCTACTCTCTCCTAACCCCCGGCTCACTTTCTTCCTTTCTAACAGTCAATGAACGTAAAGCCAGCACCTTCAGGGAACAACAAGCAGCTAAGCCTATCACCTGAACGTAGAAAAACATCGGCCGGTTCGGAACTGGCCAAGGAAAGTCAACGCCGACTTGCAGGCGTTCCTCCTGAGTGACACCGTTCTGAAGTGTTCCTTCATAGAAAGTGTTCGAAGGAAACTCTGACAAGCATGGATGCATACGATATTGAACCTGCACCACGATATTTGCTATAGTAAGTAAGTTAGCTGCTCATGAATTCAACAGCCCCACCTCCAGCAAACCCTACACCCATTATAAAAAGAAAGAAGTCAGTCCATGGTCTGACTGACTCTGGCACCCTGACAAACAGACTTTGGGTAGATGAAGTTTCACTGCATTTCAGAGCCCCGCGTTTCTGGTTCGTCTCTCTCACTCGTCCCCGCCCGCTAGTCGATGATGCTCACCTGCAGCCTTATGGGTTTCACTCCCAACAAAATGAGGCGTTCAAAAAGCGACTGCGCCAGGCCCGCCCTCGCCGCCTTCTTGCACATAATCACAGGTCCCAACTGGCAGTGGTCGCCGACCAGCACAAGCTGACGCCCAGAAACCCCAAAAAGTGGAACACAATGTCAACACAACTAGCGACACGCATTTCTCTACAAATTAGTGGACAGGTACATCTACTTGCACCAGTAGCACGTCCCTATCGTTCTTGCTTAGCACTACCCAAAATACTTCAGGTGTATTCAGGTTCCTTCAGAACGTAAACAGCACAATAAAACATGCCAACATATGGTTGAAAACTTGAAATTGAAGTCCTCAAAGGCACAACTTGGCAATCCTTCAACAGCTCCATAAGTCAGCAAATATCAATGACAGGAAGATTTACCTGCTTGCAACCTAGCACCAAAGGAATCAAGCACTCTGGCTCCGTTGCTTGAGTCGATTCATCGATGAGCACCTAAGGTGACGAAAAAGAGAACGATTCAAAGTCAGTGAGGAACGCTCCTGTGATGTGTGAAGCCGACATTCAGTCCACTTCGCAACGCTTGATGCGGTGGTTCCCCGTTGCACCAGCTTGATTCCAGCCATCACATTTCTAGCATGATCCTGCAGCAGTTCCATGAGCTATGAATTGCCAATGCCAACGTTTTGAGACGAGAGTCGCATTCAGGTTCAACATAACATGCACAGCTTTACCAAGATTCAGACACATACTTGGCGAAAACGAAAGTTTGCTAGGCGAGGATCTCCGGCTCCAACGCAAGTGCAGCATATGACGTCAGCACTCTGCGAGATGTCGCGCTCGGCAGCTCTCCTGAGAGCCTTGTACTCTTTCTCATCCGCGCTGGACAGCTCCCCTGCAGCCGACACCGCGTGCATTTAAAAACCCAGGTTCGGAGAGCTTTCCGTTGACAGGGACAGGATCATGTTCTCAACTGAAGGCGTAAAGGATGAAATCAGACCACATGAAAGTCTTTGATTTGCATCCTTCAGACGCAATATGATCATACATAACGGTTATGACCCGGCTCCTTCCTCAAAAGTAAGTGAGAATACTCACCTTGCTCTTCCCTCAGAAGGTGAAGCTTGTGGAGTCTGCTCTTATCACTGGTGTCTAAGTGACGGACCTGCCAAAAAAGATGCAAGTAAACAAATATTATCAACTAGATGTTATGTTGAAGCCTCAAGACTCTTTCTCTGGGCTACGAAGTAATAACAGACGATTTACATTCTTGCCCACAGTACACGGACGATGAGAAAAGCTGCTGGAACATGAAAAATACCTGATAGTGCAGAGTAAGATGTTCCACAGGAGAACTAACAGCCTCCCTCGATTTGGCACACAGACGCACCACCTGGTACAATCATCAACAGCCATAGATAGACTAGACATTAAGCATGGCATGTGAAACGATTACATGAACAGCAGGAACACTAGAACGTTCACCGATTTCGCACCTTGAGCCCTGTGGCGCTGATCTTCTCCGCTAGCTGGTCCACGGCCACGTTGGAGGGCGCGCAGACGAGCACCTGCCCCTGCCCCTGCCGAGCCAAATGGTACACGATGGCGCCGGACGTCACCGTCTTGCCCGTGCCGGGCGGGCCCTGGATCAAACTCACCGGCTTCTGCAGCACGCTCTTCACAGCTTCGACCTGCATCAGCACAGCACAGCCCCAAAACCGGACATTTTAGATGGCTAGAAACTGTCGAAAGGTTAAAATTCAAACTTATGATGAGGATCGATCGGGAGGGTAAGTCTCGTATAGCAGCCCGAGAGGGAAATTTCCCAACGCAGACAACCCAAACACCACCTACTTGCCACATTCTGAGAGAAACGACGAACATAAATAACAGCAGCTACACATATGCAAGGACTACAGGAGATAAAACAGGAAACGATAGTAAACAAATGTCCAATTTTTTTTCAAAAGAAAAAGACATGCCCTGCAAGCGACAGAATGGATTGAAAACATCCCTTTGAAAGAGAAAACGCACGACTCCAAAAAAACGCAGGATAGGAGTAGATGATGTAAGAAAACAAAAGCTAGCAAGAGCGCATCTACTCGAATTGATACGGTCGCGAACTGTACTATCAGTTTATGCATACTTTTATGTCAAGAAAAGTGAAGTTAGGGATCATCCACACTGAAGGTGACGTCCGACGAAACTCCTCCACAGCAAGAGAGAGCTGTCCTCTGACTAATTTGCGGCACGACGAAACGAACTGCACCCACCTGCGACTGGTTGAGCTCTGGCAGACCCGGAGCTCCGAATCGGCGAGGAAGCGTGATACGAATCGCTTGCGGTTCAACGTCATGTCCTAACAGACGATGATAAATGTACCTGCAGAGCAAAATACGCGACGGGGCACGTAAGAAACTTGTAAAAAACGACAAGAGAGGGATTGTGGGAGGAGAGACCAGGCTTTGTGCCAGTCTTTTGGATCCAAGGCGTAAAGAGCGTGCACTAGTTATCGTGCATGAAGTCGTGATCTTCATGCTTGCAGTAAGCCAAAGATAGCTCCCAGAAACAAAAACACTCACCCGCTGACGCTCGTCTCGTCGACTGCAAACATTTTCATGGCAGCCTGCATGCGATCGAAACTTGTACTTTTCCATACGAAGTCCACACTAAAATTGAGGTTGACATCAACAGGAGCACTCTGCAACGAGCCCCAATAGCACATTAGATGATGTGCATGGGTTCACGAAAAATCCATACAAGGAAAAAAAAGGCAAGGTGTGCTGCTAGACACACCACCCCCATTCTTTCCAGTCGTGCCATGTGCTCGCCATTTGAGTAAAGATAAGCGGAAGGCAGAGCCAACCTACATGGCTTGCACGAAGCTCCACAGCCACCTCTTCTTGAGGAGTCATTTTGATGACATGGCCCACAGACTGCCACCCCGGGTGCAGGGGGTCACCCGGATAGCGGAGGCGCAGCTCGTCGCCAGGCACCAAGCGGAGCTCATTCTCTTCCTGCACCACTCCAAGGCAATAGCCATTCAGAGGATTTGCTAGGTAGCAAAAAGATTGACTTTTGGTATAGAAATCAAATGTTAGTAAAATAATAAGAGTTTGCATCCATTCACAAGCACTGAGTTTTTGACAAGTAGCTTCAGAAAGACTTCCATGCCCAATGGTCTAAAAAACCTAAAGACCCTAACAACCCCAGCAGTTTGTTGATTCGTCTTTGATCGCCGTCCATAACCACGCACAACCACTGAAGGGTCCTGTCTTCAGCTTGCAAGTAATTTGTTACTCACTTTAGGGAAGACAAAATAAGCTATTCGCTTTTTGTTTAGACCGATATCCCATCGAACAGTGATCCCATCCTTTGTCTGTGCCTCCTTCATCATCTGCAAGCCCGACAGACAGAAACGCGTAGGTTTAACTGACACACTAAATCACGAAGGGAACTGAAGCAATTGTCAACGAAAAATTCAAACTTGAAAATCCAAAACCAGTAAAAAATCTATAGCAGAAAGCTATCCAGACACGATAGACAGGAAGACATGATTTAGTGATGGAACCCGGCCAGTTCAAACACAGAACGGCCCATGAAAGGAGTACATGCCAGCCAGGATATCATGCATTGCGGTAGCAGCCATACCTTGTCATAATCTGCTTCCAGCTTGACGAGAGGCCCAAACACGTTTTGATACTGCGCTCGGGCGACAAACACGCATGTCATGGCTATCGCTTTCTAAGCTAGTTTTGCAGCAACCAGGCATCAATCACGTAAAACAAAATAAAAAGACCCTAAAAACCCTCAATGTACAACCACAAGGCAGTATCACTAGTGTCTGAAAGATGAGAGGACCGCCACTAAATCCTAAAAACACATTAGACTAGAAGTCCACATTTCCTCAAACAGTTTTACAATAGGCAACGTTGATTCAGACTAAGTCCATCAAAGGTTCTAGACACGTGCCATTACTCCACGCTAGACACGAGAAATTCAAGTGCCAATTACTCAAAGTGATAGTGGGAAAAGCTACCACTAGAGGAGTAAAGGCTAGTCCTTTCGACTTCCTCGCAACCAGCTGGGATAGCTTATCATATGGCCCATGGTTTCCCTACAAGGTGTACCTGATAGGCATCCTCATAACGAAGGGCTACAGGCTGTGGCTCATCATCTACGCCTGGCTTCTCCAAATCCTCCAACGAAGCCTCCGGGTTGCTTTTCCAGAGTTCTTCCACTTTGTTAATCTGCTGAGCACTAACTTGCCGAGCTCGCAATTGCTCTTGTTCAGATGGTACCTGCTCACACGGTTTACAGACCCCATAAAGACTGCGAGCAAAGTGGCTATCATGTGGATAAAACAGGAATGACCTTTTATTTTCCGGTTCCAACAGCAAGAAACGCAAACCTAAAAACCCCTAGGACAACAAGGTACACCGAACAAAAATACTAAAACCTTTGTATCCACCCTAGAAGTCTCTTCCGAAAAGGTTTACGGAGTGCCTGCAAGAGCATGCTGTAAGGTGGGCGGGCTTTCATTGACATTTCTCTCGAAGCTATGGTCTACCCCAGTCAACCGAATGACGCAATGGCAACTTTGGATCGTCGAAAAGCTCTTCGAAACTACACGCCTTCCCCAAAACACAAGAAGGCACAAGCGGCACAGTCTGCTTTTTTTCTCGAAACAAAAAAAAGAGATTTGGAGTACACACCTTTACCAGCCATGGCAGGAAGCAGCGGTCATCAATAAGTGGCTGCCACTGACTGAGATCCCAGTTCATGTCTTTCAGACCATTAACGCTGAGGCAAGGCTCCCGGCACAACAAAACCACCACAGCCTCGGCTTTCGCAGGAATGAATCCCAGAAGGAACGCGTTTCTGCAGCCACAGTTATAGCATTCAAGAGTCGTTTCCCCCAACGGGCTATCTCTGTGGAGACAAACCTCCTTGTGTTTGGCCCGCACCTGTGGAACAAAAAAGGAGCTGTGTTTTCAATACCAGAGTTTGTGATAACTAAAATTTGGTTATACCCCGCACCCGAAACTCCATGAACAACCGATGCCAGACAGGTAATAAACGAGTCTGTAAACCATCACAGCTAGCTTTCACTAAAACGAACTATCGACTCGGACTGTTTGGACTGTCTATTCACCCGTACCATGTTGTGTTTTCAACAACAACCGTCGCAAACTTCGCTACACCGAGAGCTATCCTGTTTCTGTTTGGACCTACGCAGCTAATACCTCCCCTCCCACTTTCCAAAGCGCATCCTCTGAGTGTGCAAGAAAGACGAAGCATCTCAACTCTCACCAGGTGGTTCACAATATGGGAACCGGAAGTATTGCCCCTGGAGTTGCAGAACCATTTCCGACAGGATATAACATTGCAGCGTACGACAGAGGCCGGATTATGAATGCCACAATACTTGCACGCATGCTCTGGTAAGTCTTTTTTGGCAATCTCTTGATCTTCATCGGCAGTTTCGTCAAAAGTCAACTCGCTAACAGCGGTCGTAAGCGTGTTAACTGCTGCTTGATTCGAAGAAACGTCTCCTGCTGAAACAGAGTTAGCCGGACCCAATGAATCACCAGCAGCCGCTGCTGACTCACTTTTTGCGGCGGCAGGCGCTTGAGAAAGCTCTGGCACTTCTGTCCACGACTCTATCTTTGAAATCGGTTGACTAAGCTCTGTGAATTCTGGATATCCGAACTCGTCGCCTTGCGTGCTGAAGTCTAAGAACCTGTATGCGTCACTCTGGCTATTCAGGTCGTTATCCTCTATGAAAAAGCCAGTGGTAACACTTCCTATGAACGGAACGTCATGTCTGCTGTGCAACCCTTGGCCCCCCGTTGGCTGCGTGTGAGTGGCGGCCTGAGACAGCGGGTCTGCCATCCTCACTTGCTTCAGCGATTCCGGAAAGGAGGCAGGGAGGCGGAGAGCGCGTCACGCTCCGCCTGAGAAGCCCACCCCGCTAACCGCCCTGCGCTCCGGTACTCCGGCTGGCCTGCGGAGGCGGAGACGGAGGCGGAGCGACCGTTCCCTGGCGTGGCGGGCTGAAGCTTGAAGCTTCGTCCTTCCGGACGGCGAGAGCCTCGAACGGCAGGGCGGAGGGCTCGCCCGAGGTTCGGCTGCCCCTAGAAACCCTAAAAACTCCAGAATAACGAGCCCGCAGTTAGAACAACAGCGTACACACGTGTAAGGCTCTAACAACGTCGTGTAGCACAAAACTCGTGGTGGAATCGCCATCGTGAGAACAAAGCGACATATTTATTCCAAACTCGATTAGGAACATAGAATCGAAACGGGTTTTTAAAAACCCTAAAGAACCCTAAAAACCGGAGAACTATATACCGCCCCCTCTTTTTGGTTATCCCGCCACTGTTTTTTTTGAAATCCGCCCCTCCCATTATGGCTAATCTGCCCCCTGTTTTGAAATGTCCCGCCCCCCCCCCATTTTGGAGATTCCCCCCCCGTTTTCTCCTTCTCATACATCAGCGCAACGTTCGAGAGAGAGAGCAAAGGAGAGAAAGAGAGTGAGCAGAGGAGTGAGAGAGCAAAGGAGTGAGAGCAAAGGAGTGAGAGCAAAGGAGAGAGAGACTAGAGTAGAGAACACAGGAGAGAGCAAAGGAGAGAGAGACTAGAGTAGAGAACATAAGAGAGAGCAAAGGAGAGAGAGTAGAGGAGAGAAAGACTAGAGAGAGAGCAAAGGAGAGAGAGAGAGAGAGAGAGAGAAAGAGAGAGAGAGAAAGAGAGAGAGAGAAAGAAAGTGATATAGACTGCAGAGAGAAAGCAGCATATAGAGAGCACGTGAGTTTCAAACCGCCATACACGGGGCCCATGGCCCAGCACCCCACATCCACACTCTCAACGGCTCCTGTGGCCTCAGGCCTCAGGCTCCTCAGGGCCTCAGGGCTCCTGTGGCCTTTAGGACTCCAGGGCCTCAGGCCTCTCAGGCCTCAGGCTCCCAGGCTCCT
>CM074810.1:3956950-3958312 GCA_037447605.1 Zygnema circumcarinatum | reverse complement strand
TAAAATGTATCACCGAATGCGACCAGAGACACATTAAATTAACTGCAGATGCAGTGAAAGCGTGACCGTGTTTGAAATCGTTTAGATTAGCGATTTTGTCTTGGAGAATAGGTGGGGTTAGGTTAACACCCTGTCGCGATAACATTGAGTTACCGGTACAAAAAGGTGGTTTTCGGCAAAATCGGGCAATTTCTTGGGGCCTTAGCTTCTGAGTCGAGAACTTATTATGGGGGTCATTTATGCGGCATGGGGACCCGTGGCCGAGGCTACAGCCAGCGAAAAACGCAGCGTATTCGACTTGAAATTTCAGTGGCTGCGTAAAACTGCGCAGAGCGCCCCAGCGTGCTGGCCTGCGCTCGATACCTGATGTCCCGAATCCCTTGCCCGGCGGCGCGTAGATCTCCCGTCCCGAGAGAAGTAGCCAAAAAGTATTTTCACGAAAATGAAGACGCCAATATGAAGACCATTATATTTTCCCATTAATATAGTGGTAATACTGCGTTCTCTTCCCTACTCACAGGTCCAGAAGGCGCGGCAATCCTCTATAATACGGAGCTATACTGTAGTTAGCGACAGCCCAGCCGTACCGCGCGGGCAAAGGGTCCGCCGCACCCCGGCCCGTGCCGCGACGCCACGTGGCCGTCGCAGCGCCGCACACGCCGCCCGCCTGCTCCCTCACTCCGCAGCGCCGCCTCGCCTCGCCTCGCCTCGCCTCGTCCGCCCTCCGCCCCACCCTCGCTCCCACCCTCGCTCCCTCCCTCCATCGCTCCCTCCCTCCCTCCCTCCCTCTCTCCCTGCAGGAGCGCGGCCATGGCGGCTTCCATGCTGTCGCAGGCGCAGGCTGTGGCCGGCGTGCCCTCCGCTCTATGGCTCTTCTGTCGCCCGCGGCTGCCCTACTCTTGCCTCTGCGCCGCGTAGCCGCTCTAGCAAGGCGTCTGCACCGCGGCCTCTCGTTGTAGCCATGGCGGTCAAGAAGAAGGTCAGGAAGGTGGCGGCTTGTGTGTTGCATGTTCTGTTTTGTATTGCATTTTGAAGGACTGCGTGCTGACGAGCAGCATCACACCTCGTTTCCTTGTTTAGCATCCACTTACATCATTTTCATTTTCATTTTAGGTTCTATTCGGACTCTTTCATGATGCGGTTCTACGTTGTTGATCGATTTATGTCATAGGGGTAATGCAGGTACTTCCATGTATTCGCATTTTGTCTCCGTGAGGGCTGAGTCACGTAGGTTTATTGCAGGCCCTTCCATATGTTTTGCTTCAGTCGTTTATGTTGGCACTGTGGGCCCGCACTAAGTTTCTCAATAGGGAGTACAAAAGCATGGGTGCGATTAAGTCGGCGATTGCTGTCAGATCACCT
>CM074810.1:3939450-3951950 GCA_037447605.1 Zygnema circumcarinatum | reverse complement strand
GACTGGAACTAACTGCACTGAAGGAGATTTTCTCTCTAGAGAATCCATGCGCCTCTGCGAGAACACTGCCCACTGTCGGACAAACAAACGTACGGTCACAGTAAGTGTACTTCAGGCGCCTTTTGGTGCAACATAAGTCCACCTTTCGAGTGTCCTTACGTTACGCTATCCTCCAATTCTTTGGTGATAAACTATGCAGACAGAACCTTCAGCGTTTTTCTTTTGCTTCCTGCAGGGCTGCCAGCACCTACGGTCAAAAAACCATTCCTCGCAGTCCTTGTTATTGAGTGCGCCAGTAATGTACTGTGGACGGAAAGATGCCCAAGCGTTGGGGAACGCCTCTGCTGCAAACTTCTCCACCTCCACATGTCCCGCACTCTCCTTCACAGCATCCTGAAAGCCCCATGCTCCCAGAGCACTCGGTTCGGAATAGAAGATGCCCTTACGATTTGTAGAAACGCATTTCGGAAGCAGAGGCAAGCAAGCAAAGACAACTTCACTAAGGGGCCCCTCTTCAAAACGATCGGACAGAAAAGAACACGGGCTCCCCACAGTGGACAGAAACACTGGGATACCCCCTTTACTGCCGATTAGATATGAGAAAGCAGAAGACCAGGATGTTTTTCCCAACGTTTTCCTAGTCTACAACCTCTCAAGAAAATCTAAACGCTTGAAAAGCTGACAAGCGTCTGGTATACTATGGAGCCTGCTCTCTGCAGAGTCTCAGGGGCTGACTCTACTGCCAAGCAGGCTGGAGCGCAGACGATTATCAGAATGAAGGCTTCACAATGGTAACCGGCAGGTTATGGAATGGGATGGATTTCGAAGGTGTAGCATAGAGTCCATGGTGCAAGGGGTAAGAAGTTCGAAGAGTTTGAAGTCGTTACGAACATTGGATGACAGAGAAGGGTGATAGAGGGACAAGAGCAGTCGAGCTTAGACCCTCAATAAGGCTCTGCAAAAGCACGTTTTATAAGCTGCTATTTGGTGCGCGGAAATATGGGTGTTACTGAGTAGAGAAGTGTAAGGGGGAACAATGCGGGAAAGGTTCGAGGAAGGACACTGGCAACCGTGCCATGCAGCTATAACATTATACAGCAACGAACCGCCACCGCCGCGGCCGCCGCCGAGCCGTTGCTGGGCTTACATTCTCAAGCATGGCTACTGTATCGCGCTGTGGACTCAAAAAAGTCAATACCGGCAAAGAGAGCGGTTGCAGCTGAAAAAGTGCCGGAGTTCCTTCTGTTTTGGCAGGGAAGGATGCGAAACATCGGTCTCACCGTTTCAACATGGGGAGGCTCTTCTGTGCTTTTGTAGATGCCCGCACTGCTGATGAAGTAGAAGTATTTGGCACCCTCTTTCTTTGCCCACTCAATGACAGGCCTGCGTGCAGAATGGAAAGCTCAAAGCCTGATCATGAGGGCCAGAACCTCTCTCTTTCCCTCCCCTCCATCACTCCTCTCTCCCTCCCTCCTCGCCTCCCTTCGCCTTCGCCTCGCCTCTCTCTCCCTCTCCCTCTTTCCCCTTCCCTCTCTCCCGTCCCTTTCTCTCCCTCTCTCTGTGTCTCTTTCTGTAGTTGCTTCGAAAAACCGCGTCGCCGCATTGTCGCGTTACTGCATTGTTTGGCATACATCACATGACAAATGTATGTCTGACCTCACGGAGTCGAGGTCCTTGCCGTTGTTGTCTAGCACAATGTCAAAGGTGTGCCAACCCACGGCGGAGTCGATGTCGCTGGGGTCCCCCCAGATGGTCGTTACGCCCTCCGCGTGCAGCTCCTACACCCCTCAGCCGCCCTCAGCCGGGATGAAGATGGGAAGAGAGCAGCGGTGGGGAGGGTGGGGCAGAGAGAGACGGAGATGAGAGAAGAAGAAAGAGTGAGGGGAGAGGCGAGAGAAAGTGGGGGAGTGAGAGTGGGGGGAGAGAGGAGGGGGGAAGAGTAAGAGAGAGAGAGAGAGAGAGAGAGAGAGAGAGAGAGAGAGAGAGAGAGAGAGAGAGAGAGAGAGAGAGAGAGAGAGAGAGGAGAGAGAGAGAGAGAGAGAGAGAGGAAAGAGAGGAGAGAGAGAGAGAGAGAGAGAGAGAGAGAGAGAGAGAGAGAGAGAGAGAGAGAGGAGAGAGAGAGAGAGAGAGAGAGAGAGAGAGAGAGAGAGAGAGAGAGAGAGAGAGAGAGAGAGAGAGAGAGAGAGAGAGAGAGAGAGAGAGAGAGAGAGAGAGAGAGAGAGAGAGAGAGAGAGAGAGAGAGAGAGAGAGAGAGAGAGAGAGAGAGAGAGAGAGAGAGAGAGAGAGAGAGAGAGAGAGAGAGAGAGAGAGAGAGAGAGAGAGAGAGAGAGAGAGAGAGAGAGAGAGAGAGAGAGAGAGAGAGAGGAGAGAGAGAGAGAGGCAGAGAGAGAGAGAGAGAGAGAGAGAGAGAGAGAGAGAGAGAGAGAGAGAGAGAGAGAGAGAGAGAGAGAGAGAGAGAGAGAGAGAGAGAGAGAGAGAGAGAGAGAGAGAGAGAGAGAGAGAGAGAGAGAGAGAGAGAGAGAGAGAGAGAGAGAGAGAGAGAGAGAGAGAGAGAGAGAGAGAGAGAGAGAGAGAGAGAGAGAGAGAGAGAGAGAGAGAGAGAGAGAGAGAGAGAGAGAGAGAGAGAGAGAGAGAGAGAGAGAGAGAGAGAGAGAGAGAGAGAGAGAGAGAGAGAGAGAGAGAGAGAGAGAGAGAGAGAGAGAGAGAGAGAGAGAGAGAGAGAGAGAAAGCGGGTCGGAGAGAGAGGGACGCACAGAGAAGTGACTGAACGGTGGCTTCTTCATTTTGTCAGAGGACTCGTCCCCGACAGTCATGATGGAGGCCACGTGGCCGTTGGCGCGCAGCTGGCGAGCGAGCCAGAAGCCGATGACGGCATGGCCCCCCGAGTTGGTGTTCACGATCAGCACCTTCTTCGCCTCCGCCCCCGCCGCCGCCGCGCGCACCGCCCCGCCCGCCAGCCGCCGCGCCGCTACCGGAACCGCCACCACTCGCGGGGAGGCGCGCGGAAGCAGGGCGGTCCCCGAGAAGAAAGACGAGCGCGGCTGGGCGCAGGGGAGCAGCGCGGAAGCCATGGCGGCCTAAGGTCGCTGCTGCTTCCGGTGCGGACGAGGGAGGGAGGGCGGGAGGGAGAGAGTAGGGAGGGAGGGAGGGATAGAGGCCGGAGGGCGGGAGGAAGGCGGCATAATGCCACGTGGCGGCGGACTGTGTGGCTGCGCGGGGGCGCGCGGGCGCGCGCTCCGTTTCATGCTCGCAGCTCCGTTGCGCGCATGGAGCGAGATGAAGCCGTATGAAACCGTACATGGTCGTACGGACCAGTGAACCGCCAACCGCGGCGTGGGCGGAGGGAGGGAGGGAGCGAGCGGACGCCTGTACCCGGCTGCGGGCGGCCCTGGGCCTGTCTGGGCCTGCGTCTGTGTCTGTGTCTGCCCTGTCTGTGCCTCTCTATGCCTATGTCTGTGCCTGTGTCTGGTCCTCCCTGTGTCTCTGTCTTGGCCTGTCTGTGTCTGTGTGGGCCTGTGTCTGTGCCTGTCTAGGGAGGAGCTACGGTAGAAGCGAGAGGCCGGCTCGGCGCTGGGCAGGGCAGAGGACGCACCGCTGCCTGAACTCGACTCATGGACGCTCACTTCGTTGTGAGGGCGGCGGGAGGGCGTGTCGGCGGCGAGCGAAGTAAGCGGGGAGAAACAACGGAGGAATTAGATTGTGGCGAAGGTTCAACGGCAGCTTAACCAAGTGGATGGGAGATATCTCTGTGTAAGTGAGGAAGGTCCATCGCGAGGAAGCAGAGGAGGAGGGGAGGAACAAAGGGAAAAGTACACGGAAAGAAGAAAGCGATTGGAAGGAGGCGAGAAGAAGAGAAGAAGAGGGGAGGAAGGACGGAAAGGGAGAAAGAAGGAATGCGTGCAGTATTGGCATGTGACTCCTCCCCCGCTATGGCTGTTCGACCAAGGCAGCGCATGTCCATGCTAGGGCGCCTCCGCGCGCTGCTTTCTCTGGGGGTCCTGCTAATCATGGGCGGCGTGGTAATTTTCAAATGCCGTGACAGGTAGAGCTTGCTCAGCACTCCAATGTGCCCTTTACCTCTGAAAAATACGGCGAGCTTGGGAATTTGATCATTTCCTGTTTTAACTTATACTGTGGAGGGTCTTCTGCGAAAAGCATTTAAATCAAGCTCAATTGGTTGACGTCTGCTTGGTAGTTATAAGGAAGCTGTTCTCGAGGCAAAGTTGCAGAAAAATAGAAAAAGTTTATGATCAAAGCATTTTTCCCTTTAAATGTGATCCTTGCATCTCTCTGTGGAAACCCTGATTAGAACTCTAGGGTTTATAATCACCAGATACGCTAAATTGTATATTTCTAACTTAATAGTAATAATTTGGGTATTTAGTGTTTAGTTTTGAAGTGTTTGAAGCCAATACTGTAGAGTTTTGACTCTGGATTGTCGGATCTAGGCCATGATGTGGGTGCAACCCGGTTCAGTTTGTGCCAGGTGGCGTATGTTCTTTATTTAAATCTTGCTGAGTTTCCGCTGGGACCTTTCTGATGGAATCTCATCGAGATTCAGGGCTAGGACGACGGCAAGGATTGAGTGAGATTTGCTAGGGGCAAGAATGGATGACAGTAGGACAATAGTTCGATTTTCTTATATATTTGAGATGAAAGGTTGCCATTATGACTTCGCTGGGCATAAGGTTGTAGGGTATACCCTAGCGGATGTCAGATCAGGTTCATGTTATAGTAGAGTGGAACAACAGGCCTGCACAATAACACTCTCAGTGATTGGCTTCGGTTTACCTCTCACAGAGTTGTTCCGCAATGGTAACAGAATTGCAGAATCAGGGCTCCCTGCTGACCTTCATCTGGAGGACAATGCATGGGAGAATGATTCGGAGCTGCCTGTCTTGGACATGGGAGGCGGAGAGGATGGAGGAAGTGAGGAAAAGCCCCGAGGAGACCCTCCTGCTGCAAAGAAGTCGATCATTGAGGTGGCGGAGGCGGAAGAGTGCGGAGTGCCCCGGAAGTCGGGGGCCTGCAAGCTCAAGCTGCGCGAGCGCATTCATGTCGTGTTTGTGTCGGCCATGTGGTACAGGGAGCCCTTCACACAGGTGGGAGGGCATCAAGGAGTGAGCGGGGCATGGGATGGGTTACAGGCTATGTAGTATAAGCAGTTCCCGTATGCCCCACTCCTTCTCCTGTGCACTTCTCCTCTTTTGTCTCGTACTATCTGCCCCTCACCTTTTTTTTTCACAACTGTACTGACTTGTTTCTGCCTCTCACCCTGTCCATCCCCTGCATATGTGAACGCTTGGTGATGGTGTGACGTTGGATCACAATTTAGGCGGTAGATCCCCTATGCGAGCAGATGCTGTGTGGAAGGGGCTAGTGGGACTCATGCAAGGTTGAATTTTTATATCTTGTGAAGTCCTTTGCTGTAACACTGTCATTTTTCGTTCCTTTTCCCGCAGGAGGAGACAAGAAACATGCTGAAATCCATCATTTCCCAAACGAGGTGTAAACTATGGATCCATTTTCTAGTCGCGGGAGCTCCTGAGATCACCGCCATTCCAGCGATGATGGAGGCAATTGGTGCATGGATGATGCTTCCCAACCCTGCTCCCTTCACCCTCTCCTCTCGCCCCTCCAGTAACTACCGCGGCTATGCGAATGCCAGCACCCCCGGCGATGCGGCCGTCCTGTACAGTCTACATATGATTCCGACGGAGTGGGTGGTGCAGCGCGCTCAAGAACTCAGCCTCTTCCCTTTGGCGCATCACGCGGGGGTGCCGGGAATGTGCAAGTTTTTCGTGGCAGACATTCTGTGGCAAGTGAAGCGGGCCGTGTACCTCGATGTGGACATGCTTTTCGCAGGAGACATCCAAGACTTGTGGGAGTATTTTGGAGAGATGACTCGAGATCACCAGTTGCTATACTGGATGGGCAACAATCACCCGGAGGGTCATAACAAGAGACGCTTTCTCAGACCATACTGCAGCTGTCAGCTTGTGCTTGACCTGGACCGGATACGGAAAGCAAACCTCACAAAGGTGAAGTCCTGCACGCCTGCTGTATTTCCGCACATGCCAAAGAATTGTTCGATACACATTTCCAGCAAAGCTTTACAACCAGGAACCGGTATCTGGACCTCTTGTGCCAGAAACATGACTAATCCTTAATTACTTAATCGCTTGAACATCGCTTTTCTCCTGAAGCTTCCTTCTAGGCCCAACATGACTCAACAGGTCAACGCCAGCTGATCTCACTCCCTTTCTCTTTGTTTCTCCTGATTGTACAAACATTCTTTTGGCTCAGCTCCTTGTCACGGCACTGAAGGGGCGCGCTCCGAAGTCCTTGAAGGAGTATGTGGAGGACGGGGACCAGTGGCTCTTCATGTGGATCTGCAAGCAGTACAAGCGCATCTGCCGGATCCTCCCGCGCATGTGGAATGTGAGCGGCTGCTCGAAGCCGGTACCGTTTTTGGGCCTGAATGCGCGCGGCAAGGAGGCGAACGGCACGTGTTGGCGCATAGTGCACTTCAACTGCATGGGGCACGTGCGCAACAAGAAGGGCTCCTACGTCATCCCGCAGGGCTGGGTCCAGCCCGTGCGCTGGGCGCGCTTCCTCAAGCAGCATCAACTAAGGCAGTCAAAGGACAAGCGGGATTGGAAGAAACTGAAGGAGTCGTAACGGACTTACCGGCACCCATTTAGGGGATGAGGCGAACTTGTTCTGCAGGCGAAATTGTTCTATTTCTGTGTTTGTCAGCAATTCAGCTGTAGATGTTACTTCAAGTCCGGTTATGGACGATAAGATGCCTGCCAGCGACCGTCAAGATGGTCGATGACTAATTATGTGACAATCTTAATTGATGATTTGTAGAATAAGGAATGGCCAAAACAAGTGCGGTTCCTCCTCGGATGTTCGTTTTAGCCGCGTGATGTTGTCCTGAAAGGAATGCCTGTCTTTCAGACTATGGCGCACAACGCCTCCAAGAATGAAGTGTGATGCGTGCGGGATGCGAGGGTTTAGGGATTTTGCTTTGCTTTGCTGTAGGTAACGCTTCATAACGGTGTTTCGTACGGAATTGGAAATTACATTTCGAAATAGAGTTTACCAGTGGTTCGCAACCATCGGAAAAGTTGGCAACCCTTCATAGAATAAAACAAAGAAAATAAGACATAAGATACAACTGGGATTCAATAACGTCCTATCCAGCCGTAAGACAAAACGAAAGAATCGAGAGAACCCTGAAACACGACCGTACGTTTCTGCCAATTTCAACGTGCGCAGACATCCGCGCACCTGGCAACAAACATCATTATTCCAAAACCAAAAGCTTTCAGTAAAAACCATGGCGGCTGACATTTTCTTCTATCCATGCCTGCGCTTCCGATGAATGAAATAATAACGATATGCAGAACTGGCTCCACTTAGATGGCCTTCGAATCGAACTTCAAATCGACTCCAACTCCTCCCGAAGAGGTTTCTCAAGGACCACGGTGAGCTGACTTACATGCCTCTTCTCCTTTAGAAACTCCATGATCCATTGATGTACATTGTATTGCAACAAGTGTAGCTTGCTCAAATAATCTTCGACTATGTCCTTTGGCTGCCGAAACTCCTCTATCCAGAGAACCCCTCCAGGCCTAAGGACTCTGTCCCAGTCCAGAAGCACCGACTCAAATTCATCGGGCGACAGTGAATTTATGCTTCTCTTGTTGTGGACAATGTCCATGCTGTTGTCAAAAAAAGGAAGCCTCCCTTTTGGAGACAGCTGAAGACCAATGAGGCCCCTCAAAGCCAAGGTCTCTAAGAAAGGAACACCTTCATTCGCACTTGTTGTGATAATAGTCACATTATACACAGCCATCTGTGCAGCAAAGCATCCAATGCGCCCACCAATATCAAGCCCGACTCTAATGCTCCCCTTTTTAAGGGCCAGAACAGCTGAGACATCAAGGACAAGTTCATTGTTCACTTGCCTCTTGACATGCCATCTCGCTCTCTCCTTCTCTAGCTGGAAGACGCCGCCATCATAGGAGGCAAGACAGTCAAAACCTTTGCACTCATAATGGTCCCATCGGACACTATCTTTGCTCGGAGTTCTCCATAATGCGTCAGGGAAAGGGTACGGTTCGGGGTATATCTCAGGCATAGCAGCAAAGCACTTCCGCCGCGGCAGGCTTTGACAATTCTCTTTCCAGATCAGTGCTTCTACCGTCGGCCAGTCATCCGGGCACTCAGAGTGTGAATCATACTTCACGAACTGCTTCAAATCAGCATCCGATGCCGTGCACTCCCCCAAAGACGCCCTCCAGTCGGCCACGGTGAAAGCCCCATCGTCAACTCTCTCGTTTGGATCAGCCGCTGCTGCCACTGTTGCAGAAAGCTTCCCTCGCTGAAATAGCTCTGCAGAGCACCCGACAAGGGAGCTTTGCAGGGCTCTTAACTCTGCCTCTGCTTCTCTGCATTCTCCAGATGAATGCTTGGGTGACAAGATGGCCAGGTATATTCGGAAATAGATCAGGGCTATTGAAAAAACGAGAACGAGTTGCAAACCGTTGACTTTACACCTCCGTTTGCTCGTTCCCATCCTCATCCATTACATGCAGTCGTTTACACTACGTCGCCACATGCCACTTTCCTGCATACATCCAAAAACCCTTTTGATTCTATGTCTCTACTTATCAGATATGGTAAGGAAGTTGCAAATGAGCTATGTGGGAACAGTGTGCAGCACATAAATACATCATGGATGGAAGGTCCAGGCAAACGGCAAGCTGCACCCAAACAGCGCATACGTGAAACCTATGAAATGGCGGAGCCAAGAAAGGGAAAACCTGCAGTTGATGTGCGCAAGAAAGAATTTACAGAGCCCACATAAGACCTAAAATACAAAAGCGAAGTTCTGACTGAAACAATAAAAACGACACGGCACGGCACGGCACGGCCCGGCACGAAAGTGTGCGCTGTGGATCGGCCCGGGGCCGGGGGGGGGGAGGGCGATCGTTCCGCCTCGCGTCGCCTCGCCTCTCGCTTGCTCGCGGTTCGCTCGTTAGGAGGGATTTTTGCGAAGATCTGCACTCCGGTGGGTTGCCGTATGTTCTTGGCAGTACTTGTACCCTTCGGCCGAGGGTTATGACTTTCAGAAGCTTTTCAGGATTACCGTAGTGTATGTTGGGTTTGCAGGTTTGTGGAATCTGTATTTCTTCTCGCTGCGGCTGCCGCTCGCAGGGGACAAGGCGCCAAGGGGAATCCAAGGTAGGCTGTTTCTCTCGTCTTCGTTTCTCCCATTTTCTGCTCGAGGATTCTACTTTTCATGATTTTTTTCCTTTTCGTTTACCTCCCTTCCGCATCGCAGTTTGTAATTCCTTCTCTACTGGCCCTTCACAATCTGTAGCCCATCTTTATTCTCGTCCCTGATCATTTAGAAACTGTTCGACCGTTATTTCTTGCCAGCAGCTATCTGTTCATTTCTCTTGCATTTCTTCCTCGCGCTCTCTCTATCTAGCTCCTTCGCCAGCTCCCTCTTTCGCCCCTTTCGTTCTACCTCCGTTCATGCACTCCTCGTCCTGTACACCAAGGACGCATGATTTCTACTTGGATCACGCTATGGAGGCATCGCATTCTGCTGCTGTCAGCGCCATGACCAAGTTTTTCCAGCCTTTGCTGAGACGTTCTATGTCTGCAGTTCTTCGTCCAGCACGGCTGAATACTGGTACACTTCAACCTTGGAAGTCGTGAATTGACTCGACAGCGTTTCGGTGGCAGTAGGGCGTTCCGCCTCCCTGCTTGGATGGCGGAGTATTGGAGGCGAGATGGCACTCAAAGGGTGGAATACCCACAGGTGGGCGCGCAGCCCGCAGGAGGAGGCTATTCCTCTGCGCCCTCCGCCACGGGCATGTACCCTCAGGTGGCACAGCCCGTGAGGGGGCCCTTGCGCCCTCCCGCACCTCTTTCTGCTCCTGCTCCGGCTTCACATGGTATGTATTGCTATCCACCGGCCCCTGGAAGCTCTAGGAATTCTAAGCCTCTGAAATCTCGTTGCGAGCAAAGCTGATGAAGTTGCAGATGCTGGAAAACCCTGAAAACATTTGCCCAGATACCATCTTTCCTTTCTCTTTTACCGTCCTAGTGTTAGATCTTTCCTTAGCAGATGGGTGGGCTGGCATGGGGAATCATGGAAGTACTGAGGTTGCATATCAGAGGGTTACCTTCTTTGTCAGCCTAAGTCACGAGAATGGTTGTCACATGGCCTGTTTTGCATGTCAAAAGGAAGCTGGGCTTTATCAATTTCCAGAATGAATAGTGCTAACCTTGTAAAGGCTGTCCAAACAACGCAAAAGTTGATGCGGGACTAAAGGCTATGTGGGCCTTTCATATCTTGGAGTGAGGCATTGACAGGTGGGCCTGTGGGGATAAGAGTTAGAATTCGGCCTTCCTATCGCATTGCCCCCCCAGTGAGTATTCCTTTCATGTCTATTTTCCTTGGATGATGCTCATTTTATTATCCTGTTTTGCTTTTCTGGGTTTTGGAATCGTTGCAGCCTTAGGTTGCCTCAAAGAGTTATTTGTTTGCGATTGTACTCGATTGTTGTTTATCCATTTCCCGAGGAGTTCCTTCATGACTTTGATCAGGTCGTAGTGCTCCTTCATGACAGGTCCCTCAATCTGATGAAGATGCATTCCTTATGCCTCGTCGTGCTCTGTTTGCCATCCAGGTCGATACAAGGTCGAGGTCTGTCCTGCAGTTGTTTTTTTGGCCATGTTGAGCAGAACACGGTCGAAAATCAGACAGATTTGCTATGTACCTCCACTGAACAGACATGGCGTTTTTTTTGTTTCTGCCTGTCTATGTCTAAAAACACTGATACTTTGGTTAACGTCACATTCAAAACAATTTCAGCCGTTTTTGTGTATTATGTTATGGAATGCCATATTTCTATGTTACCATTGTTTCGCTTTTGGTATAGCTGGTTTGACGAGTTTGGTCTTGTATTGCATTCCCCCTCCTGCACTGTGATGGCACCGCCATGGGTTGAATCAATTTCACTCGTTGTCCAAAGTCCAATGTGACTTTCCACAAAACCCGACAGTGATGGCTCCCGAATCCGTTTACCTGCTGGGAAGCTGCTTCTGCTGAACCTAATATCTAAAAACCCCTAAAACCCTTAAGCAGATTCTTCTTCCAGTCTTCTTTAGAGCTCGTTTGGGCAGAAGAAGCAGACCTGCGTCTTGTAAGCATTTAATCTATTTTTCATGGGTACATGCAGGTACAATTATCACCTCAAAATGGTGAGATACCTCACACCAATTTTCAGTTTGACTTTGATTTGGAGCGTAAAATCTTGGAAGAAGCTGACGAGCAAAACTGGGAGATGGCGAGCCAAAGTGCTCTCAGGAGGGGCGAGCCCTCAACATATCTGACAGATGCAGCGGTATGATAACCTTGACGCTAATGATTGCCCGTCAACGGTCTTTAAAAGCACACCATTTCCATTGGAGGAGTTCGTTTGCTGTTTTGTGTGGGATTAAGCCTTGAAGTGCTTAAAATATTGACAAAGGCCGCAGTATGTGTTGCTCAGGAAGGCTTTCCACATTCCGCAGAGGATTCAGTAGTCGCAAAGTACACCAAAATGGGCATGCAGCGTGATGCGGTGGCCACGGCGGTGGCGACCTACGGCGATGTGCAGCCAAAGGTATTGGAGTCGAGCTTCCGTTCAGTTCATTGCGACGGTTCAGCAAGGAAGGAATGAGTGCTTTTTGGAACTCCTCCACGTGAGGGAAGTTTTGATTGTGCTGAGACAAGGATGTCATCTTTGTCTTTCAGGTAGTGGAGTTCTGTTCTTCATACGACTTGCTCCAGGAGATGGGCTTCCCCTCGGATGCGATCACAACCGCACTGGCCATGTATGACAACGATAGAGAACGGGCTTTGGCTCACCTCATGTCGGTCTCGTGAGCAGCAACGTCAATGTAACTATTCTGTGGGGCTGCATGTATAGTGGTTCTAAGAACACGCGATTGTATGTATTTTGTAAACTAGCTGACAATGAACGAATGAGAGTATTTTGTGGTCAATTGTTTGAGATAGAATTATCAGTTTAAATGCGTGGACACATTTCTTTCCCCTTGCATTTGAACAAAGCTGCCTCTGTGCTGGATGAGACACACCTTCCCTCCATTTCAGATTTGCTTTCCCAGCCAATCACCTTAAAAACAGTTAAATAATACAGTCCTAATCAGACGGTTAACCATACTTGGTCCTTTGTGGCCTCTTTGTGGCCCTTGTGGCCTCTTGTGGCCTCAGGCCCTTGTGGCCTCTTGTGGCCTCAGGCCCTTGTGGCCTCAGGCCCTTGTGGCCTCAGGCCCTTGTGGCCTCTTTGTGGCCTCTTTAGGCCTTGTGGCCTCTTTGTGGCCTCAGGCCCTTGTGGCCTCAGGCCCTTGTGGCCTCTTTGTGGCCCTTGTGGCCTCTTGTGGCCTCTTTGTGGCCCTTGTGGCCCTTT
>CM074810.1:3894911-3939350 GCA_037447605.1 Zygnema circumcarinatum | reverse complement strand
CCGTCCTTTGTTGCCACTCCCCTCGCCCGCCCGCGGGGCTGAGGTGCCGCCTTGGAAAGTGAGGGCAGAAGGGCGTGCGCTCGCTCTGTGCTGAGCAGCAGCGGCTGCGACCATGGAGACGACCTGCCTCCAATGCCCCGCCTCGGCAAGCAGCCGAATAGCGCCTGCAAGGGCCAGACCCTCATCCTCGCCCGTAGCTCTTGCCGCTTGTAGCCCCGACTCTTATCTTCCCACGTTCCCGTCCTCCAGCAGCAGCCCGGGGCTAGGAGGCAGGGACGGCTTAACGAAGCTGCTGCCTTGCCGATTGAGGGCTTCCGAAAGGCAAGGGCTCAAGGGCTCTGCAGCCGCAAAGGAGGGCACCAACAGTTGGCACGCATTGGGAGGTCGGCAGAGTATTTCCAGACGCCCAACATCTTCATTTAAGGTCACTGAAATCAATCTCGTTCATGGGATCCAGCAGCTTTTCGTCCTCTGCAAGTCAACACCAGGTTCTCCCTTTAGCTCCCTTCACTCAGCTTGAGAGACTTCACGAAGTCCAAGCAGCAACCTGCTATGAAGCCCACAACTGAGAAGTGCAGAAGTCAGCGTACCATCCTTGTCTGGAGATCGCAGATAAGCCTCAGTGTACCCGGGGATGTACGGCGGGGAGCTCCCTAATGCGCTCATCATGCCCCCTGCACCGCCCACACACCAGTCACTTTCAATGGCAGGCTCATCGCCGCAGAGGTCTCACTACGCCCTTCAACAGTTTGAGATATATGGATGCAACAAAACGACGAGATGCGCGAGAGGTACGAAAGCAGGCTCATTCCAATCATCGAATCAAGAAGATGAATGCGCGATGACAGGTTTTTCGATGAATTCTGTAGCTATCAGATTAACACTAAAAAAGCTTTCGTTTCTCAAGAAAATAGAATGTGTGGGGCATGTTATCAGATCTCAACTATGGTGATTCAAGCACCAACTAACAGATTCACCCTTCACATTTGAAAAACCAACAAACCGAAACCCATCACAATATGAGTATGCCGTTTCTTTCATCCGCTAACCCTCCATTCTGCTCTTCCTGCGATCTCCTAAACAACAACATCAACAACAACAACAACAACAACAACAAGGTCAATGAGAATGGCATGCGGCCCACCATCAGAGGCAATCCCTGACGGAAACTCCGCCGCGAGATCAGACAGACTGAAGTTGCGTGGAAGCTGCCCGAGCCCGCCCAGACTCTCCCGGGAAGCTGCCGGGGGGAGGCCCACGTCCGCCTCATGGCCGAGGCCCCCCATGGCGCCCCCCCCTCCCCCGCCAAAGGGGGGCCCCTCCAGCGCCAAGGGCAGGCCCAGGCCCAGTCCGAGCCCGAGCTCCGTATTCGCAAAGGGGAAGGCGCTGCCGCCCCCCCCCAGCTCCCCGCCCGACCCTCCGCCGCCCCCCCTGCTGCCCGCCTCGTCTGCGCCGCCGTCCATGCCCGCGGCTTCTCCGCCCATGTGGTGGCCGTTCTCTGATGGGCTGCCATGGACGTTGGCGGAGGGGTGGGAGTGCGGCGGAAGAGAGTGGGCAGGAAGCCCAGTGGAAGGCACCCCGATCGCAGGCATGTCCATAAGCCCACTGCGATGCCGAGCAACATCATAAGGAGGGAAGTTACTTGGAGAATTGCAGGAAAACCGTGGATTAAGTTCCCGAGGCGTAGTTTCCAGATCACTAAGCTCCTTGCTCTACCTTCGTGAACTCATTTCCTACTTGCCTCCATCCCAATTGTATGATTCACAAACCCAGAATAGCTCCATGTACTACAATGTACATCTCATACTCCTTCCAAACTCAATTTCGCATGAAATGTGAAGCTGTGAAGTGTACTTACGGCCGTGTTCTACCTCCTCCATGCGGCGCATATGGAGATGGCATGGGCCCATGTGGGGGAGGCATGGTCATGCCCCCCGCGTGACGGCCCATGCCCCCATGGGCGGGCATGGGCGGGCAGCCGAGTCCTGCAGGGCGGTGGATGGGGTAGCCGAGCGGGGCCCCATGGACGGGTGGAGGCATGGCAGAGGGCAGGCCGGGGGCCGGCGCCATCATCTTCTGCGACCCTCCGCCCGGAGGTGGAGCCATGCGGAGCTTCTGCAAGAGCTGGGAATGCTGTTCCAGTAAGTGGTTGAACTGCAGCATCTGTTCCTTCACTTTTAAGCGTGTGTAGTATGCTCTGAAGAATTCGGGGTTTTGCTCCTCCAGCTTTTGCCAAACTGCAATGCAAAACGGCGAGCATACATCACTAGCAGAAGGCAAAGCACTTCCAGAGAACAAAGACAAAGAAGGCAAAAGGCAACAGCAAAAATGACCCAAACGAGATACCGTTGCACAAACTTAAGCTCCAAGACCCGGGCCTATCTTAAACAAGAGTTCACCTTAAACAAGCCACACGATTGGGAAGAAAACAGCCTACCAAGGCCTGTGAAGCCGGGCTCTATGCGTGCCTGCTGCTGCAGTGTGGTCATAACCTCACGCTGGTTCATGTACAGCTGGAGACACCGCTCAATCAGATTTTGCACCTGTTGACAGATGCACTCCCCTCCTCTCCGCAACAACATTAGCGGCTGAAAGCAGCACTACACGAACTCTGCGTAAATATCTGGGATAGTCCTTTTCGTTTCACCAATTTTTTTTAGATTTAGATGCCATGCTTCAGAGGACAAAAGGAGAGTGTGGTCAACGTCCTCCGAAGTGACGTTAGCACTATAGGGAGGATTATGAAACCTCAATCATTCGGCCGGGCTTATTGCCACTGTACACAATGCATCAGAGCGCTCAAGTTTCACAAAATACAGGCGCTTGTCTTTTCCCACCCGATTACAACCTTGCGCATATCAGATAAAAAACCTAAAAAAAGAAACAACCGAAAATGGAGACAGTTGGATAAACTACAAATACCGGTGACCTAGTCCAGCTGCGACATATTACGGAAGCTCTATGCTTTCCATAGGAGCGTTTCGGAACCTACCAATTGTATATCTTCACACGAAATCTTCCGACTCTCTCCAGGAGCTGCTGCGCTGCTGGCCGGAGCTGAGGCTGTCGGACTCGAGGCTCCAGCCGCCCCTGTGCCTCCCGCCGGAGGGCTCCCTGCAGTCGTTGATGGCGGTGATGCGGCGTTAGCTGGCGACATCGCAGCTGAAGATTGCTTCCCGGTTGGCGCTGCCGAGAGGCCCTGAGATGCGCCCATGGACCCCGACCGTTGCCCCCCGCTTGACCCCGCGCCGGAGCTTGCCGCCTGACGCACACATCCACGCAGTCCACGCATGCCCTCCCCCACGCCGCTTGCAGTAAGAGACAGCCTGAGCAGCCTGTTGCGAAAGTCTTCTCCAGCATTGAGAATTCATATCTTGGTTTACCCATGCTTTGAACGTTTCCAAGGCTACCGTTCGAGCAACGGTAGCCTAGCTCATGCGATAGTGATACATAACCTTCTAGCGCACGCAGATGTGGATGCACACGGCGTGATGGAAGGCAACCAGTGATAGCAATTCATTTTCAAAAAAAAATTAAGAGATTTTTCGTTTCCCGTAGCGGCCTGAAGCTCCTCACAACTCCCTGAACGCATGCGGAAGAAGGATACCACAGAGATGCTGAAATTATGGCATTGCTGATGTGATTCCAGCAAGAAGAGCTTCGGTTTGTAATATCTTGTCTAAGTGTTTAGGGTTCCTCCAAGGTGCTCACCTGCCGGGGAGGCGTGGGAGAAGTCCCATTCCTCCCTTTCTCCGGCCCCTCCGGCACGCCCGAAGAGGTGCCCGCTTTCCCCTGCGGCAGTGCGACCTGCGGGCCCGCCTTGTGTGCCTGCGCCATGGCCGGGGGATCTGCGCACGTGCGAGCTCGCGTGCTGAGAAGCCTCCTTCCTTCCCTCGGGCGAGCGCGAGGGCGACTAGGAGAGGGAGGGACCGCCCGACTGTACGAAACCGTACATATATACGGCACACTCCGTACGTGCAAATATCCCACGCAGATAACGCCCTCGTACGGTCGACTGCGCTGTACGGCGCCACGCGGCGGCCGGCGAGGGCGGGCGGGCGCAGACAGCCCTCTCGCTCGGACGGACGAACGGACGGACGGACAGACAGACCGACCGATGGACAGACAGAAAAACAAATAGACAGACAGACAGACAGACAGACTGGCGGCGGCGGTGGCGGCGGCGGCAGTAGCAGCAGCAGGGGTCGGTGGGTGCTAGGGAGTAGGGAGAGGGCGCGAGCAGAAAGGAACCACAACGCGGTACTGAGCGAGCTGGACCAGACTGACTGACTGACTGGCTTACTGATTGACTGACTGATTGATTGACTGGCTGATTGACTGACTGACTGCATTGAACCAAAGGAGGTCCATGAAACTAAACGGAGTGAAAACTAAAGCAGTAGAAGGAATCGCCCTCCTCCGGCGATCTTGGCTACCTTTTATCGACAGCGCATTTCCGTCGCCCTTCAGCGTTGCCTCGCTTCTACGCTTCTTCGGCGTGCTGCGGTTGTTGGTGATCGTGTTGGTGGACTTCCGCCGCTCCCTGCTCGCGATGTGCCTCACATCGGTGACCTTCGCGGCTGCTTCTAGGGCTGCGTTGTTGTGCCTAGGCGTAGTTTTCCGCTCCTAGCTTCGTGTTATTGTGTTTCGGTCCTTTGTGACCAGTCCTTCGTGGTTCCACATTTTGCTTTTGTCCATGTACATTTGATGGCCTCACCATCGCGAGTTCAATGAAAGTTTCCGTTAGTAGAAGCAGTCCGAACTACAATCGGCATGAAAACAAGGAAGCCAGGGACTGAGAGACACTCGCGGAGGAAGGTCTGCGAAGGAAGGCGGGTGGGTTATGGCCGGGCGCAAGCCGTGCCGGTCGAGAGCAAGGGAAGCCGGCCACGGCCACGGCCATAGCGCGCGGCGAGTCAGATTGAACGCGAACGGGATGCAGTCGTGACGTGACGTGCGCACACAGTGCCGTACTGAGCAGGGCGTCCATCGCCAAAGGAATGAAAGGACGCCTGCGGCAGTGCGGCATTTCTTCAGTGCGGCAGTGCATCTCGGATCTGCCATACACAAAGACCCAAAGACAAACAGACGCATTGTCGCAGAGACCCAATGACACATGCAAAAGACCACAACCATACACCCAAGACACAGAAGCACCGAAACAACGACTAGTTCTTTTCATTTATTGTTTTCTGCACGCGTCGCAGAGGGCAGAAAGGAGTGCCGCTACCACCGACTAGAAAACTGGCAGCAACTCGTCCTTGCGGCCCAGATCATCAGCCACGCCTCCACAGCCGTGTTCCACAAACACCAACAATAAGAGCAATAGGTGCTGCTAGTTGAACAAACCAACAACAAGTCACAAATCTACCAACTTCCGCCCTTAGGCTCCAGCTTTACAGTAAAAACTCCCTAAGTCTAACGCTACTGTCAGTGGGCTAGCACAGAAAGTCGACGGCCCCCGGCAGAACGTCCACGGCCAGGGGCAAGTGGCCCAAAAACTCCCCATCGGCCTCCACCTCTATCGTGGATGGCCCCATAGATGGGTCTCCCACCTCCAACCTCGCCACTCTGCCACGGCAAAGCAATCGCCAAATATGGATCTCGTGAGCAGGGCATGGAACCGAATGTGACGGACATGGTTATGTTCCCCTGAACCGAGTAGTGGTCTGAGGATGTGCAATCTTGCACATCCTCAGACCACTACTCGGTCCCCCAGCCCCAACCCCCCTTTCCTCTCCCGAGCTGTAAACCTCCTGCTATGCATCCCGCAACGACCATGGTGCAGGCCAGAGGCTCTCGAGCAAGCGAATGCATGGCCATGGAGGCCCCTGCCAGTTGCAGGACCGACGGGACGATAGTGCAGAAGGAGCCAACCTTCTGTGAGTTACGCCCTTGAGGTTATAATGGCTCCCCGCGAAAAGGTGCCATCCCTTGAGGATGAAGTCGAGGAGTTTGAATCCGATGAGGGTCACTATCTGCATCGGTGCATGCGATGAAGCAGTCAAAGCGGGGGCCTACTGCATGCATACGAGTTTTGTAAACTGAAAATGAAGGGTGTCCGCCACATCGAGGCATTCATCAATCGCCTTCCCTTCACCCTTCCCTTCCAGATCCAGTTGTCGTCTACTCTAGCTTGCTCTAGTTAGAAGGGGCTTGTTTTTGGAAATGACTCCTTGAAAGGGGATTTTGCCTCAAATGATGCCCAAGAATCGGCTAGGCATGTAGAACCTCACATCCAGTTTCCCGGAAAAGGGATCTGCAGTAGGGGCAATTTTCATGCCACCTCCAAAGTAGGCACCGTTTGCGACCACAAGGGCTGACATGGCCTTCACAAGGACCCCCTGCTCCCCATCCACCTGCAGCCCAGCGCAGCCACAAGAGCTGTCACAACGGCAGCCATGGCGGAGGGCTCGCCCGCAACCAACGCTAACAGAGCAGCAGGCAGCGCACCCTTAGAATGACGTCACGGTTGACGTGCTGCAGGAACGCCAACACCGCGCCCACGACGTAGCACAGAGGACCAAGGAATTTGAACTTACTGGCCACCTGGCCAGTGCGCGCACTCCTGCAAACTCCAAAAGATCGTCCTCCACTCGTAACTACAGAGACGTGCAATTATGTAGACATACATTCGGCTCCCCTTGTCATGAAGAAGCCCGGTCTTGGTCTCCTACCACACATCCCAATGCCTATCGCCCCACGCTAGAAGGAAAAAGTAAGGGAACCTATGTCTGGGTGGTGTGATGCTCACAGGTGCATGTCCAGTACGTTGACAAACATGCGAGCCGCATTCAGGCCAGCGCAACGAGCCCTTCCCACGTCCAGTCGCTTCGTCTTTCCTGCAGTTCCATGACCAGAGAGGGATACAACCTGTTCATCCAAAACGGCTCAAGAACTGTAAACCTCGACAAGAACGGTTGCTCACCCCCCGTTCCTGCGGCAGTTCCCATAACCTTTGTAAAATCGATACACCACAGGTTAGGCCTATGATGCTGTCAAAAGTCAGCAATAATCGTCAGCATTCTCAGATTACAGTAACACGAACGTGAGAGTTTGGCTTTCGAGTGAGGCAGCAGACCTCTGCTGATGCGTTCCACAGCGCCCTTGATGTCGTTACTCTTCCTGCACACCATGGCAGTCCACGTCGGAGGATGTTCTGCTCATTGCTCATTGTTGGCATGCTGGCCAGCACCTGAAGAATGGGCAACATCAGAGTTCACAAGCCACCGCTGATTTCCAGAGCAAAACATGGAAGGGACATCACAATCTTCCAGTGAGGCATGCGCAAACAGCTGGGGTTGGGAGTGCAAAGTAACATAAGGTTCTATCCACAGAAATAGAAAACTGGACTATAAACATACTCAGGTTAGTAAACATCCATGCCAAAGTTTGTTCTCTGCCAGAGTCAAAAACACCTTTAGCTTCCAAATTCCAAAAGATTTTGAAACCGCAGACTCTAACAAACAAATGTACTCACCAGCCGAAGGTTCGAGGAAAGTCGCAGCCGGTCCCCAATGGAATGAGCTGCCACAATGCCCCCAGAAAAAAGGGAATGTTAGCATACTGAATGCACTCTCGCACAGTAGCCTGACACTGGACTGCCTTATCAGACTTTGCATAGCACTACCGTTCAGACGTAATAACAGGCAAACAATCGCAGCATAACTGCATGGCAATGTTTGAAAGCATTACCGAAGAGGATGAGAGAGCAGAACTGGGAAATTCTCCATTTTTTTTTTTTTTTTTTTTTTTTTTGGCGGGCCTCCTAGAAGCTCACCCCACAGGCCGTGCGTACACCATCTCCTTCGCCCCCAGAAGGCGCCACAGGCTCGCCATCCAAAAAAAAGCCGTTTACAATCTGCAGGAAACCCAAACTAATCCAGAACGTTAGATTCTCATGGTGTAGCTGGCTTACAATGCTCATGCAAGCCACTCTCTCTAGCAAAGGCAATGCTAACTTCATACAAACTCAAATTCAAGGTACAAAGCAGGAAATGTTTTTCTTCAATCAAGCTCTTCAGTGCACCTGATTTAGGGTCCCGTCTCCTCCAACCGCCACAACTGCATGCGCTCGGTCCATCACCGCCTGCAATATGAGGCAGGCTTCCCATCAACAAGTAAAAACCACACCAATAGCTGCTAGCAGGAGAATTCAACAATTGCTAAAAAATCTCTAACTGACAAAACATGAGCGTGAATTCAGATGCTTATGGGTGCAAACAAGCATTCGTAAGAGTGGCAGGTATTTAGCACTAAATCGAAACAGAATCTCTGCAAAAGTGCTCACAACAAAAATTGGTTTGGAGAACTCCCCAATCCTAACATTTGGTACTTGCTAGGGTTCACATATTGTGCGATTACCGAAGCTCACCTTCCGCGCCATTTCCGTTGCATCCTTTTCGTGCCGAGTGAACTGCTCCACCACCTGCGCATCTCCGAAAGCTGACGGTGCGTCTTGAATATAATGTATGCTTCACAGGTTTTCTATTTTCCAAATGCACTCAAGATCACTGTTGATAATTTAGCCAAAGCAAAACACTGACGGTGGTTTCCCATCAGTAGGAATCCCTAAAGATCACGAAAACAGGGATGTAAAGAGAGGATTTTTAAGGTCAACAACAACAACAACGACGAACCAGAGCGAGCAATCGGCGAGGGGGAAATAACAGTATCTCACATTGCAGTCGTTTCCCAGAGCCTTCTTCAGCAATGGAACAATCTTTTTCCACTGGCGTGCAGCCCGACCATTCGCACCTGTCGAGGGAGAGAGAACGAGTGAGAACGAGAGAGAGGGAGAGAGTGCGGGGGGAGGTATAACCGCAACAGCAACATACGCAGATGCGAAGTAGGACAACTTTTTCAATATCCGGAAGCGTGCATTGATTTATGCCAGATGTGAAAATATGTCGACAAAAGAATCTAAAAATATTGAACAGAAAAATACAGCGTGTAAACATGCCATCCTTCGCTATCAACCTCTCCAGTAAAACAAAAAAAAAACGAGCTTTACAACGTGGCTCATTGCTCAGCACAAACCAACAACAAAGTTTCTAAGGTAAGAGACAATACATTGCATTGATAAATAATTACAGTATGCGTCAATGTAAATACGGCTAGCTTTTGACACACAGCTATGGAGAAATGCCTAGTTCATGACCCGAAGAGCCATAAAAGAGTGGGCGCCATGGCAGGCGGGCGCACTGGCGGGGTTGATGATGAAGACGTAGTCCCGCCCCCCGCGCGGCGTCGCCTCCTCCAGCGCAGTGCCCCCGCCCCCGCTCCCACCCCCGAGCGCCGCCGCAGCCGCCATGGCCGCCATGGCCATGGCTCACCGCGCTCCGCCTCCGCGGCTCCGCGGCAGTAGCGGTCGAGGCGGTGACCGACGGTGACGCCTGGCGCGGGCGCGGTTTCCCTCCTTCCCTCCTTTCCTTTCCTTCGCGTCCTCCCCTTCCCTCCTGCTCCGCCTCCTCGCTGATCCCTTGGCCCCGGAGGTGTCGCTTCCCACGTCTGCCTCCCACTCTCCTCGCAATGCCGCCATCCTTCCTCCCTTAATACTCTTCCCGTGTGTAACGCATCCGCGGCCCCACAGAACCATGGCGCTGTATTCTTCATTTCAGCAGCGATGGCTCTCGTCCCTTCCGCTGCAGCAGGCTGTTCACAATCCAAACTCCAATAGCCCTAACCCTAACGATGGTTTCAAGCTCCAGCTCCCTTGCATCCATGGCCGCCGAGGCAGTGCCGCCTCTCGCCACCGCGC
Organism: Zygnema circumcarinatum; assembly: GCA_037447605.1. Taxonomy (NCBI): domain Eukaryota; kingdom Viridiplantae; phylum Streptophyta; class Zygnematophyceae; order Zygnematales; family Zygnemataceae; genus Zygnema; species Zygnema circumcarinatum. The sequence continues at coordinate 3,929,590 of CM074810.1, read as the reverse complement.
CTTGGTGACAGCAGATCTCGCTGAAGGCGGCAGCCGCAGACCGAGAGCTCCTCGGGCGAACCGTAAAGGGGGCTCGCCGCCCTCAAAGGGGTCGAAAACCTCAAAATCGACTCCTTCCAAATCCGGGAGCAGTCTCGATGGAGATTCAGCGGGAGGAGGGAAAGGAGAGGGAGGCGGAGCTACTGGTGGAGATGGGAAAAATGGCGGCGGGTCTGGCGACGGTGGAAATGATTGGGGAGGCAGCAGCGGAGGGGGTGGAGGGCAGGAGGGCGGAGGGAGAGAGAAGGCGCTGATAGCAAAGGGTGAAAATGAAAAGGAAGGGGAAGCACCGGACGAAAGTGTACCGACTGTGACTGTCGACTTTCCCGGCAGCGCGTCAATGTCGCCGAAGGGGAGGTCAGTCATGAAGGCAAGGAGTCTTGAAGGGGGGAAGAATGAGGAGGAAGTCGAGGGTGACGCGTCTCCTTCTTCTACATTCGAACGAGAAATGGAGTTCGGGTCAAGCAGAAATGACGCAGGTGACGATCCCAGGAAGCTGCCGGTGGACCACGTTCTTGGCGCTTTGGCAGGGATGATGTACGCCATTACAGGGCAGCGGCGTGGGAACACTGCTGCTATGACACCTGAGAAGAAAAAGGAAGTGGACGCACAGTTGGAACGCCAAAATCTTATTGACGAGGTGGCTCTCCTCGCCATACAGTTGCTCGACCGTCGCCCGAATGAGCAGGCGTTCGCGCGCCGTTCAGAGGTGGGAAGAGAGGAGTCACTCTCTGTATGATCTGAGCTGTGGCTTGGCAAATGTGTTTGATGCATGCACTGAAAGGGTTGAATTCTGATTTGGCCGGCCTTATTACTCCGTTTATTATTGCTGGTCAAGCATACTCTTTCACAGCATTTGTACGTTCCCAGTGTCCTGGGAACTTGCCAATGCATGTAAATGAGCATATGAGGCAAAATTAATGAGAACAAGTCTTAAGAAATTCCCTGTTTCTTGGGGGGTTCAGGTGAGCGCTCTTCGGCGCCTCGTTCGAGAGGCATTCTCAGATTTGCTGAATGTGCGGGAACGTGTCGATAAATTGGAACTTCATACAGGGCTGAGGCGCCTGGGTTCAGGGCCGTCTGCAGCCTCAGAAGGGGGCGGAGTGCGGACACGCCTTACAGGGGAGGTGAATGCCGGCGCTGCATTCCTTCCTGCGGAAGAAGAGCAGAGCCAGGAGGCGCGAACTCTTCTGGAGAGAGCAGGCATGAGGTCCGGTTTGGGAGTGAAGTTCCGGTTTGAAACCCCATGCCGCGAAGCTGATGTGCTGTTGACCGAATGCACGGCAGGGTTGGGTGAAGCCACCAGTCCCATCATGCTTGGAGGCCCGATCACCCTGCATAAGGTGCTCTACACAGCGCACATTCAGCCGGGGCTGCTACTACGGTTTGCGCCCTTGGGGGCGCATGGTTGGGACATGGCGGAAACACTTAATCCTCTACAGGTGCTCTACTCTTCGCTCAGAAAGAACGAATATTATATATATAATATAATATATATATTATATTGTCGCCATATTCCCATTCTAGGCAGCGTTCTATACAATTTTTTCTTGTTACTTCAACGTCAGTGGGGGTAATGCTGACTAAAACATCCGTCATAATGAAGGAAATGGTGGGGAGGAGGAAAAGGATGGGGGGTGGGGGAGGGAGATGTAGCTGGTACGATTTATAGGAAACCTGACTGCTATAAGGTTCTCAATACCTGTGTACCTTCCATCGGAGTAGATGATCTTGGGCAGGGGGTTTTGAAAAGGTGGCATCCTTGCTCGGTCTGATTGATGCTTTTCCTTTTTGTATCAGGGGCGGGCACTGACACGCTTTGCTAGCGAAGGAGCGCCCCTTCACGGCAATGCCAAGGGATCAGCAGTTGGCGTTTCTCTGAAAGGCAGCATCGCCACTCTCACATGCGCTCAGTTCCTCAGTGGTTGGGGCGCGTCAGTTCAACCGCTCCCGCGCATTCTGCCCGATTCCGACGACAGCGGGCTCTGTGCAGCCACTCTGGCCCAGATCGCCCTGCAGCCGCACGATCGCCTGCTGCTCTCCTTCTCCGTGCTGAACCGCATGTGGCCGGCCCCGCCCGCGCCCTCCAGCGGGGGGCTGCACTGGAGTGAAATGGGTCCTCTGGTTCTGCCGAAGCTGCAGTGGCGGCCAAAGCAGTTCCTAGGTGAAAGTAAGGGGAGCAGGCCAGCAGCCACCAACGCGAGCCCCCCTCTAAGCGAGTCTGCGCTGTGGGAGCCTCCACGCCCTTCTATCGGAATGGCCCTGCAGTCGCTATCCGTCTCCGGCGCCCTGGGGCTGGGTCCCAGCACCACCCTGGCCGCGTGGGCGCAGGCGGACCAGGCGGACTGGCTCGCGGAGGACGAGCGGCACCGCATGCTGTGGGCGCTCTCGCTCGCCCATACACCCACCAAGGGGCGAGGGGCAGTGGGCTGGGGGCTCAGTCTGGGCTCCGGACTGCCTGAAGCGTTCTCACAAGGATATGCAGGGAGCCACTCGGGCGCCTCGCCACCCTTGCAGATGGAGGGGTTTGTGCGGCTGCGTTGCGGAAGGGGCCTCAGCTTGCAGCCGGGAATAGTGATGGCTGCAAGCGGGAAGTCTTCCTACCACGCACTCATGCTGCGATCCACGCTCGCTCTCTGAGGCGGAGGGCACGCGAGGGGAAGGGACCATGATTCGAACCAGACAGACAGACAGACAGATAGACAGACAGACAGACAGACAGGCAGACAGACAGATAGACAGACAGATAGACAGATAGACAGACCAGCGCAGCGCAGCAGAGGAGGGGATCCGTCCGGCGCAAAGAGAGGCGTTCTAGGGCTGCCGCAGGTCGGCCGGTCCACGGCGATGGGCCCTACAAAGGCACGGCAGTCGTAACTCTCGGTTATGAGTTGGCCCAATAAAGGGGACCGATCCAGCCGATGCAGCTGGAAGTTGTTGCACGGTCTCCGGTAGTGCTGCTACTGGTGCTGGTCAAAGCGCTCATTTGACGGTTATTGCAGGGACGAGGCATGTATGAAATTTGTCTTACCCTCCTTTTTTTAAATGAGAAAAACCAGATTTCTATTGTAGCCCGTGTCGGTGCGACCTAAATCTACTGTACGGCCTGACTCGGGCAAGCCAGGATCGCGGTCCCATCCCCTCTCTCTGAGGGTGCGAGCGAGCACAAACCTGTTCTGTTCGGAAATGGCATTGAACTCACGATGGCGAGGCCATCAAATGTACATGGACAAAAGCATTATGTGGAAAGGATTGGTCGCAAAGGACCTAAGCACAATAGAAGAAGCTAGGAGCGTAAAACTACGCCTATGCGCAAACAACGCAGCCCTAGAAGCAGCCGTTTTGTTCCGTTCTCGTTCGGGCGATTCGCGTCTGGCAACACACCACGCGGCCGGGCGAGGGCCGCCTCGGAAGCGGGCCGCGTGGCCAGCGTGTGCGCGCACCGCGTGTTCCGCGGCCGCCACGTGGCACGCGCGTGGACACGTGGCAGGCGCAGGCCGGACCATGCGGCGCGACGTGACGTGGCGAGCTCCGCCGATCGGGCGAGCGCAGCGGACCGTCCGATGTGCCAGATCGGACGGCGCGCACCTGTGGGCGGTCGTCCGTCCACGGCGGCTCCGTCCGTCCGTCCGTCCGACCGTCCGTCCGCGGCTCTCTCGCGGGGACGAGGCGAGGCGAAAATTAGGGTTACGGTACAGCTGGCGGGAGGTAGCCATGGCCATGACTCGTAGCTGCTCGCCACCGTGAGAGAGGAGGCGCCATGCAGCGGCTCCTGGACAGCGCCGTCGGGGTGGCCAAAGAGTATGCGATCTTTCTTTCTTCTCCTGCTATATACAGCGACAGATTCTCAATATTAATGCGAATTGCTGTTCTTTATTGAATGTTGTGGGGAGTTCGTGACTTGTATATGCGCGCTGGGGTGGGGCAGGTCCGTGAAGACAGTCACCAGAGAAGCGTTCAACAATGTGATCAACGCGGTGAACGGCGCGTCTGCCTTTGCGCTGGCGCTGGTGCCGGGCCGCGCCGGCTTCGTGGAGGGCCTGAGGGGATGGGAGCTCCGCCCGACCTTCAAGGCGCCTCGCCTGCCGCGCTGGATGGAAGAGTCAGCTTCTCGCCTTCCCGCCCCCCGCCCTTCATTCTTCTCGTTTTTTGTGGACGTCAAGAAGGGAAAAATGGCAAGAGTTTCAGCAAGCAAATAGTTGCTATTTGAAGCTTTGTCTTTTGTAGACCCGTAGCGGGTGAGAAATATGCCATTGCTGCAAACCGCCGATTCAAGACCGCGCTCGCTCGCCCGAGATGATGGCGGAGGAAGCACAAGCAGCAGCAGCCCGTTGATGTGTCTTCTGTCGTCTGAATCGCAGTGGCGTTTCTTCGTTGAATTTTATATACGACGAGTCTGACTCTGACGGCGATTCCCTCTCCGAGTACGAGTCTGGCAGAGAGGACGAGCTCTCGCTGCCCTCCTCCCCCTCCTCCTCGAGCGGGTCCTTCCACTCGAGCGGCGGCCACACGTTGCGCGGCAGCGGAGGGTCGCGGCCCCGTCAGCGTTCGAGAACTTGGCTGCAAGTTCTGCGCCGTTTGCTTTGGCTCATCTTTTGGCCGTTGGCATTCCTTTTTCCGCGGAGACGGCCCCACAGAAGACGTCTGGTGGAGGAATTCTCCCACTCGAGCAGTGTCGGTTTGTCAACGGAGTCTTTCCCTGTGCATGATCGGCCGGTGAGTCGCTCGAGCAGCAACAGCAGCCTGACTCGCCACTTCTCTATCGCCAGCCATGAGCTTGGCAAGCGGCTGAACGACGTCATGGAATATGTGACGCATCTGAATGATAACAGAAGGAGGGGAATTATTGAGGTGAGCTTGCTTGCCTCATCCTTATGACAAAAGCGAGGGAGACTGGCATAGGAGGGCCATGTGTTTACCAGTTGTGGAGAAGAAGCGATAAATAGAACACAAGCAACCAGGAAGGGGGGCGGTGGGGAGGGCTTGAATCAGCCAGAGAAACTCTTTAAGCACTCTTAATAATTTCAGCTTAGAGATTCTTGGCCTCTTTTGAAGGCAGACTGGCTTCAAACGCGCGCGTGTCGGAGGACCTACTTTTGTCTGGACTGCGAGCAATACCTTTATGCAATTTTTATCCAGCAGGCAGGCTGTGGACAAACGAAAGTAAATTTCTGTAGGCAGCAGTAAAAATTGAAGAAAGTGTGTTTGCATCAGACCTTCGGACAAAAGGGACAATATTATCGTGGAATCACTGCGTGCATGTGACAGATAGAGCATCTAGTGGATAACCGACCATGCACATGTGAAGAAATACGTTGTTGTAGGTCAGAATTGTCTCAGCTAGTGTGTGGACACGCTTCTTGACAGAGGAAAGCTGGCTTGTTGGCTGTCAAATTTTTTGAGTGGTCCTTGCTGGACAGCGCATTGAACAGCCCACACCATTCGTGAACTGTTTTTTTGTTTCTCGTAGTTTAGCCTTGGCTTGGAATTCTGCTGTTGTGGCTGCAGGACTTGCAGCTCCTCATGGAGCTGGCTATTGATCGAGTATTCGAGACTGTACGAAGCATACTGCACGCGCCATTTGATGCTGTGAGTGCACTTTTTGACACCCTTTTCGGGCGGAGGAGACAAGCGCCCATCCAGGGCGGAACTGTGGAAACTACCACTCTTGGCGACAGCAAAGCGCAGCCTCAGCAGCAGCGTGTAATGCGCTTGTCCGAGGCGTTGAATACAGATGCGCGTACCTGTGAAGATATTGTTTCTGATGCAGGGTAAGAGAAGGCGCATTTTGGTTTAACAATTGTGTTCATGATAATCATTTTACTTGCTTGGGTTTGGAAATTCTGATCTTTTGGGAAGTTATCTGATGGAATGTTTTTAGGTATCCATTTGAGGCAATCAAGGTGACCACGAAGGATGGCTACGTTCTCACCCTTGAACGCATTCCACGGTACATCTCCCTTGTTTTTTTTTCTTGACCTCTGCATCCAGACCTCCTCTGGATTGCATGGAGGTGTAGATGGGCAGACCGACTTAATGTATGCACAGTAACCCAAATCTATCATCTTTGCAAAGGTCTCCCATTGCGGTCTTCATTTTAGGAGGCAAGGAATCGTTCAGGGCTGTTAATATGATAATAGTAATAACTATTTAGATATTTAATGATGATAATGGTAGTCGCGGTGGATGCGGCAGGCGTGATTCGAGGAAGGTGGTACTACTGCAGCATGGGCTGCTTGACAGCTCCCTTGGGTGTGTTCGCCTTTCCATGAACCTTTCTCATCTTTTTTCGTAAAGAAGATTTTTTCGTAAATCTCTCTCTGTAAAGAAACTTTAAAGTCACCGCCTTGTTACAGTGTCTCAACCCTTGTTCCGCTGATCCTTTGAAAGTCCCTTTCAGAAGATTTGCCGTTCCGATGCGTTTCTTTGTCTTGCTTGCTGCAGGTGGGTTTCCAACGGAGTGGTGGGATCGCAGGCCTTTGCCGCATACGATCAGGGTAAAACTTCGTTGTTGATCACAGCACATTTATGCACTGCTACTGGGAAATTGTTGTGGGAGCGATAGAGTTTTTGTGGAGGGATGATATGAATAATGACCATGGCCGGCATCCTGCGAAAGGCTTGCTGAATTACTAGTGTAAAGATTTTTTATTGAGGTTTTTCATTCAGCTGCAGGTGTGAAGCTGCATTGTTTGAATACTTGTGCAGGCTTTGACGTTTGGTTGGGGAACATGCGTGGATACGCATCTCGGGAACATGTAAATACGCGCATTTCTGCACAGGAGTACGATCGTATCCTAATGCTAGTTCCACGTTTCAGGCTTTGTTTCAGCCTCTTAGCTTTCAGAATAAGGGGCCGTCCGTTGAGTTATCATTGACAATAGAGACCAGAAGTTGCATCGAGGATGTACTCTCATTTAGTGCTTTTCCTTCAAGAGACCAGGTTTTGCATGGCCTTAGCAGCAAGCATGCTTTCAAGCAATTGAAGAGCGTTATTCTTGTTCTTGGACCTCAATTCATGCAGGTACTGGCGTTACTCAGTGAATGAGCACGGCATGTATGATATCCGGGCTATGGTGCAATGCATTCACGAGACTAAAATGCGAGAATTGCGAGATACAGAGACCGATGTGCATAGTAGCGATGCTGAGCAGCCATATGTGCTGTCAGGGGTGGCGCACAGTCTCGGGGGAGCAGCTATCATGCTGTATCTTGTCACTCAGTGCATGAGGCAGGAACCCCATCGCTTCTCACGTCTCATTCTCCTGTCACCAGCAGGTCAGTTCCATTTTTTTCTGATACACATCTTATAACGATGCAGCATTTTCTTTCGTGTCTTATGCTCCTAGACCCAAAGGTTTGAAATGCAGCTATCTCCTAACACCCTGAACAGTCAGAGCGCAACAGTTGACAGAACTGTTGACAGTTATTTTCAAACCACAACACTTTGCGTACATATTGCTTCCTTTTCCCCACCCATCTCCTGTTTTCTCTCCTGTTCATTTCTCCGCTCTTCTCCAGCTTTCTACCTTCACCCCTAAGCTCCGATCCTTGCTCGTCCGCATCCTACCTGAATTCGCCTAGAGGACTACTGCATTCTCTCATGTCGAAGAACGAGATGGATAAGGGTTAATAATAGCTTGACATGCAAACGTTCGTTGATTGTTTCTTTGGGGCCCTTTTGTCGTGGCAGGATTTCATGAGACCACACCATTACTGTTCGACTTTCTGAAGGCGGTCTTGCTGATGCCCTTCATTGACTCTTTCATGAAATACTTCATCCCTGGCTTTTACATTCCGACACGTGGGCTGCGGCTGCTGTTTCATAAACTTGCTCAGGACTTTCAAAACCTGCCTGCAGTGCGTGCCCTTGTGCAAGTGCTGATCAGTTCCCTCTTTGTCGGGGGCGATAGCTCTGACTGGGTGGGTGCCTTACGGCAGCCACACTATAACATACATGACATGCCGGGCCTATCATATGGCGTTATGAAGCACTTGGCTCAAATGAAGGGAGCAAAGCGTTTCATCATGTACGATTATGGATCTGCGAGAGCGAACATGGACGCGTACGGACAGCCCCGACCTATTGACATCGGCGCGCACTATCATTTGGTTGACATTCCTGTGGACGTCGTCATGGGCCGAAAGGATCACCTCATTCCGTCCTCTATGGTGAAGAAGCACTATCAGATCCTTAAAGCTGCTGGACGGACCACGTCTATCAAAGAGTTTGAATATGCCCACCTTGACTTCACATTTGCTCAGCAGCAGGACCTGCTCGCCTATGTCATGGCGCGGTTAACTCTGCCTTCGTCAAAAGGCAATGGAGGAGGAGCCCACAAAAGCAGGAGGACTCCCCCACTGACTGTCCGAACATCGGTCTCTCCTAATGGCCAAACCTGCCGCGTGGCGTCCGTGTCAGCACTTGACAAAGATTCGCCAGACTCCGCACGCGGACCTGCAGGAAGGAATGGGATTGAAAATTGGCAACCTAACGGAAAGATGGAGCCCTGCCAGTCCGATGTGCGGCACAGCCTTGCCAATGGCTCTGAACTGCATGACGGAAGGAGTAGCGAGGCAAGGGCGGTCCAAGCAAGCAGCGAGCTGGGGGGGCGTGAGAATGGGACGGAGCGACTGGCGGGCACTTCTCCTTCCTTTGTTTCAAATGGTTCAGATCCTCATGAGAACGGCGCTGTCGAGTGCAAACTTGTCCCGGATGTGAACGGCTCGGCGTTTGAAATGAGCAACACCTTGAAGCGCGCGAACAGCAAGAAGGTGGGCCGCTCGCGAGTGACCGAGATAGAGGAGGTGACCGATGACAGCGACAGCAGCAGCAAGGCGTGGCAGCGGGAGGCGAGCCTCACTTGTGAGGGAGGGGCAGCTGACATTCTGGTGCAGCTGAGAGAGGTTGGGCAGCGAGAGATGCCGCACTCAGAGGCGGAGCTGCGGAGTTTTGAACATTCCCTCTCCGGAGACGGACTGCGGCGACGCGGATGAGAGAGCGCCAATCGGAGTTTGGCACAGTTTTGCACAACAGAGGGTGAGGCGCCGGAGGGGTCCAGAAATGAGCTAGGCCAATCCCGTGTACCGATGCCTTTTTGACCCGATTCAATGGGAACCACAATGGAGATACTTCGTCGAGATGGTCTACGCTTTTTGGCCGGAGATATGTTTGCCCTTTGCGTTGTGGCATTACGCCATGGGGGGCTGCTCGAACTGGGCGCTGCGTGACCAACGGAGAACTTGTACATTGATTTTTTCGAATGACGAGCCGTCCCTTTTTTATCGTCCCTAGTCATTTGGTTGAGATAGAGCGAGGGGGAGGGAGGGTTCAGATTTTTGTAATGTTTGAGTGAATAATAAACCAGTGCGGTGCGAGAACAGCCATGGGTGGTGTGAGGGTGCTTTTGTGTCTACAGGTGCTACTCGTAGGTTCGTTAAAAAACAAAACCCTTCAAAACCCAGCGTAGCTTGCGTTTGAATCTTTGGTATGCCTGCTCCGAAAGCCGTGGCGTTAGTCTGTGAAGCGACGAGCCTGCACGCCCCTTTCCGCCCCGGGTCCAGAGAGGGCCCCACTACCGTACGGTGTAGCAGCAGGTGTTTATGACCAGCTTGGCTGCACTGTTTGTAGGCGCGAGTGTCCTCAGGAGAGGTGCTCTCCTGAGAGCAGGGCACGGAGAGGACACCGCGATGGCAGCGTTGATGGCATGCACTCTGAGGACCCTAAAAGTTTGACGGGCTCGTAGCAGTACAAGAATCTACAGGACCATCGGGACATTCAACCCCGAGGGCGTGGAAACACCACATCGCTCTTCTACCTCCCTTTAGGATCGAACATGTGCTAGTTTCCAGTTACTTTCAACTCTATTTCAAGTAGCAGGAGGAGCAAGATCACGACACACAAAGTAAAAAAGCGACGTGAAGATACTCGAGCCAGCACACCCGTCATCTTTGAGTGTCTAGAGTGAATTCGCTGATAAGAAACTCATTTACCCATGAAACAGTGGAAACAATTATTTCAGCTTTCAGTGAGAGAAACGGTCATGTGGAAAGGCACCAGTTTGCAACAGCAAAGCGATGTGTTTAACTCTTAAAGCCCTCCGCTGCTTTTTTTCCTTCGCAACAATCGCTTTGCCAAGCGCAAAGTTTTGTGTTTACAAGAAAGTGCGGGCGCACATCAGAAGCGTCGATGCTGATTGTGGCGCCGACTCTCCTCACGTGGCCTCCAACCGGGTGAAGAGGCAGGGGCAGGCCCGCTCGGGCGGCTGCGATTGCGGCGCCCTCCCTCCTCCACCGCCTCGGGATGGCGCCCTCTCTTGCGACTCCGTTGCGGATCCATGTAGGAGTAATCCTTCACCTCCCACTCCTCCGGTTCAGCATACGCTCTTGCCGCGGTTAGCCTCTGCTCCAGTGATTGGTGCCGCACATCCCTCTCCCTCTCTCTCCCTCTTCCCCTCTCTTGCTCCCTCTCCCTACCCCACTTCCTCTGACTCTCCTTCTCCTCCTCCCACTCCCCCTCCTCCCTCTCCCAGTCCCGTCCCCTCTCCCAGTCCCGTCCCCTCTCCTCCTCCTTGGCCCCATCATCACCCTCTTCGCCCATCTCCCACCTGTCCCACAACTGCCCTGCTGCAGCCTGGCTGCGGCGCTCTCCCCTTCTTACAATGCTGGACGGAGGGACCGGAACATCGCGATCGGCTAGCGCGGCATCGAGCCGCACAATGCGCGCAAGCAGACCGTACTCGGCAGGCACGTCCTCTACAGAGTACGTCGTCAGCAGGCGATGCGCCAACCGGAAAGAGGAGCGCACCTGAACACAGCCTCCCTCCAAGGCAGGGTGACAGAGGGGTCCGTTTTAGCCTAGTTGCAGAGTAACACTGATCCCTTCACCCAACGACTGCTGAGTATGGACATTGATTAGGCTAAGAAGGGGAGATGGGGTGTGGATGAATATGTTTAATGGATACTTTTGCTTCTGGGAACAGAAAAAAAGCCACAACTTCTCACTCTGCTGATGTTGTACGAATTTCTGCCAAGATCGTTATCCGCAGCCTGCAAGATGCACACATGAAACTGCCGCCTCTCAAATTCATGCACTCAATTTGGCTGACCAAAACCTGGGCGATTCATGCTTATTACCCTCTCGACTTCCCACTCTCCTCGCTGCCCTCCCTCCCTCCTTCCCGGTTCCTCTCCCCCATCCCCCTCCGCACGTTTGACTTATCCCGAAAAATGCAGAAATCATGCAGAAATGGCGCATTCAGATTCCTAGCATACTTTTGCATCAGAGCGGAATTTACATCTACAGGCTCGACCTACCTGTGGATCTTCCACCGACAGCAAGTATGGCCTCCGCTGATCCACCATCGGCGGCCTGTCCACTCCCCCCCCCCTCTCCGTTATACTCAGGATGATGTTAATATTAAGACCAATCTGAAAATATTGAGATCCTAGAACCACCTAAAATCCCTCCATAAGCATGCGCCTGCACATGCATGTGCTTTACATCTAAATGTTCTTCATCAAAACTGAACATGCCTCTGGTGAAAGAGTACGCACCGATGTGTGCGCTTGGCATAGAACGACCCTCCATTTCGACAGGAGATGCCAACGTCATGCATATTCAGGGAACGTCCAAAGAGGTCCAAAAAGTCAACCTGTGCCCGCAATAAACTTTTTCTTCTGTCGTCAGCTTTCCTTCTTCTTAACTATCTTCTGGTGTCCTTTTCCAGAGATGATTTAATTGAAAATTGAGGTATAAATGGACAGCAGGATTCCACACTAACTAAAAACATTATGTTTTCCCTCCTTGAATAAAGCGAATGTTTTTGACTTTTTCACGTTTCTGGATTGTAATTCAGGTAGTCCCTAGCCACACCCAAGAGCTCTATCGGCTCTGCCTGCCTGGAAGACCGCCCTCAACTCAAAAGAGCTGGGCTTAATCCAACCAGCATATCCATGATTCGCTCATTGGAATATAGCCATTCCCACGGATGATACGGAGACATATGAATAGGAAGCAGGACGTTATCATCTTCAATGGACCCACCAGCAGCACACCAAGGTTGGCCTCCAGCGTGCCATTCTCCCGACGCCAACTGGGATGCAGCTGCTTCCCCCGCTCCCTCCTTCCCCCCGGGTCAGGACTGTCCGCACTCAATACTGTCGAACCGTAAAGCACACAATCATGTCACATCAACCGACTTGTGGCACGTCTCATTGCATCACCTTCCCAGCGCATCATCAAATAACACGCATGTTATCAGATCGCATTGTACCATGTAATACGGCACCTGATCCCTCGGATCAGAGGAGGAAAGAGGGAAGAATCGCACCTGAAGGTGTGCCATAAGCATTGTGAGAAGAGCATATGATCCGATGCCTCCTGTGTAGACCTGGCAACAACCCGAGAAGATGAATGCAAGATGCATTGCCCGTCATTACTGCTTGCATGGAGGAGAAGGTGGCTTAAATGCTTTCTTGGTTATTCTTCTAGAAGTAAAAGCCACCTCACTCCTGGTTGCTCATGCAAGTGATGGCGACACCAACCTCGTTAAGCTCGCGCTGCTGCAAAAAAATCTTCAGCACCATGGAAAGCGGTTTGAGAGGCGGAAGCTCCTGCATGGCTGCCTGCAATGGACCAACACCGTAGATGACTCGGTAGGAGACACACATTCACTTTCTAACCCCGCATCAATTGACAAACTCTTCATGTGAAGGGCATGGGGGGCTTAGGCCGCAAATCCCAAACATGTTATAAGGTTGATAGATGCATTCACGCTGCCTACATGCTCATGTAGATGGAAAAAACCGCGTTGGAAGTTACCTGAATGAAGGCTGCTGCATCAGGGCCGTTCGACACATTAAAGCTGCACAATCCCCGAGCCATCATTCAGATGCTGCATATGTAAGTAGCTTACCCCCTCCCAATAGGAGCCTTCTTCAGATAAAACATCTCCCATAAAAAATAAGCAGAAGTAGAGGTGACAGAAAGGGAAAGTGGCCTTCTTCAAGAACAACCTGACATCGAAGGCAATGTCGGTTTCTACGTCCACAAACTTGATGATGGGAACCCGTGCATGTGCAATCACCTGTAGAAACCCCGCCATCATCCTTATGTCTATACCATTGGAAAGAGCCCTATTCTAAAAACCCTAGTAATTATTGGCTTAAGGTAAACAGGCGTGCATGCAGAAAGGGAATGCGATCGTGCAATTGATTATTCAATTTCAATATGGGAGCCCCGGAAATGATTCCAGGTAAACTTGAGCAATATTGTCCCCGTTCACCTCTAATTCAGGGGAGACATCACATAACTAAATAATTTACAACGAAACGATTGAAGTTGTTCCTCAATGCCTCTGCTAGCGAAACCACTTAATGCATGAACTCCGTTTTAAGATTACCTGCATTTTCTTTGCAACACCCTGCCGCGTGAGTGCGATCGAGAGTGCCCGCAAACCCTGCTGTAGAGAGCTGCATTGAGAGCCAAGGACCACCACCTATCCTCCCAATCGACTTCAAAAATTGTGAGTAGTTTCGCTGCTTTTAAAAAAATGTATTAGGCCTTTCTAGGTGTGGATTTTATCCGTTCTAAGCTTGCAGTGCCTTCTGATTGTTATCAAAATCTGTCTACGACAAGAAAGAGCTAAAAAATAGGGTTGGATTCACTACTCCGTACATCCTTCTCAATCAGTGAGAAAAAAACGTACATCGCAGTCACTTGTTGGAAGGTATAGCCCTGTTGCATAAGATCCAAAGACTTTCACCTGTCCTGCCAATAATAAAACCAACCACTCAGAGTATGCTGCTGCAGAGACGATGTTTCCTACATGATTGTAAGCAGAGGATTAGGGCAAACAAGTAAAACATCTGCAGTGTTTCTAAAAGCGGCTTTGTTCGCAAAAACTCTTTCTCTCTCTGTCTCTCGCTTGCTTTCAGAAGAGCCTGCAACAAAAAAAAGGCAGAACTAACTCACAGTGCTGTTAGGCCATACAGATTGAACGACTTCACTGACACGCGCCACAGCCTCCTTACGCTTGCGCTGCTCCGCTTCTGTGGGCGCTACAAAATCGCAAAATCTAATAATTTCTGCTCTTGCCCCCAGACATGGTGTTCCCAAATCAGACTGTGTGCCAGTTGGTGTCGTCAACTTCCACTTTCAGTCGCCAAAAGTGAAAGAGGAAGTTTCTGCCTTTCTGCCACCTTTCATGAAAAAGTGGACAGAGTGGACTCTGCCCTAATCCTTCATGCATCACTCGTCTGCCCCGTTTGCCCTCAACATATTCAAAATACCGCGCGGGTAAATTCATCGCAGCTTGTTAACACTAAGTCTATCAGGTGAATGCCTGCAAGCAAACCTTGATGCAGCCGCAGGAAGGGGCTTTGAGCCTGCGCCTGCTGGCCCCCTCCAAGCCACGGAGGAGGGCTCGAAAGGAGAGCTTCTGCGGCATCTTCACCGCCTCTCGAGCGCAGCTCTCCGTCTTCCAGACCGTCCCATTCCTCCTCAGAAGCTACATCCTTATCTTCCAGAGCAATGAAGTTCCCATCATCCGCTATGAAGGGCTCCTCCTTCACCACTACAGCAATCTCTCCTCCTAATGTGGGAGATTGCAGGAGCCTGGAAAGGAAGGGCTCGCCGACTCTTTCGCCCTCTCCCACTCCTTCGTGGCTTAGAACAGGGCCAAGAGTATCATAAAGGAATTGTGACGGCGTTTGCTCTCCTATCTCCGAGTTCACAGCCATTTCTGGCACTTCGCCCGAGGCTAATGTTTCAGAAATGCTCGTCCTCCCGTCCCCTTACACTAGCCCTAAACCTAAGTCTAGTGCTGAGGACATTCCAAGTATTGATGTGATGACAGAGCACAGATTAGGCTCGCCTCATCGTCCTCACGGCGAGTGAAGCAACGCATGGTTGCCCTTTAAAAAAAAAAGGGGGGTGGTGCACAGCCGTGCCGGCTGTGCTGCATCGCCATCGGGAGCGCAAGCCGCGAAATCGAAGCTACGCAGTACGGCAGCAGCAGCAGGAGCAGCAGGCGCCCTTCAGCGGCACACCGGCATGGCGGCCAGGACTGGGACTGGGCCCGGGCCTATGGCGGTAGGGACCCTGCTCCTGCTCCAGCGCCGAGGCCAGCGCCGCCGCCTGACCTCCCTCTCCCCCGCTCTTTGGCGGGGCGGGGCCGCGTACCGCACGCTCGTCGCGCGCAGCGCCGTTGCGTTCAGAGTCGGAGAGGCAGAGAGAGAAAGAGAGGACGACACGCCTGGCTCGGCCCTTTCTTCTGGACTGTGCTGGCCATTCTGAGAACCGATCTAACGCATGGCCGCCTGACTGCCGAAACTACTGCAAGCATGAGATTCAAGGTGAGCTTCACGCCATGGCAGCAGCCTATCCAGGGGACACTGTCGCCTGTTCTGGAGAGGATGGGGCTGTTGCGGTGTGAATTGCTTGAGGGAGCTTGCAAGTCAAAGCGTGGAAGCCACTGCTGCTGCTTCTGCGCGTGGGAAGGCGTAGGTGGCTGCACAGCAGGGGGCTAGCCGTGCTGTGCCCTCTGCAGTGCAGCAGGAGCAGCGGCAGCAGTAGCCCTTTTGTTGCCCTCTTTTGGAATGGGAGTACATTGGCACAGGTCCTTTTGGCAGTCATGGTCCGCATGCGGACGAGAGTCTGAAGCGAGAGACACTCTCCAGCCTCGTCATGAGTGTCCAGCCACAGTGTCGACCTGCCCTGAGATTGGAAGGGCTGAAGAAACGTCGTTGGCTTCATATTCGATTCTTCTCTCGTATATATGACTAAAGCATACAAGATTGTTTCGTTATCTCCAAATATGAGAAGTTTGAGCGAACAATGGAATTTGAAAGGCCAACTACACTATGAGATGACAAATAAAATATGATGCAAACAGCTGATTTGCATAGCCCATGTGAAACTTTCTATGCACGGACTACGTTATCTCTTAACTTCCGAGCCGTCAACCAACTTTCAGAAGCATGCGGTGAAACTATGTACTTTTAAAAATTGACAATCGTTCAGCCATAAGAGGAGTAAAAGGAAGAAATACAAGCTCAAAAAATATGGCAACCAATTCTTTAAGGAGAAAGTCCAAGAGGGAACCTGGGTTCAGCCTTCGATAGAGGTCTTCCAGATGGATACTAGGAGAAGCAGGGCTCCGATCTTGACCAGTTCAAAGAAGATGTACAAAGCGTGCAAGGCTTTGCTAGGCTTATTCTTGCCTGCTATCACTTGTTTGAGCCTTTCTTGCTCAATGTGCAATGACTCTGGAAGCTCGTCTTTCCTTGCAGAGGCAATGCAATGCGATGCAAGAAGGCTGAGTTGCGGTGTGAGCCAGAGTACTTGCGTCAACAATATCAATGCCAACGCTCCAATGGCGTAGTCTGCCTTCCTGTCAGGGAACACCTTGTTGGCTACAGAAGCAAAAAAAGTGAGGGCTACCGCATGCGCAAGCTCCATGCTGTTGAAAGCCCGGAAGATGCGGCGACCAACATCTAACGCCGCAGGTCTGGTTAGGTACGGTGCGCCAAATTTCACCTGCAAATCCAATAAAGCCTCAAGGGAGGCTGAATAATGCTGGGAAAGATGGTAGTCCACCGCCTTCACAGCTCTGAAATCGACGCCTGGGCAGTCTGCTCGCGGACTGACATTCCATGACCACCTCCAACATGCAACTGCATCCATTATTTACATCCAAACATCCATACATGACGACTTCCTCATGACAAGCGATCAAACCATCTAGTCACTGGGAATCAACTGCTCTTCATAAACATATGGAAAAGGCATGCACGCGGCGAGTACTATAGCAAGAAGTCATTGATTTTCATGGAATATGTTCCAATTCAACTGTAAATTGCCTGGAAAGCTTTCTTTGAATTAGGGAATTCAGAGACACCTGCAGCATTAAAGTTCGATCCAGGCCTCGTCAGAATTGAAAAATATTTCATGTTTAAAAGGAAAAAGGAAAACCCTGTAGAGAGAGTATTACCCAGGCCTCCATGAAGGAAATTGCCATGACTTGGCTTGCCCACACAACTGCCAATACGCTGCCCATTGATTTTGCAGACAGCGCGCTGAGCTTTGCGGCTTGCGATACATCAATCAAGCTTGCAGCGCACATACTCCAGAAAAGACTCCAAAACAGGAAGAGTCCGATTCTGTAATCCATGTTTTCAAGAAGATTTTCCAGCTCCGAAGACAGTCTTTCTCTCTTCTTGTCACCTCTCTCGTCCCTTCCTGTGTTACTCTTTTCAGCAGCGGCAGGAAGGGATGTGGCGAGAGGGGACAGAGCAGCCACGATCTAATCCTCCCAATCTGTCCGAGATCAACGAGGTCTTGAAACGCGGTCCAGAAGCGGTTGTCATTATATCATGCCCAGTTTTGGTTTAGCGACATCCCGTAAGGGCAGTGAGGGCCGCGCCCGCCCGGCTGCCTGCCGCAGACCCGCCACGCGCATTTTGCAGGAGGGAGGGATGCAGCTCTACGCTGCCCACCGTGCTTGTTTGGTTTGCCGCCAGCAACCTCTCTCCCCCGCCCGCCCTCGCGGCCCTGCGGCCCTATCGGCCATCGCGCGCGCACAAAGCGTCACAAACTAGTTTTCGGTCGTCAACCTTCGTCCACGTGGCATGACATGATTGGCCGGATTCGGATGGACTGCACTGCACCCGGTCATGGCGTCAATATGTGCAAAATGTGACGTCAACTCCGGGGGACGGAGGCCAGCTGTGCCGCACTGCGTGACGCGATGCGACGTCACGAAATTGGCACTATGACGCCATAGTGCTGGCAAGCAAACGTCAGCGACTGGAGGCGGGCGTGCGGGCGGGCGGCAGGGGACGGAGGACGCGTGGGACGTCCAACATCGCCAGGCAGTCGGGCAGTGCGCGGCACGGGAGGGAGGGATTGATTGAATTGGGACAGAGGGGGAAAGAGAGAGAGAGAGAGAGAGAGAGAGAGAGAGAGAGAGAGAGTTTCAAAGAATTGCTGTTGAAGGACCGCTTTTCTTTTCTTTCAAGAGGTCCCTCATTCACGGCTGCTTCTGCTGCGCTTGCTGCTTGCAAGAGGTCCCTGGAGTTGTTGCAAGGTGTTTTGTTCGATAGCGATGATCTCGTGAATTGTAGGCTTTGCATTGTGTGCTACGCTGAGCTGCTTCAGCCATGAACAGTAGAACGAGAGACATTCATCCCGTTCCGAAGAACTCAGAGTCTTCAAAGTCCGGCCGCACTAGAAGTAGTGAAGGGAGCGGCAGCTCTGGTTCTCAAATCATCTCGCGTGTCACTGGTTCAAAGGGAAAGAACATCGTGAGACCGAACGCTGTGGCGACAGCCAAGGTGAAGGGCGCAACTGTAAGTTCATGCCGGTGAAAGCTTGCTGAAACTGTCAGCCGGTAGAGGATAGAATTTTTCTTCTTTCCAAGAAATAACGAAACAATAATATTGATTTCCTTCGTCGATTTCTTATTGAAAGTAGTAGAGGTATGGTCGAGAGGGGAATGATCATCCGAGGTTGCTCCGCTGACCGGCATGATGCGACGAATGAAATCATCTTTGGCATTTGGTTTGGTAGGACAGAAAGTTTTGGAGTTCCCTGATCATCATACACAGCGCATTTCCCTGCTCGAGGTCATTTTTCGTTTTCCCTCTTTATCTGGACTATTGAAGGGGATTCTGGATATCGCCGTACTTGTATCCTTCTTCTTTCATTTTTGGTGATGCAATGCTGCATGACGTTTCACTCAGTTTGTTCGGCATGCGCAACTTTCTTCTTAAAACATCGTGTTTTTTTTCTCCCGATTCACTACACGTTCGGCACTTGACATGACGCAACTGTGCTTTCATGTGTAATTTGATGGTACTGACCTGTGCATTTGTGTTTCGTGAACATCACACATGATCTTTCCGTGGATGATGCAGCTTGGGAGCATCATGCCGAAAATCTTGAAGCTAGTGTTTCAGGGCCTTGGCTATCCTTGGTTGACATAGGATGGCTGATAGTAACATGTTCATTTAATTTTGATATCATGAGAAGTTTAATTAAGTTTTACAGCTAGACTTTCCCCCTTTTTCCTGGAGGAGATTAACTCGCCTCATTTTTTGTTTAATCTGGCTTTTGCCATGTTCTTATTGTTGCTTTATTCTGCAGAGTATCAACCTTTCATCGGCGACAGTCACAGGTGAAAGTGACAGTGTTGGCAGGGATAAAGGATCAGCAGCCAAATCGACCGCTGGAACCTTCCTCTCGGGAGATGTGGATGGAACGAAGGAGAGCTCGTCCGCTTCCACTCCAACGTCAAGTTCCATGACAGAATCAGATAATCCTGGAACTCAAGCTTCTGGCAGCAGCCAGGAAGATGTGGGATTGCGTTTATGTTTGCAAGGTGCAAACGATTCTGGTTCTATTGTTCAAGATTCGCCCCGTGCTCAAGCAAATACCTTTCGTTTGGCTTCCGCTTCGCCATCTATCCAGTCTGCCTTGCAAGGAAAATTTGAAGTTTATGAAGGCTATTGGGGTCACTCTGCTGAAGAAACCTTGACAGCCCATGAATCAAATTCCATGGAGGAAAATGCCGGACTTCTGGCTACAGCCTCGAGTGAACATTCACCCAAGACACCGCCTCCCACGAACTTTTGTGAGAAGGCTTTGAACCAAAAGCATAGCCCTCTATTGGATTTGGCAACGTCCAGCTCTGATGGTGGAGATGCCGTCAGACAGGTAAGTGCTCGCTTCGTTAGCCATCTTCATATGCTCATGTGCTTATTATGTGCTTATCATATGCTTATATTTTAGAAAAAGCAAGAGCTAACGGAATCGGTAAAAGTCGAGACTGTCCTTTTTTTTTGCTTTGTTTTCCAAAACATTGGGTGATAGGTGGCAGTAATGGTTTCATCGCGGTTCCATCCCGTGGATTTCAATGTTGTTCTCGAACTGACGAGGAAGGCTTATCAGTATTGATGGGTGCATAGAGTGCACGGCTTCACATGCGGTCCATTGTTCAGCTGCAGAATGAAGTGGTGGGCAAGAAATGTCATTATCCGCCTGTAGAAGGGGAAGCGGCGACCCGCCTGCAGCTGAGCAGGCTCGGGGTCCTTCTCCGCAAGGGGGATGTGAAGATGGCAGCCGCGACTGTGAGCGCCGCCCGCAAGGAGGTTCTGAGAATGGCTGCCATCTCCCCGGATGAGGCGCTCGCGCTGGACGCAGGTCTGGCCGCTCTCAGCAGCGTCCTCGCCCTTCGGATGCGGCAGAAAGTGCGCAACTTCCTCCTCGCAATTTTCGTCACGCTTGGACTCCTCTTTGCGAGCCTGTTTGCTGGCTTCCCATTTGATGCGGCCGACGATGGCTACGGCCCTCTTCCCACTTGAGCGCCTGTCTGGCCTACGCGTGTACAGCTCAGTCACGGTTCAAAGAGTTGATGATGTATTTTTTTCTCTTTTTGTATTTTAATGTTGAGGTGTTCCCCGTCAATAGAGTCAACAAATTTTGCACAGGAGATTGACTGTAACTACAGCAGTGGTAGACACATTTTGTGACTTGTTATACAATTTTGTTGTAAATTCACATCCAGTGCTTCTCGTACAAAGCAGCTTGACAGTGTGACAGAACACCTGAAGCGCCAGCTCGCACAGACAGGTGCCTGGCAAGCAGTGCAGTGGAATCAGGTCCCTCTGCAGAGCGAGAGAAGAGAGAAGGCCTCTTCAGGACGGCTTGCGCTTGCGCCTCTCGTAAACGCGGAGGGGCGTGCCCCCCAGGTCGAATGCTTCCCGCAGGGACGCCGCCAAGTGGCGCAGCTCTGCTTCCCCGAGAGTCTTCGTGCCCGACGTGAACGCCACAAACGTGGGCGGCCGCGCCTTGATCTGTGTCAGGTAGCGCACGGATCCGCCGCCGCTGCTCTGGGGCGTTACCGCCACCAGCTGCGCCGCCACTCAAACGCGACAAAACTTCAACTTTCTGTCTCCCTCAATTTATCTTCTCTCTCAACAAAAAGGTTTGAAGAAAGCTGCAGAATACCCACAACACAAAGGCGCCAAACTGGGGAGTTTCTCACCTTCTGCAGCCAGCGATTGAGCGCAGAGGTCGGCAGGCGAGTGCACCAGCGCTCAAAGCTGCGCTCAACAACCGGCAGCAGCTGCTCTCTCGCCGCCCGCCGGACGGCAGAGGTGAACACGAGCGGCACTTCGCCAATCTGCATCGCGTGCCGCGTCAGGATAGGGCTTTCAGGGGTTCAGAGGCTTTTGAGTCCACAGAAGGTCTCTCTCTTCACAGGGAGAAACCAACCGCTTGCGACGACGACAATGAGAGAGAGAACGAACCTGTGGGAGGGCCGCTTTGATTTCCAGAGGGACAGCTTTTGCCAGCTGGTGCCGCAGGGCGTCGTGACGGGACTCGTCTAGAGTGTCCATTTTGTTGATAACGATGATCAGCGCGCGCCCTTCCTCCACCACCCACCGCGCTAAGGCCATCTCCGATCGCTTCAAGGTTGCTCTGTTCCCGGCAATCTGAACCACCCCCCCTTCAACGAAATCATCTCGTTCCTCTTTCTTTTTTTAACTCTAGGCGGCTCTTTCCTCCATTCTTTCCGGCCACCATCCTTTCTATGCCCCCGGCGTTTTGTTCATTCGTGAATCTGTTCTAAACAACTATAGATGACGACATGGATGTCATTTCAGAAAGAATCCCACTCCCCCCACGGCATACGTATAGAAGATGCGGCTCATCCAATGTTCAAGGCCATACCTCCGTAGCATCGAGCACAAGTGCCACGACCTGTGCGCGCTTCAAGCGCTTCCGAGCATCCTGTGCAGCCATGGCTCCCGGGCCGCGGCCCTTTACTTCAGCGCGTTGAATCCAACCGGCCGTGTCTACCTGCACACTTCCGCAGCCAATCATCAGCACTCCTAACCCGCCGAGAAACAAATAAAATGACAAGCTCGAGGCTGAAAAATATTTAGCAGTATTATGGTTCCTATGGCTTCCAGGATTTGCTGGGTGGAGAATTTCTATCTACAGACTCAAATGTTGGTTGCATTGTCCATTCATAGGACTGCAAAAACAGGGACCCACGTCCTATCACATCGAGGGCAGTGAAGTGCCATGCGGCCTACCAGCCAAATTTCCTTTCCGTTGTACAGAATCTTTTCTCGGACGGAATCGCGAGTGAGGCCGGGTTCAGGCCCAGTCAAAGCTCGCTCTTGGCCCAGAAGAGAATTCATAAGCGTCGACTTTCCCACATTTGGCCTTCCACAGATCGCCAGCTGGAGCGGAATTTCAGGCACAGCTTTGCCTTTGTCCCCTCTCTCCAATGTGATGACTCTCGATGAGACAACTTCTGATGCGTCTGAAAT
This sequence comes from Zygnema circumcarinatum, assembly GCA_037447605.1. Taxonomy (NCBI): domain Eukaryota; kingdom Viridiplantae; phylum Streptophyta; class Zygnematophyceae; order Zygnematales; family Zygnemataceae; genus Zygnema; species Zygnema circumcarinatum. Next base: position 3,907,207 of record CM074810.1, on the reverse strand, counting down.
GACCAGTTCTTCTGCTCAAAAAAATGGGAAATGGGAAATGACTTTGGAAGGATGAAGTTGAAGCGGATCTCAATTCAGCTGACTGCGATTTTTGCATTCAATGACAGAAAGGCGAACTGCACAGTTTTGGAGCTTAGCCTTAATGTAAGCCTTTACGGACCCCGTTGTACAAAGGTAACAAAGCAATTTCGACTCGTGTGCATATACATTGACATCCATTGCGGCAACGGCGGCCCAAAGGCGAGAAAACGGACTGTTCGGACTCACCTCCCACGTTTCCGTGAAATTCCAAGTCTCCTCTCTCCTTCTCCACAGCCTCCATTAGTGGCTGCAGCCTGTTGTAGAGGCCAGAAAGGCCTTCTCCTGTCTCCGCAGAAATAGGAATAGGATCCCCCAGGCCTAGCACATGCGCCTCCCCCACAGTCGCATGCAGAAGGCCTCCACGATCGCCGTCCAAGCCTTCACACTTATTCACCAAAAGGACGACGCGAATATGTGGGGCTGCACGACGCAGCCAGGTGGCGACTTCAGCATCATGAGGCTGCAGACCAGCCCTGCCACTTTGAAAAACGTATGAAAAGCCTTCTCATGGAAGCTCTAACATTGTGAGACCTTTCTCCTCCACCTTTTTTCTCTCCCCGTCTCTCTGTTCCTTTCTCCTCTCTTCTGTATCTCTCTCTCTTCCAATACTATCGCCTTCTCGTCTTATCCTTCTTCCTTTCTCCCGCCATCCTATTTATCTCCACTCCCCCTCTCTCAGATGTGACCGAGCCCAGCCAGTCAACCTAAGCAGACAATACCTCAATGACTTCCGGCCGAGTGAAAAACATAAAATGGCGCATTTCGGATAAGGGGCAAAATACCTCACCTTCCATCCAACAAGAAAAATGCCAACTGGCAGCGCTTCAGCACATTATGTGTAATCTGAGAGGTTCTGCCAAGCACGCTCTCCGAGGTAGCAGAAGGATCCAATCCCGCCGTGTCGATGACTCGGAGGCGAATATCTCCAACTCTTGCAACACCTTCTTTATGATCCCGCGTGACGTGACCATCTGGGGTGTCGTATACCAAGGCCTCGTGTCTCCCAGTCAGCCTGCACTGCAAGCAGGAAGAAACCCTCCTCCAGTCGTTCCACGCGGCCACTTGCAGCTCAAGGGTGGGAGAGCAACAGAGAAAGAGGCAGGCGAAAAGAGCGGGAGAGCAGACAATGAGCAGAGGAAGAGATGCGAAGAGAGTAGTGAGAGAGAGAGCCATAAAAACCTTAACATTATCATCCCTACCTATTGAAAAGAGCAGATTTGCCGACATTCGGCCGCCCGACCATCACCGCCGTGACCATCTGCGTCAATTCCAGCGTCTCATATTTGCTCCTTTTTTTCTCTCTCCCCTTTTTTTTACGTCTCCTGCTGCTGTCAGAGCTTCCTTCAGGCTCCATCGCTCCATCGCATCCTTCAGGGTCATTGCTTCTCAGTAATTTTGACGTTCGAGCTGAACTACTCATCTCAGCTTCTTTCATCACACCCTCCCTCGCCCCCTTGGCATCGCCTCTCCCTCCCTTCTCCCCCCAAGAAAGCAAGTCGTCCCATTCAACAGAACTCGACGGGTCGATATCTGACTCTCTCCCTTCTCCAAACTCTTCCGAGCTGTCGTCCTCCTCTCTCCCTCCTTCATTGTCAATTCGCTCCTCCAATCTCTCCTGAACTGCCGCGTCAGCTACATCGCATCTGACATATGTACTAAACCTTGCTTCCATTCCCGCCCTAAATTGCAAAAACCCTCCCCCTAACACTAACCCACTCCGCGAATTTCCAGCCCACATCGAATTGTTTCCAGACTTCCCGAAAATTAATCCACATCCGAGTCCTCGCCTCACCTCCACCCCATCACACATGCTTTCATCCCTGCATTCAAAAACAGTAGGAAGCTCCTTCTTTTCGCCATACCTCGTCTCCCGCTCCATTGATTCCCCTTCAACCCTAATTTTTACCGCAGACCCGGCCTCCAATGCGCGCCCTCCCTCCGCCATATCCAACTCCCCCTCCCTCGCCTCGCCCAGCGTAGCGATGCGCTCCCTCCTTCCCCCTCCCCAGGCGGCCCCCGCACGCTCCCGTCCGCCCGGACCGCCACCCGCCTCCCCTACCACTCGCCACGCGGCGACTGCGCGCGCTCTCCTGCAGCGCGAGAGGAGCCGCGGAAGGAGAGCCATGGCGGCCTCTCCCTCTCTCCCGCTCCCTCTCCCTCTCCCTCTCCCTCCCTCTCCCACTCCCTCACCCTCTCCCTCAGAGTGAAGTACGGGACGGTACGGGGCCGGACGAAGTTTTCTGTACGAACCGTACACACCAGCATGCACCGTACGGACAGCGCCAAGGTTCAGGGTCTCAACGGTCGCATCTATCCGTACAGCACGGAACGGCGTACCTTCCTCGCAACTTCTCCTCCCCGGGGGAAGCTCGCGGCCATGGCGGGGAAGGGGAGGGAGAGGGGGAGAGGGAGAGGGAGAGAGAGAGGGAGGGGGAGGGGAAGGGAGGGCTGACGGCGGGAAGGAAGGGCCGCGCCCTCGCGCACGCGGTGGAGGAGACGCCCTCGGAGGGAGACCTTTCTGCCATCGGGTAGGAGAGGGGGAAAATAATAATTCCAGCGAGTACAGATAACATGAAAAATGGCTTGTGTCGGAATCTCAAAGAAAAGGCACTGTCTGAAGAAGCCGCGGAAGTGACCGCGCGTCAGGGCGGAGAGAGAAGCTTTGTTGGGTTTGGAATTTGAGAGGATTCATGATTAGGGTTGGTTGGACGTTTGCACTTACTGGTTCCCATTGCCAGTGTTTCGTTTATGCTTGGTTTCGAGTGGGGAGATATGCGCAGCTTTCAGATGCTGCAAGTAAAGTCACGCTTGCGCACTGTACAGGATCAACATGAATTTCAAGAGTTTGAGCATGCGAGTACGTGTGGAGGATGTGTTGCAGGGATAGGCATGGCCATGAGGAGGAGCGCCGCTGGCCCGAGCAAGGCAGCCATGGCCATGGAGATGCTCTTTCAGAAAAGTCTGGCGGACCTCGTGAAGGGCCTGCGGAGACAGGTACAGATCCTTCTTTTCTGTGCATCACCTTAATTTAGATTGAATCAACTGTAAACTAGTCGAAGCGCTGTTTCTTTCTTAACAGAAGGCAAGTGATTCATGCATTTATTCATGGGGTTTCAATAATCAAATAAATTAGACCTTACAAAAGCTCTGGTCCTCTTGAAGACCCTCAATGAGCAATGGCTCGTGTAGAATGCATTCAGCAACTGCAATCTGTCACCATTGGCTCCGTCCACTATCCACTATTTGCAACATCCACTGCCTTCCTCTAAAGAAGCACTTCACCTTCAAGGAAGACTTCCTCTTAACCTTTACCGCATCTTCATCACAACTTTCGGAGATTTTCTTGAAACCTTGAACCTTCTCCCTACCTTCACCTTAACTTCCATCACAGCATGACAACCTTCAACTCGATTGTCACCGCAACCTTATCGTAGGCGCGATCGAATGTTTATCACAATCGACTTCAATCCTTCGACTTCGCCTTCCCTTTCATGCTTGCCTTTCACACCCCCTTCAATGCACCCTCGCATTGGCCACAAGCTTTGTCAACTCTTCACTAATAGCCGGCTTTTGCAGGTCATTGGTGAACAACAGTACTTGGCGCAGGCGCTTGCTGATGTGAGAAGGGAGATGAAGTCAATGGACCTGCATTGCAAGATAGTCGCTCTTCAGAAGCTGACATATCTGCACATGCTGCAAGGAGCAGACATGACTTGGGCCGCTTTTGCCACTGTGGAAGCGATGAGCACACCCATCTTCAGCAATAAGCAAATTGGCTATCTGGCTGCATGTCAGAGCTTCAACAACGAAACTGAAGTACTCCTTCTCCTTCCCAATTTGTTGCGGAAAGATTTGGGCAGCCCTGTCATGTACGAAGCCGGATTAGCCTTAAACTGCCTTGCTTGCATTGCCACTCCCGATTTGGCACGCGAGTTAACACCTGAAGTATTCACCACTCTGAACAGCGGCCGCCCATACATGCGGCGGAAAGCTGCTTTAGCTCTCTTAAGAATGGTCCGCCAACACCCAGATGGGCTGCGAATGGTCTTCCGCCGACTCACTGAACGGCTCGAGGATGAGGACGATGGGGTGGTGCGGATTGCAGTGACTGTGCTTTGCGAACTCACACTGCGAGATCCGAAATCTTATCTCCACCTCGCACCTGAGTTTTATCGCCTGCTAACAACCTCTTCCAACAACTGGCTGCTTATTAAGCTTGTGAAGATTTTCCGAGCTTTGGCTCCTCTTGAGCCCCGCCTTGCGCAGAAATTGGGCGATCCCCTCTGCGACATTATGCGGAACACTCCCGCAAAGTCCCTTCTCTTTGAGTGTATTCGCTGCGTCACAGAGAGTATGTCCCAGCATGAGGCAGGCATGGCTTACTGCATTCTCAAACTGGGGGAGCTCGTGGATGACATGGACCCAAACCTGCGTTACTTAAGCCTCAGGACCATGTTGACTCTTGTGGAAACGCATCCTGCTGCAATATCTGAACACAAGGGCTCCATCCTCTCTTGTCTAGATGACAAAGATCAGGGCATTCAGCGCTGCGCTTTGCATTTGGTATTGGAGATGATTTCTCCGGAAAACCTCGTCCCTACTGTCACTGTCCTCCAGCAGCACATGCAGGCCGGAAGCAGCCCTTTCACAGATGAGCTCGTGAAGGCTGTCCTCTCCATGTGCAGCCATGGCCGCTACGAGCGAGTGAGCGACTTCGGATGGTATCTCGATGTGCTCGTCCACTTGGCGTGCGTGCCGGGAAGCAGCCATGGCCGGGAGGTCGCGAGGCAGCTCGTTGACCTCCCCGTGAGAGTGGCAACAGTGAGAGCGGCCGCTGTCCGTACGGCTCTGCGGCTGCTGCAGGAGGGTCCCCTGCTGGTGGGGAGGGGGGGGCATTCCGCCATGGACCTCCCCCTCGGAGCAGCTGCGTGGGTGGTAGGGGAATATGCGGCACACGTAGAAGACTCCATGGCGGCCCTCGAAGCGCTGCTGCAGCCGAAGGTGAAGCTCCTTGGGCCGTCTGTGCAGGCCATGTATGTGCAAGCAGTTTTGAAGGTGTTCATTACGGCCGTGGCTACTTCGAAGGTAGTGGTCAGTAGTGAAAGTGGAAGCAGGGGAAGTAGGGACGAAGGTTCCGCAAAGGGTTCAGTTTTCTCGGAAGAGGTTGGGAGACATGGTGATGTTGTAGATCAGCAAGAAGTGGGCACAAGCGGCAGCTCCGGTTGTGAGTATCGACATCCCCAAAAAGTTCTGCAGGATAATGGGCCGGCAGTGACCCATGCAGACAGAGGGAGTCTAGAAGCCATGGCCAAGCTTGTCGGTAATCATGTCCAAGGGTTAGCAGAAAGTGGGCATATGGAGGCTCAGGAACGAGTCTGCAACGTGCTCGCTCTGATGGAGGTAGTGGCCGAGAGAGAGAAAGTGCCATCCATTGCATTGGCTCTGCGGCAAGTCTTCTCAAAAGAGCTGAGACCGCTTCAAGCAGGAGCCCAGCAGCGGGTGCCCGTCCCGGAGGGCCTTCATCTAGAGGGCGCTTTGGAAGAGCTGCAGAGAATTGGCCGCCCAAGACGAGAGGGGGGGAGTGGGGCTGCCAACGAGCCATGGAGCAGCACAGAGGGGGAGGTGGGAGACGGTGGAGAGCTGCTGAAGAAGAAGAAGAAGAAGAAGAAGGAGGAGGAGGAGGAGGAGGAGGAGGAGAACAGTGCTTCCGCTGCTCTTTCTGCCTCTGCGCTGCTTGCCGAACACAGGGCGAAGCACGACCCTTTCTACCTCCCTGCAGCAAGAGGGCGCGGTGGGAGGGATGGCGGCGGGGACAAGGCGCGAGAGGGGTCGTTGGGGAGCAGACTGAAGGAGGCTACCTCTTCTTGGGGGAGTGCAGGGCGTAGCGGCGGGAAGCTGGCAAAGCGGAGGGAGGTGGAGGAGGGGGAGGAAGAGGAGGCAGTGGTTGAGCGACGACGTGATGATGCCGAAGGGTTTCCTGCGGGAGAAAACCCTGCTTTTGTCGGCGATGGAGAGGGGGGGGCAGAGCGGAATGGGGGGGGGGGGGCAGGGGAGGGCTCGGGGGGGCAATATGGAGCTGCAGGCAAGCAGAGGAGCGGGAGGTCTGGTCGAGTTCGCAGGTCCGATAGAGAAAGCGGCTCAAATGAGAAGAGTAATCGTCAGAGGCGGCGAAGAGAGGGGCGGCATAGGAAGGAAGGAGGAGGCGGGACGATAGGAGAGGGTACGAGGACACCGGGAGGGAGAGGCGAGAGGGAAAATTATTCGGCAACTTTCTTGTGATCTATGAATCGAATTCCGAAGCAGTCCTTGTTCGTTTGAACATGTACTGACTCGGCACCCGGCGTTTTGACGCCTTGCACGGCTTTTCCTGTACATTCAACGGCATTTCATTGTTTTTATTCAATATGGCATTGTTCACCTTAGAGCTCCTCACTTCACAGTGGCTTGCTCCTTACACTGACATTGTAATAATGCTTCATTTGCCTGTAAGACCGACCACCACCACCACTACCATCACCACCACCACCCCCACCAACATGCCTTCCAACCGTTGGCGGCCGCGCATCACTACCTCGCGCAGCGGCGAACCATTTACTTGTTGGGCCAAACGCGTGCGATCCGGTCGGGGCCGCGGACGGACTGGCGGAGGCGCTCCTCGTGGTTCCCGTGTCCGGACTAGGGATGCGAAACTCTGAAAGGTTCCCTTGTATTCAGTGTTTTAGATTTCAGTATTCGAACCTTCGAATATCCGAAAGTTTCAGAGTTTCGTCACGTCACGTCACGTCACTTGAAGGGCGGTGCCGCGGCTGGTTGGACTGCGCCAATGGTTGGCGACCCACCGCGGAAATTGAACCGTCCGGAAGGGACCGTACACTAAAGTTTGTGGTTCCGAAAATTCCAAGAATTAAACCGGATTATAAGGGTCACATCTATTCCCTGATTTAAGTCAAAAGGAATAAAATTTGTACAGTTGGCCAGCCCTAGTCCCTACTCCCTACCCTATCGCCCCCTCGCTTACCCGACACCGCTAACCGCCAAAATTGCCGCCCGCATGGGGCGCGGCGGTTCCGCCTAACGCTGGGCCGCCCGCGCTGTAAAGGGGCTTGTCACAAATCATTTTGTCGTTTTGTGAACGTCGCGGCCATCTCAGCCGCCCGCCCTCATGGCAGGTCTCAGTTTTGTCGTTTGCGGGTCCGCCGGGCGTGTCCTCCGAATCTGACAAAATCCACCCTCCGAATCCCTTGACGTCAAGCCGGCCGCCATCTTCAATTTTTGTCGCTTTAGGGGGGTCGCAGCGCGCCCGACAAGCTCACTCGGTTCCAGTTTTGACGTTTTGCGACCTCACGCTGACGCCGCCAGTCGGCGGGGCCGCGCCGTACGGCCACCCTGTCCCTTTCGCCGCCCGCCGCCAGGCGCTCCCAGTCCCTGTCGGCGACGGCGTGTAAGGACATTCGTACAAACCTCCGTACGAGCACCGTGACCATTTGCGAACTCGCGCGGGCGCCGTAACGGCCGGGGCCGCGTCCGTACAGCCGCCCGGCGCCCGGGGGAGACGTTCTCGGTCGCCCGCGCGTGCGGGCGCGCGGGCGCAGTCCCTCCCTCCCTCCCTCCGCCCGCCGGCCGCCCCTCGCACAGCAAGCGAGCCAGCCGCGGGCTCCCTCCCTCCCCCCTCCGTTCCGCTCCCTCTCCCACTCCCTCTTCCTCTTATTCCCCTCCTCTCCCCTCCCCTCCCTTCCCCTCCCCTCCCACTTCCCTCCCCTCCCCCTCCCCTCCCCTCCCCTCCCACTTCCCCCCCTCCCTCTTCCCTCCCCTCCCCTCCCCTCCCGGCCCCCATGGGCCCGCGCGCGGTTCCGGACATGGTGTCGCACCTCATCGCTATAGAGTCGCATGCGCAGACGCACGCCCTCTCCTCCCGCGGCGAGCGCGGCGGCGCATTCGACCGGCTCCCTTCGCCCCGCCCCGCCCCCTCGGCCCCCCGCGTGATTCCGGACATGGTGTCGCATTTGATCGCCATAGACGCGCAGGCGCCGGCGCACGCCCAGTCGCCCCGCGGCGAACGCGGCGGCGCGCTCCCCCGGCTCCCCTCGCCCCGCCCGTTCTCGCCGTCGGGCGCGCCGTCGCCCCTCCCTCTGCCGCGAGGCGGCGCGCCCTGCCCGTCCCCCGCGTCGGCCCACCCCCTGCGCCGGGCGGGGTCGCAGAAGTCGGCGACGTACGTGCTGGGGATCCCCTACAGCGACGTGGAGGAGAAGTACGAGATGGGCGAGGAGCTCGGGCAGGGCCTCACGGCCGTCACGCGTGCCTGCCGGGCGCTGGCAGGCGGGGAGTTGCTGGCATGCAAGACGCTGCCGAAGAGCCGCATGGCGTCGCACACCGAGACGGCCGCCGTCAGGACGGAGGTGCGGGCGCTGCGCAAGGCCAGCGCACACAAGGGTGTGGCTGCTCTCCGCGACGTCGTGGAGGACGAGAAGGTCTCGCTCTCTCTACTGCCCCTCTCTGCCCACCTCCTCACAATGTGTATGCTCCCATCTCTTATACTCCTATCATTCCCCGTCTCCTTCACTCACCGTACCATTTTCCTACCCCCTCGTATTTTCTTTACCTTCCCCTCTCCTTCCCTCCCTCCCTCCCTATCCCTCTAGTTCTCACCCCGTCCCTCCCCTCTCCTTCAGAGCGTGCACATCATCATGGAGCTGTGCGAGGGCGGCGACCTCTTCGACAGCATCCGGCAGAGCGGGCCGTACGGCGAGCGCGAGGCGGCGGCGGTGGTGCGCACAGTGCTCTCCGTTGTCGTGTACTGCCACGCGGCGGGCATCGCGCACCGCGACCTCAAGCCCGAGAACATCCTCCTCGAATCGGCGGACTCGGCCACACGTGTGAAGGTCGTCGACTTCGGGCAGGCGGCCTTCTTCACGCCCGGCGTCAAACTCACGCAGACCGTCGGCACGCTGTGAGCCGATCCGCAACACTCTGCGCCCTCTTGCGTGGGTCCAGGGAGACATGTAGGCGCATAATCAAAGCGGGGCGTTACTGAACCCCTTCATCGCCGGGTTCTGGATGAAAACGAAAAACAGCTTTCGAAAGTTTGAGTGGCTGCCCGCCAACAAAGTAGAGAAGGACACTGGGAAACGTCAAAACGACATAGAACGGGGGGGAGAATGCTCACCATATCGCAACAGCGCGCCTGCAGGTACTACATTGCCCCCGAGGTGCTGAACAAATCGTACGGCCCCGAGGCCGACATGTGGAGCCTCGGCGTGATCCTGTACGTGCTGCTGTCGGGGACGCCGCCCTTCGCCGCCAAAACGGAGGAGGGGACGCTCAAGAAGGTGCGCGCGGGCGTCTTCGACCTCGCCACCGGCCCGTGGCGCCACGTGTCCGACGAGGCCAAGGACCTCGTGCGCCGCATGCTCTGCTTCGACCCCGCCATGCGCATCACCGCCGAGGAGGCGCAGGGTGAGCGGGGGGGGGGTTTAGGGTTTTTTAGGGTTTGCTTGTCGCCTCCACGAGCTCGCACTTTACTCGCAGAGCTAATCAGGTCCATCACGCAACATGAGCTTCACGTAGAACCTGTGGTGTCTGTTCGTCTTTGCTTCCGCAGAACATCCATGGTTGCAGCAGCAACTTGAGGAGGATGGCCCAGAGCTCACCCACTCTCCGGACCTGCCGCCAGCACAAGAAGCAGCAGGGGGGGGCATTCGGAAATTAAGAACTCATTTGACTATCGACGTGACCTGTGACGAACCTCCGACATCGAGTGCAAACGCGGACTCGTATCTGGAAACGTCATATGCGAAAGCCCAGAGCTTGCTTTCTGCTGAGAGTACGAGTAACGATGAAAGGGACGTAATTGCACATCGCGCGTTTGAAGGATCTTGTGAACCCATCTTCCCCCCCGTGACGAGACGCAGCAAAACCATGGCGCGGCTCCCTGTGGTGGTGCCTCTTTTAAGCGCGAAGACCATTCCCATAGCGAGCACCTTCCGGTCGGCGCTCCCTTCCTCCTCGGCGGAGTGCCCGCGAAGTACGAAAGGACGTCGCCGAGGGAGGAGATCGAAGACGGTAGGAGAGCTCTTAATGGCGGTGGCCGAGCGGATGAAGGTGTGGGAGGAAGTGGGGGAGGGCCTGCCGCTGCTCACTACTGCAGGGGCGCGCATGCTGCCTTTAGGTGACCTCTCGCTCTCACGCTCTCTCGCTTGCAAGGGCGCAGACACTCGCAGACAATCACGGCGCACCTTTCTACCCTCTACATATCCCCCTTCCCTCATTCTCGTCTCTCTCTCTCGTACCCGCAACCCCTAAATAGAATCATCTCCTCGTCGCCCGTCTCCTCACTCACTGCCTGCCTTCCTTCCTCTCATCTCCCTTCCGCCCTCTCTCCCCCCCACCCTCCCTCCCTCCCACCATTCCTCCGTCCCTCCCTAAAAACACAACATTGGCATAACACGTCATGACTTCTTGCTAGATTGCAGTTTGGGTTCAAGCTGATCGTTCTGAGCCTTCCGTCCATGCAGAGGTGAAGGGAGTGCAAGTGCTCGAAGTTTACAACGGCCATGAGCATCGCCTTGAAATATTGTTTCGGAAGTCGTGAATATCAGATCGCTGCAGACGCTCAAGAACACGCACCACGCAGCGAATCTGGATTTCTTCTATAGCTTTGACGTGGGATGAATCAGCACATACGATAAATAAGTCCACTGCGAAGCCCCGTGAGAACGTGACGTGACGCTGCTTGCAGCAGCAGCAGTCGTTGCTTCGCGTCGCGCCACAACACAACATTAATGATGTGCGCGTGAGGGAGTGGTGCCCGCAGCCCGCCCCGCCCGGTAGAAGCACCAAGTGCGCACCGAGGCCGGCCGTGGCGCTCTCAAGGAGCTCTGATTTGCCTTAAAGTTCGGAAGATTTCTTGTCAATGAGGGAAGTAGGAGTAATGGAAGTCGGTAGGTAGGTTAGATAGGTAGGTCCAGGGAAGCCTGCAGCAGCGAAGCGCTGACACTGCACTGTACTGTACCGTCCACATTGGATTTATAGCAATGCGCAGCGCAGACTGCCGTCACGTTGTCAGAGCCCAGGCGGTCGGCCCGCCCCCCCGCCTGCAGAAAGAGATGGAAATGGCGACTGCAAAGCAAAAAACAGTTCTTTCTTTTTCTAAAATGTAATGAATGGTGTGACTTGGACAAACCTCCCTCCCTCCCACCCCTCTCTCCCTCCCCTCCCCTCCCTCCCCTCCCCTCCCTCCCTCCCCTCCCTCCCCTCCCTCCCTCCCTCCTCCCTCCACTCACCTCCCCTCCCTCCCTCCCTCCCTCCCTCCACTCACCTCCCCTCCCCTCCCTCCCTCCACTCCCCTCCCCTCCCTCCCCTCCCTCCCTCCCTCCCTCCCTCCCCTCCCTCCCCTCCCTCCTCCCTCCCCTCCCTCCCCTCCCTCCCCTCCCTCCCTAATTCCCTCCCCGCTCTCCCCTCCCTCCTGTCCCTCCCCTCCCCCCTCCCCGTCCCTCCCCTCCCCTCCCTCCCTCCCTCCCTCCCCTCCCCTCCCTCCCTCTCTCTCCCTCCCTCCCTCCCCTCCCCTCCCTCCACTCCCCTCCCCACCCCTTCCACCCCTCCCTCCCTCCCTTCCTCCCCTCCATCCCTCCCCTCCCTCCCTCCCTCCCTCCCTCCCTTCCTCCCATCCCTCCCCTCACCTCTCCTCCCATACCTCCCTCCCTCCCCTCCCCTCCCCTCCCTCCTGTGAAAGAAGAGAACACATTCAAGCTTGATGCACAAAACACATGATCACACAAGATCAACACATAACTCATAAACACTTCTTTATTTCATCTGAAGCCTCATTACAAATCACTTCATCCTCTCTTCTCTCTTCCTGTGTTCTAAATCTGCGCAGCGCTTCTTTTTCTACCCAATGTCTAAGCTTCCAGAATTCTCCTTTCTGAATCCTCCTTCCTGAGCACCATACATTTGCGACGCTTCGCCTGACGCTTCGCCTGACGCTTCTCCTCCGCCTGACACTTCTCTTCCTGCACAGACCTTCCTGAACTCTCTCACACGCGCAGTCTCTCTTTCGCCCGTACACATCCCGTACAGTGTCCGTACACTCGTCCGTACACATTTCCGTACATTCGTCCGTACAACAGTCCGTACAACCCGCAGCATCATCATCTTTCACACCTCCCTCCCCTACCTCCCCTCACCTCCCCTCCCCTCCCTCCCTCCCTCCCTCCCTC
>CM074810.1:3844972-3889972 GCA_037447605.1 Zygnema circumcarinatum | reverse complement strand
GGGCCCGTCCATGGATTCCGAGACCTTGTCTGCCTTTTCTCCCGTCGCCGATGGGTCTCTCTGGGAGTGGCGACTACCGAATCACTCAAACCCTAAAGTGCTCCCGAGAAGCTGCCGGCGGAGTGAGTGATGTTCAGCGAAAAGACTGCAAGACTGCCGCCCGCCACATGAAGGTTTGCAGATCGGCCCTCTGCCCGCCAGGGAGGGAGGGAGAAGGGGAAGGGAGAGAGCGATGGCGATAGCGCTTCGATTCGGCACCGCACCGCGAATTCAGTTTCGGGGAGTGAATTCTGAACCCCCCTCGCTCCGTGTCTCTCTCTCTCGCTCTCTCTCTCTCGCCCGTGAGAAAGCATGCCACAGCGATGCAGGTCATTCTCCAAGCAAGCCATCTTTCTTCTCAAACATGCTAAGAACAATTTCTTCTCTCCGCGTCTCCCTCGTCCCCTCCTTCACAGCACTGCAGACTTCGCACCAGAGTGGTCGTATGCAAGCAAAAGCAACTCGTTCCATTCAGAATTAAGAACTTTCCAGAGCCGATTTCCTATTTCAGTGAGATTCTCACAGTGCGAAGCAGCTCAAAGGAAATTCATCCACAAATTTTCCGTCCCTCAGAAGCGGAGAAAAGAGATAAACCATCCTCTCCTTGTTGATGTTATAAGTCTTTTGGGAGACAAGGTGGTCCTCCATCATGGCAGTTCTGCAACAGCTTCTGAAGAAGCGCTCGCAAACGAGAGTTCAATGCAGAAACTCTTAGAACTAGTCGATGCTGTGAGCCCTCCAATGACAGCGTATCCTGCAGCTGCCGTGCAGCGCTTGCCCTTCTTCATCCTCGACAAGAGAAAGACGCACAGGAAAGTGGAACTGGAACTCCGAACGACAGGCGGAGACTGCAAGAGAATGGTGGAGAAGAGGTTGCAAGCCTTTTTTGCAGGCATGTCAATCTAATCCATGCCATTTTGAGGATGTGGTAGTGTTCGCCTCACATTCGCAATGTGTGAGTATATAGCTCAAACTGCTAAACACCCTTTGAAGCTTTTGAAAAGCATTACTTTTGAGTGGGACCACTGTTCTACCTGAGAGGGCCAGCTCAACGACATGGTTGGCCTATGGTGAGCAGTGGTCAGACTAATGCAGACAACCCTCTGGATGGATAGAACTGCAAACAGAAAATGTTAGCAAAAGAAAACGTTGGACATGCATTTAATCCATTTTTCTCAGTAAATATTCTTTGTCCTTCTTTGCACGTGCTTTAAAAATCAGGGTTGTCCATTTCTTTTTTTTTCCACCACTTGCTCCAAAGTTTCCCTTTGATTTATGTGAACCTCTATTTTGAGTAGGCATTTCCTTTATTTGTGACGAGAATATGAGCAGTTCATGATTCTTGGACGAACAAATGTCTCTTAAATGGGAGCAGAGTGCGGAGTGCCGAGTGTCTTCCAATGGGAGAAAGACTCGTGGCAACTTTCTGAAGCAGTTCCTATCAAGACGAAGCCCATCGATGGCTCTGGCGACGACAGACGAGTGCCCGAAACCATTAAGGCCGAGGGTTCAGCGGAGCAGCCGCAAAGACACGGTCATGGAAATGAAGAAGCAGAGGCGGACGCATCGAAGAAGGAGACGGATGGAGGAATAAGATCCGAAGAAGGCCATGGAGGAGTTGCAGCTCCAAAAAGTACAAGTATGGGGCACGAGTTTGAGCCTTGTTCTTCGGAACCAACTGACAACGAGGCTCACATGGCTATGCACGATGTGCCTCCTATTGGAGAGGTGGTGAGGAGGTTGGACCGCACCCTTGAAGCGATCGGCTTCGTTCCATGGAGCGAGCAGGGGGCGTACCGAGCGCGAGTGGCGGCCGCCATGGAGGCTATGCAGGACGATGGGTGGATGATTGCGGACGCGGCCGCCAGAATATGGGCAGGGGAGAGAGAGTTTCCGAAGCTTGTGGAGGGGCTGGATCAGGGCAGCGCTGCGCTGGTCAAGAACATCCTGTATCACACAATGCGGTTCGAGCACTTGCATGGGAGGAGGGAGCTGGGTGAGCGCAGTTCTCAAGATGAACGGTTTTAGCGATCGTAAGAGTTTGGGTTTTGTTCAGCGTCTCGAGCTATTGAAGGGCTTCACACCCTTTTTAATCGCTCAAGGGTGTGAGGGTTGCGACACCTCCCTGTTGCAGAAGCAGAGGGAGGGGAGCAAGTCGCTCTGAGTGCCCGCCATGCGTCGAAGATGCTTCATCCTCCAGTCTCTCCGGTCCCTCTTCAATCAGCGCCTTGTTTGGGTCGTTTGCGGCATAGCCATAGTGAGGTGCTTCAATTCCCATATGGCGATGCGATCATCGTGGTTGCCCCTCATGTGTACATGTGTTCGGGGAATGCAATGATGAGTGAAAGAAATAGACGATAGCTTGTTACTATTAAGGAACTCCTTGTTTAAAAAAATGGGCTTGCATTGGCATTGGCCCCATGGCGGCGACGCCATCAAGTGAACACAGAACGGAGCTGCGTAGAGCGAGCCCATTTCAACCTGCAAGCGAGCAGGCAAGCGCCGTAGAGAGAGGCCCAGCCAGCCCACCGCTCCATGCAGCCAAGCGCAGGGAAGCGGCGGCTCCTTGTCCATGCGCGCGGCCTGTTTTGTTTTAGTTCCCCTTCGGCCGCACGCGCTGTCCCCTGTCTCCATGTTCGTCGTTTCTCTGTGCACGCGCGCGCGTGCCTCCAAACGGCAACAGTTATCGTCCAACGGCCGAGCAGCCGACGCGCCCCGACGCTACCTGCCAAAGGTCGCCGCCCTGGCCGTCTCTGTGTTCTTTGTCCACTAGCGGAGCGAGACGGCCTCGGTCGTATCTTCTGGACGCGTGCGACAAACTTGACAAGGACTTTGTCGTTATTAGCGCAGAAGTCGTCGCACTGTACGGAGAAATTCAACCACGGCCCGCGGATGGTGGCCTTCAGTTGGGGGCGGGACCAACCGCGGGAGGTCAATATCACGACTAGGGATGGCCCGCGTTATAAATTCCGAATATATTATATACTTTACAACGGGTTTAAAATTAGTAATATATTACAAAGTAAAACACTTTATTACATATATTATACCCACTCGTTTTGAACAATTAACGACCGTACGACCGTACTCGTACCATACCAAAATTAGGTCGTTTTGGCGTTGGCGTTGTAGCGTAACGGAGCTGCGCTCGACGGATCCGCGTCAGTTCAGTTGTACTTGACATATGCCTCTTCAGTGTCACGGACCGGAGTAATCCAGGAGCTGCCGACGGAGAATGCGAGAAGGCGGCGCCATGTGTTGGCGGCCCACGGAACAACACACCATCCAGCAAGGCGCACTCGGAAGCGCCGCATAATGCCGCCGATTGTCATTTGTTGACCTATCAGAAGGCCTCACGTAGTCAGTCAGGCCTCTCAGTGGGCAGTTGGCCAATCAGGGACTGTCACTGCTAAGGCTCAAGATCTATTGTCAGTGTTAAGTAGATGGGATGTCAGTGATGCTAGTTTGTCTTTTAGTGCTGGGCTTAGTATTTGTATTTGCTGTGTGGTTTGTTGTCTTGTTCTTCTCTTCTTCCTCTTCAGTTCCAGCAACAGATGCTAAGTGTGAGAGAGAGAGAGTTCCATGCCATAGAGAGAGAGAGAGAGAGAGAGAAAGAGTCTTCTTGCTGATAGCATTTAGACGTCCCATTCAGCCCAGCCAGACAAAGATTTCAGTGAGAAGATACTTTCATTGTAATGACAATCCCCAGCCAACCGCTGGCTGGGGTGACTTTCCAAAATACAACCTTTATCTAAGTTGAGTCCTGTTTTCCCTTTGCTGTCACTATGCCAAGCTACCATCTTGTTCTATCCTGCCTTACATCCCTCCCAATGACCAATGATAACTAGAAGCCTAGCTAAGAGACTAGCCGAGGAGAGGACAGGGGAGGAGAGCCCCCAAGGAAGGGCTCTTGGCGCGATCGAATCCAAACTCACGGTGGGAACATCTTCGTGATCCTACGCCTTTCACAAGGCTGCACTTCCTAATCCCCGGATCCTCGCTCTATGCCGCAGTGCACTCCACAGCACCAACACAACCCTTCATCACCACTCGCCATTTCGACGCCATGAAAAGTCGTGACAAAGACTCCTCGCAACTAGCTCAAGAAATTCCCTTAACCCCACTTATCTTGCCATGCCAAATAAGTTGCAAAATGCGCTTGTCCGGTTTTCGCCCGCCGCGTTCTGCCAAGATAGGCACAATCGGCATAAATAGTATTTAGACCGCATCTAATCGCACATGTTGTAAAGGCGTTGTAAATTAATATATATCAGCAGGCCTCTTCAAATAGGGGAGATCCCCTAAATATCGTAAATAGCTTATTTATGTAAGATTTTGAGATTAGTTTACGTGATTTCAACTTAAATACCACACAAGCCCCAAAAAAGCATTTTTTTGGTTAAAAACAAAATGGAAATGAATTGCATTTGCAACCACGATAGCAATGATGTATATGAACTTTACTTGTTGGTATAACAACACGGCTTTAAAAACTGGTGCAACCTCTTCGACTCTTATAGATTGGTAAATTTTACCAATCAATTAGAACAACTGTGCATTTGGCAATCACAACATATAGTTGCTTATTCAAAAACCCAATTGCACTGAAACTTTGTAGATCCAATCCTAAGCTCTCTATTTCCTTTTCCATCCATCATTAATTACTCCAAGTATCACTTTAGAATCTATCATAGTCTTGAAATTTCCTCACAAAAACTCTATTCCAAATCATAACCTCTGAAATTCTAGGTGTAGTCACAAAAGAAAAACTGAAATAGGAACTAAAATTAGAAATGAAATGAAAAATGGTCCCACTCCCTTAGGAGTTTTAGGCTGATCAAGACAGCTATAGAAGTGATGCAAACTACTCAAAGAGACCCTCGAAAAGCGGTCAAACTATCAAACTGTTTGCAGTGAAGAATGCCTTCCAATGAAAAGTCTGTCAACCTCTTTCGAAACTCGTCTTTCTCCCATCCAATTACTAAAAAATCAGACTCGACGGTAGCAGTGTTGGGAAATGATGAAGTAAGGTCTCCACAAAATTCTCGTCCGTACGTGCACGGTTTCGTCCGTACAGTCCATATTTACGTGTTTTTACAAAACCAAGTTAGGGGACAGTCCCCTATCTTAAGCCGAAATCCCCTATTTGAAGAGGCCTGTATATCAGCCTTTACCTAGTCGTCACAGTTGTATAATATAATATATATTATATAGTCGTAACTAATCCATCCCTAATCACGACTCGCCAGACAGAGGGCGCCACGTGGTGGTGGACGGGCGGTACTGTAAAACCGAACAGGTTGAGAAATTGAGAAACGAGTTTACGTAATTTCTCAATTTTCAATTTCTTATTGAACAGGGTTGAACTTTGAACACTCGAGGCCGAAACTTTTTCGATGTAAGAAAGCGAAAAGTGTGAAGGAAAAAGTTCAAAGACACCATTGGTTTGGTCACACGGTGGGATTCCAATCTTCGGCACGTTTCATCCGTGCGATGATCCGGTTAACCCGGGCCTAACTTTTTTTGTACAGCTCTGCCCGCAAGCCTATCAACAATTTCTGTACGAACAACCGAAAAATCTCATTGTTGATCGATGGACCCAAGGAAAATTCAAATTGAACACGAACGATAAGTAATTGTTAAACGTTCAATTGTTTCTCCATAAAAATTGTATTGAGAAAAAAAAATAGAAATCCATTTCTCATTTCTCAAAATGAATCGTGTTCACAAATATAAGGTTTCATTTTGAGAAACTGGTTCTGACAGTTTGTTTTTTTGGGAAGCCAAATACTTTAAAACTTTAAATACTTTTACTTTAGGGGCGCGTGCGCAGTGGCGCTGGGCGGGCCGGCGGGCGGGCGGCCATGGTTGGTTGGTGGACCCGACAGCTCGGCAAAGGGTGTAGCAAAGGAGGGAAGAAAGGGAAGGATCGGCTTATTATTTATGGAGGGAGGGAGGGAGGCCTATCCGGTTAAAGGCTGAATGGACACATGGGCTCCTTCTAACACTGCGTGCAACGGCCAGCCGCCCGTTCCTCACGGACCAGCGAACATAGAGAGAGGGGCCAGTCCACCCATCCGCGTGGCGCATTGGCCGCACTACATTATAGAGCGGTGCCCTAAAGCCCACACGGGCGAGCCAGCCAGCCATACATGTATGCATGTATGCATGCACGCCCTGCATGAGGGCTGGCTAAGGCAGGGGCTCCTGCACGTTGCCGAGGCGGTTGAGGTGGAGGTACACGTCCGTGCCGTAGCCCTCCATGGACACGACCTGCAGGTCGCCCCCGAAGTAGCGCGCGTACAGCCGGCTGATGGGGAGGCCGTACCCGTACCCGGCCCTGGGGACATGCATGCACGCGTCTCCACACGAGGCTCAGAAGACAATATGAAGGTCTGATGAATTTCAGTGTTGCTAACGGGTGGGCAGAATCACTAAGGGAAGGAGAGGGAAACTCGGGTGGGAGGAAGGCGGAGTGTGAAGTGAAGAGTGTAGCATGATAGAGTAGAGAGAGGAGGTGAGGAGAAGGAGCGAGAAGATGTTTTGGAAAGTAATGTGAATGAAGAGATAGGAGAAACAGTGGGGAAGGGTAGGACGGGTTAAGGAAAGTTGGGAGAATGGGAAACGATGAATGGGGAGAAAGAGCACTGAACAAGGAGGAAAGAGAGTGAGAGCAAGGGAGGAAAGTTATGGCGTCGATTGTCTTACATGACATTGGGCATATCTTGTATTTGGCCTTCTGCTACAGGCGACTTGGCCGTACTATAAAGGTAGGTCCAGATTTTTGGCAGACCACTTCGCGGGATACCACCCCCCTCGTCCGATATCTGCAAGATGAAAACCAGCACTCAACTTCTCCTTCATTCCTCCTCTCTCCTTAGAAACCTAGAAAACCTGAAAACTCCAGAAATCCCAACAGCTCCTTCCATCGTCGAGCCTATGAAACTTTTGGTGGCTGCGAAGAAGAGCTTTAGTTTCCACGCGAGCAAGGACAACAGCAAGCAGTTCTATGCAGGCTGTTTCAACACCCGTTTCTGTTCTCCTACCGACTGTCTGCACACCAAATGAAGAGCTCAAAGGACTGAACCCAACCCTACCCCGAACGCATGAATCGGGACGAAAAATGAGCGCAACATTTGAGCCACGTCCCTGTGAATATTCGAAAAACCCTAAAAACCCTAAAAGGGGGGAGAGAGGAGGGTGTACCTTCACGGTGACATCTTCTATGCCGTCCGCCACAACGACTCGAATGGGCGGCGCGTCGTGGTCTGCATCCATGAAGCGCTCTTGGACCGCTCGGAGGGAGTTCTTCACCAGCTCGAAGAGCATCTGGTGGAGATGGGTCGGCACATATCTGCGCTCGCACCCAACATCACCAATAGTCTCCGTTGGTGCTCACATCTCATCATCATCATCATCATCATTTCATTTGGAAATCCCACACGATTCAAGATCTTGCAAAAAATCCTGGCAAAATCTCCTCGCCATGCAAACCCTCCTCGTCTCAAGAGAAATCAAATTAAAGCTGCCCAAAACTGTCCGAAGCTTCTGTGCTTTTTAAAAACTAAGGATTTGAAATACTAGGGTTTCCCGTTTCTAAGGTTGTTGCATTTCTAAGGTTGCCAGAGCTATCCAGGCAGTCAGAGTATCTGCAAAGTTTGGGATTGATAAAAAGCTCCTGTCCTTAGGGTCTCCTGCGAATGCTAGGTGCCCTTAAAGTTCTTTAATGCTATGGTTGGTGGGATTCAACGTCATATGGACGGAAGAAACTTACGCAAAGTGGAAGTGCGGGTCCCCATAGATGTGCACATCTGGGGCAGATCCGTACGTCCTCATGCATGCAGACCGAGCATCATCGATGGCATTTTGCGCCACTTCTACTGGAGATACTCGTGTGCAGATGAGACTGGAACAGCCCAAAAAGCAGATCACAACCTAAAAATCCTCAATATGTTGACATTCAGAACTTATGAAGCTTTCAAAGCTGTCTTAAAGAACAAACATGAGGTCTGGGGTGGAAAACGAGCCATACCCGATGTAACCCGGAGGAGGGGAGGGTTGATGCAGAGCAACGTGCTGCCCTGTCCACAACAATACCATGGGTTTGATGTTATGTAACAGTTTTCTTCGCCTAAGTTGAATCAAGCTGAAGGCGACTTGGTTGACATCTCGGGAAAACATATTCCCGGCAAGCTATGGAATATGCAATATCGTATTACGCATAAAGAGATAGCAAGATTAAAATCTCGTCACACTTGGACAATTCAACTATACAGATCGCTATCCTATGCTTCAAAACTCGTCTTATAATTCTATTTCTATATCATGAATCTCCAATCAAATTCGACCCAATCTCCAACATATGTTGGCGATGGGTAGCGACAGTTCTAATGGAAAAAGTCGAAAGCTTCCTCATGAAAAAATAAAAGATGGATTTCGTCTGCTTTATCTATCTCGTGGGAGGAAGAAAAGCGCCACTGACCAATGAGCATGCGAATTCCTATTCGAGACATGTAAAAGCGGTCCTGCGAACCCTCCACCGTTTGACGGAATCAGCGACGGCCAGATTTTACAAGGAAGAGGATGAGGGGGTGGTCCAAGGGGAGGGAGAGGAGAGAGGGAGAGGAAGACAAATAGGGAGGACGAGGGAAAGTAGAAGACGAAGGAGAAAAGAAAGGGAGCGAGGGAGTTGGTGAAAGTGAAAATTAACGGAAAATATGTCGAGCGATAGGCACGGGAGGGAGAGAGAGCAAGGGACCGAAAACGGGAGAGGAGAGAGAAACCCTGAAACTAACCAGAAACTGATGAATCTCTGGAAGATTGTCAAGGCCGACCTTCTGCCCAAGGTCCTGCTTCAGCTCACTTATACCCATAGCCATCTGCAGAACATCCCACTTCAAACTTAGGTGGTTCAAGAAAAAAGAAAGAAGGGCGGGAATGGGAGAGAGTCCAAGAGAGAGAGGGAGAGAGAGAAAGCAAGAGAGAGATGAAGGGACAGAGATACTGCTAACTCTTCCCTATTCTCATGATTTTCCCTTTCCTTTCCCTTTCCCTTCCCATTCCTTCTTCTCTCTACTACTTTCTTCTCCTTCTTCTGTTACTTAGGGTTTCCGTGTGTTGATTCGCACCGTGGGCATGACATTATTGTGCCGCATTTTTATCTGATGAATGAGTTCAGTGAACCGCAGCTCGTCAGGGCTGCCACGGATCTCTGGAAAGCTCCGAATATCCTTAAAAGAGTCGACATACCAATCCCGAACCTGACAAACCCATAGACCCTTGGAATCAGTTTCATCCTTGACCTCTGTATAAGCTGACTGAAACTATCATTAAGTAAAGCAACCGGCTAACGAAAAGTAATTAAAGCTGCAGTCAGCGAGGTGCATTGAGCCCACACCTTCAGTACAGGCGACTTTGTTGAAAGTCCGTACGGTAAATTTTCGAGCTCTGTGACCCTGTGAGCGAGCCGAACAGGCAATTCATGCTGCAAAAATTGCGCAGAAAGTAAAAGGTTTCGCTCGGTGGGATAAGCGCCGTGGGCCATCATATACTGCGTCGCCCCCCCCAAGATAAAGGGTCCCAAAAGGATGTTAATTTCACTTTTATTAGCTCTCCCTCGTCCTCTCTCTTCACCCTCTCCGTCCCTATGTCCCCTCTCTCTCGCACCCCTTCCCTTTACTCCGTCGAGCCCCGCTTTCCTCTGACCATGACATTCAATAACCCTAACTTCCCTAATCTTAACTTTCATTGCCCCCTTAACCTTGCGATGAAGTGCAGAGCAGAACAAGCAAATGTTAACTACATTTGAGAAGCAATTTTTTCGCCCACTCTGACCCTAAATAACGCGCAGGTACCGCCGCTCACCTTGAGGCTGACACCTGTCTGCTTCTTGAACGAATAGCGATAAATCTGCACCCCCGCACTGCCACGTGTAAGTAGCAGAGCTCGCCACATGGCAGGTCGAGGAAGCGACAGCAAAGGAGAGGGGACCCACATCTGCAACCACGTTGGAGGGCACTATTTCTGCCAGCCGCCGAGACGCAGGCCGCGCTACCGCTGCCGCCATGGCAACCTCCTCGCTCTCCCTCCCTCCCTCCCTTTCTCACTTTCTCTCTCTCTCACTCCTCTCTCCCACCCACTCTCTTTCTTTCTCCTCCCCTATCTAAGCCTTCCTCTCTCCTTGCTGCAGCTTCCACTTGCCCCCCCTGCCTCACAGGCCGCAGCCATTATGGAGCTCTGGCAGCTTCCTCGGGAGTAGGCGCGAGAGGGAGAGCCTCTCTCTCCCTCTCCCGCCGCAGACGAGCGCTCCCCTCTCACACGAGGCGCCTGCGGAGAGCGAGCGACAGATTCTCAGGAGGAGAGAAAGCGATCACTATCCAGAAAGAGGGAGGGCCGGGGATAGAGAGAGCGCAGAAGAGAGAGAGAGAGAGCGGGAGGGGGGGGGAGGGGGGGGGAGGGGGAGAGAGAGAGTGAGAAAGAAAGAGAGTTGGGGGGGGGGGAAGTGAAGCCGCGGGGGGCGGGCAGGCTCCTCCCTCAGCGCCGTGCCGCCATGGCGCCTGCTGCAGCGGCGGCGGAGGGGCGAAGGGACGGCCCGCGGCCCGACGCGTGGCGGCGGGCGGGGAGCGGCGGGGCGAGTGCCACGTGGCACGTCGCAAGTGCGAGAGGCGCCACGTGGCGGGTGCGCCACCCTTCTGCCTCGCGCAGTCCGCAAACAGTACTCCGCAAGGCGGCCCCTGTCAACGAGCGCAGCCTTTTCGCGGAAGCCGTACCAGGCTCTCATCTTCCTCGAGGGGCCACCAGTACTGCTTCAGGATAAGGTGGTCCCCCGAAGCCGTCCGCCTGACGTGGCATACGCAGTCTAGAGGCAGTACCTCGCACCGGTCCGTAAGGAAGTCGGGGAAAAACTGTACGGTACCGAAACCGTTACCGCAGTCAACCTTGCAAAGGTACAACCAGGTACAAGAGTATCCGTACCGTACCAAATGCCAAACGTGTCCGTACGCTATGTACGGGCTGGTCCAGCGCTGTAGAACTGAGGCTGTCTATGTGTAAAATGGAAAGAATGGAATTTGAGGGTGGACGGAAGGCAGTTCTATGCCGGGGAGGGCTGGCAACTGCTTATGCTGAACTGGCAACAGGACGGGAAAGAATGGCTTTAACCCGAACAGCGTGTAACAAACATGGACATGCAGAGGGCCACAGCCGGATCCGTCTCCTGCTGCACGTCGCCTCGCCTCTCCCTCTCTCTCTCCTCTCTCTCTCTCTCTCTCTCTCTCTCGCTCTCGCCTGCCATCGACCCCCCTCCCTCACCAGCTCTAACTGGCCGGCTGCTGTTGAAGCGCCACGTGGCATCCCATGCGGAGAATCCCCCCCACAGCAGGCCTAGGGCTGCTCCTGATAGGCCGTCGCTCTCCGCAGGTCGCTCTGCCTGTCTCCCTCGCCTCTCCTCTCTCTCATGCGGGCGCGGAGGGAGAGGGGCTATGGACGACGCCGCCCTCTTCTTCCCCCTCCCAATCAGAACTTTGCATATCCTCTCCCTCCTTTGCCTCCTCTCCCTTTTTCCGCTCTTCTCCCCCCTGCCCCTCCTCCCCCTCCTCCGCCTGGAGCCCTCCCTCCCTGCAGGGGAGGGAGCTGGGGTGCTGCTCGCAGCTGAAGCGAAGCTTCTTTGGGGTGGGAGACGGAGAGGAAGAGAGGGGAGTTTCTCGGCAGCACGAGGAGAGGCGCGTGATAGGGTGAGAGAGCCTCCGACAGAAATGCTGCTCGGCTCGTTGTAATTACTTGTTTTTTCTTTTTTTTAAAGAGAATTTAAATTTTGTTCTCGTCATCGGGTGAAAGAGGGAGAGAGAGAGAAGACGAGAGAGAGGCCAGGTAGGGTGTAGAGGGAATTGATTATGAATAGAGTGCAGCCCGCATGAGAGAGACAGTGAAAGAGGTGGAGAGCCGCCGAAGAAAGGTGGGATGGGGTAGCTGACGCGAGAGAGGCAAAGCGAGAGCGGGAGAGACAGTGTGGAGGAGGGTCGAGAAGGGGGGAGGTGTGGAAATTGGGAGCAGGGAAAGAGAGAAAGCAAAATGGGGGGAGAGAGAGAGAGGGGGGCGCGAGAGAAGGAGAAGGGAGTGGGGAAAGACGGCGGAAGTGGAGTGCGGAAATTGGGAGCAGGGAGAGAGAAGAAAATGATGGAGAGCTAGTGACGGAGTGGGAGAGAGTGGAAGAGTGGGGAGGGGGAAGGTCGGCGAAAGGGGGGGCTATGGGATTGGGAGCAGGGACATAGACAAGCGAGAGGGGGAGAACCACGGTGGGGGGGGGTGTGTGGGGAAGGAGGGAGGAGGAGAAAGAGGAGGAGCGAAGCAAACTAAAGAGCTTTCTCTTGAAACCTCTTTCTTGCCCTGTGAGGGCAGGTACTCCCCGGAGCAGCTTTTTGATGTGGTGGCAGCGGTGGACCTGTACGAGGACTTCGTGCCGTGGTGCCGCCGCTCCGTTGTGCTGCGCCGCAGTGCGCAGGAGATGGAGGCGGAGCTCGAAATTGGCTTCCGTCTCTTTAACGAACGCTACCTCTCACACGTCCACATGAAGCGTCCTTACTTTGTCAAGGTCTCCCCCCCCCCTCCCCCTCTCTCTCTCTCTCCCTCTCTCTCTTTTCCTCTCCCCCCATCCCCCTCCCTCTCTTCACCTCTCTGTCTCTCTCGCCCCCCTTTCAGCCTTTTGTCTCGTCTGGGTCTCTTTGTCCCTCCTTTCGTCGTCCCCAATCCCCCTCCCCCCCCACCCCACTCCCCGAGATTTTGTCATTATTGGCTGTCGGCAGGACTCCTGGTAAGGCAATTGGGGAACAAGAATAACTTGAGGATCTTCTTTGTTTTTCTTTTTTTAGAACTGTTGCTTGTGAGTTAAGTGAAATACAGTTAGGCTATTGCGTTGGGATTTGGGTTTGAAAGCTTTCTGCTTTCTGTACGACAAAACAGGGGGGCTCACTATGAAGCCTGCGTATTGCTGAATACTAATGGTTGACCCTCCTTTGCTCCATCTACTGGGCTCTTCACTTCATGTACTTTTCTTGCTATACTTTTGATGCAATTCTACCATTCATAGACCATATACTAAAATAGAATCCTCCCCACATTTCTACGAGTTTCCCTTTTATTGGTTTCGAATAATGTTCGATTCGCCATTTTTCATTACTCACCAGGAGGGACGTGCTCTGTATTGCGGGGTGGCATCAGACGACTGTTTCCCGGAGCATGTTGTTTGATTATTTGGACAATTCGTGGGAGTTTCAACCGGGCCCGGTTCCTCATTCCACCAGTTTGCACTTCTCTGTTTCCTTTCAGTTCCGATCGGCTTTGTATCGCGGGGTGAGTGCTGCGGAACTTTATTGCGTGAGCTTATTCGTGAGCAAACTAATGATGACTTGTTGGCTGTTCCTCCAAGGCGATCCTTTTTATAAAGTTTGTAAAGTTTTTACATTTGGGTGCTGCAGGCGGCGAACATGTTTTTTGATGAAGTTGTCTCTCGATTGGTCCACGCCTTTGAAAACCGCTGCAGACTGGTGTACGGCCCCAGCAAAGCCGTCAATGTTGAGGCGGCGTAGGGACATGGGCACGTTTCAATTGTAAAGAGGATGCGGGGATTAGGGTTTGGCCATTTTATTATTTCCAGTCTCGGAACTGATGTCAATAAAGCACAACAGTCCCTAACTGGCATTGAAGGGAGGGCAGGACAAGCTGTGCTATGTCTGTACGATTTTTTTGGGACCAATTTTTCCCGATGGATTTGTATTATTATGCGACTCGCCCTTTGCGAGTGACTGCGTGCGTAAACGTCGTAAAAGGAGAAATGAAGAGGAGGACAGAATTGCATTTCTGAAAAAAAGCAACTTCTGTCAACCAATTTTTTTGTGGCGTTTCTAAGTTTGAGTTTTTATAGACTCGTGAAGGTGACGATGCAACTGCTTCACAATCCTGAGATTGATCTATGCGGCAGGTCCTGAAAGCTTGAATTGCATTGAAAAAAATAACAACCTTCCTTCTCTTAATGCCAAGAGATACTTTTACTCTTTCGTTTTCTTATGAAGTCGATCTTGGCGACCTTTGAAAAGGTCCGTGGCGAGAAAGTGTGAATCCTGACAACTGGTCGGACACCATGAATATACGCAGATGAATACAAAAGATAAAATAATGGCGGTGAGGAGAAGCAAGCAAATGAATGCGTAGCTGTTTGAAAAAAACATTTAATGGGCACACTGCAGGTTCAATGTAGTTGGAAGACTGCAGCACTGCTTCTCGACCTCAATACGGTGTTGAATGTGCGGAAACAATCGAGCATCAAATGGTGACATCATAATTCTCTTTCCACTCCGTCAGCTTCATGAAAGCCCCGACTGGCCCGCAACCAGAAGCCGACAGAAGCCGCTTAAAATGGAGTCAGAAGTTTGGGGTTCCATGCCCTGGCCGTAGTTCTTTTCAACACCTTCCACAAATAGAATTCAGTCTGTAGCTTCAGTTCTGCATGCATTTTTTCTGCGAATGGAAGAGATCATGAAGTTGCTGTAGCGCGTAGGAGCGGCATTTGCGGCACCTGTCGACGCCAAAACTATTTGGAATACGGCACTGCGTTAGTGTGGGATTCCCCAGAGAAGCGAGAAGATGGGAGAGGAATGAGAGGAGAGACGGAGAGGGAGAGCAGGGACGAAGCGTGAAACGACGGGAAGGTTGTCCTTGCACGTACGGCCTTTTAGGGTTTCGATCGCACAGATCTCTACCGTGTTCTTAGCGTTCAGCGATAAAACAGTTCTCACTTCTCTCCCTTTCCCTCCACCTCTCCGCCTCTTCTCTCCTCCGTCTCTTCCTCCCCTCCACACTGCAATCTCGTCCTCCCCGCCACCCCACTTTTCGCCTCCGTGTCTATCCCCTTCTTCATCTATCTCTATCCCTTCCCCCTTCTCTCCAACACTCCACTTTCCCCGCTCTTCCCCCTTCCTCTCTCCCTAACTCTCGACCATGGTGGTCCCAGAGACTCCCGACATGTTCAGCGCAGCCACCGCCCCCCTCACCTTCCACGACTTTTTGGAGCGCATGAAACATCCTGCCGCAGCGGACCTCGTGCGTTCCATCAAAAGGTGATTCGTTTCAGATGCAATCCAAGGTCCCAAATGTGGATGGTGAAAAGCTATTCCGTGTATAGATTCATTAGTTCAGTCTCAGAGATAGGTGATGAATGTAACATTTTCGCATCACACAACCGCTCCAATATTCACATGTTTTAAAAAGAGCATGAAAACATAAAGTTCTGACGCAATTCTACTAACCTCAGTCTGCATTCTGTAATAAAAGCTTCTCCTACTTCTGAATAATGTTTGCTTCACCACAACTTCCTTTCATATGGAACCCATTTATCCCCAATGTGTACATCTTTTGAAAGTTTTTCAGTCTTCCTGCTACTTCCGAGAAACTCTGCAACCCTAAGTACCTCGAAGGGCAAACTTAACGACAAATACAAACCCGAAGTTCATCTACCCTAAATTTTCCTAACACTCTGTGGCTGACCACTGAACAATTTCAAAAGCCCTAAGCGAAATAAGCTCCGTGTGCATTACCCCGAACATGTCTTTGGTTTTGCAGTTTTATGGTGCAGTTCATGGCTCGTCCCCCTCAAGCAGAAGAAGACAGCCGAGCGGTTCAAACGTTTTTAGCAGAGACAGAGCAGGCATTCCGCAGCCACTCTCTCTGGGCCGGAGCTTCTGCAGAGGAGTTGGAAAGTGCAGGAGAGGCAAGAAATTCTATTTTTCTTTGTTCTGTTTCTGATTCCTTAGCTACAGTTATTTGCTTTAGAATTACCTTTTTTGTCTTCCCGATCTTCTTGTGTTCCACGATCTTAGCGAACTATATTGAAAGATTCTTGATTGTATTGTTGCCCACTGCATTTAACTTTTCCTCTTGCAAGAGTAAACTTCGTTTACCTACTTTAGAGGTACCAGGAGAAACGTTTGACAGTCGCTAGGGTTACGTGTTTGTTAGCATTGAGGTAGCCTGCCGGAAGCTGCTTACACCTGGACTGCATTTGCAGGGACTCGAGAAATATGTGATGACAAAGCTCTACAGTCGAGCATTTTCTCCCTTGCCAGAGGACATCGAGCGAGACCGCCGCCTGAGCGAGAAAATAGCTGCTCTGCAGCAGTTTGTGCAACCGGAGCATCTCGACATCCCCTCACATTTTCGCAATGAAGCGTCCTTGCTTGTAAGCCTTCTTCGGATAGGTTCTCAAGAGGGGTTGGGAAGGGTGGCTTCTGAGGGTGATAGAGAAGAGGAATGAGAGAGAGAGAGAGTGATAGTGGGGCCACAGGGATACTGGGGGGCAGGGGAGAGAGAGTTGCGTCTCAATAGTTTTGCTGCAACTCACAGGATATTATACTCCATCTACGTTTGAAAAAGCTGCAATGCTATCTTGTTCCAATAGACAGAGTACGTACTAAGTCGACGACTTATGCATGTTTCCGAGACCAGCTCGCCCAGAAGGAGCTGCAGAAAATAGGGTCTTTTAAGGCTCCCAGGGATAAGTTGGTGTGCATCCTCAACTGCTGCCGCGTCATCAACAATTTGCTGCTCAACGCCTCTCTCGGCTCCACGGGCGAAGCGACCCCTCCGGGAGCAGATGACTTCCTGCCCGTCCTCATATACGTGCTTCTCAAGGCAGGTTTTATCCCCTCATCATGTATCCACATTCTTGCATGGCGAAAAGTCTCGTATGTGGAATCTCAGAAACCTTAGAAGCTTTTCAGATCAGTTTCTTGTTCTTCTTTCTTACACAGAAGAGGTGATGTCACGGCCTGGTGCAGGCCAACCCCCCCCAGCTTCAAGCGACCATAGCATACATTCAACACTACCGCCATGAAAGCCGTCTAGTCTCCGAGTCTGCCTACTTCTTCACCAACCTCGTGTCCGCAGCAACATTCCTTGAAAACATTGATGCAAAATCCCTTTCCATGTCAGCATCAGAATTTGAAGCGAATATGGAAGCTGCTAAAAAAGTTCTTGCTTTAGATATTGCCCCTCCTGCAGCCATGGTTCCTACAGATCAGGGGAAAAGAGAGGTGTCCGCAGCACCTCTACCTCCTCCTCCTCCTCCTCCCCCTCCTCCCTCTCAGCCTCCCCTTGCAGGAGGAGGCAGAAATCTCACAGACATAGAAGCTGAACTTAGCAGGGATTATCGCTTTGCATTTGCAAAAGCGGCGGATCTTCGAGTGGGCGATGTAGAGCTGCTTCTTACTGATTACAAGGAGCTCGTCCTCAAGTACACACTGCTCCTTAGAGCAACTACAGCCTCTCCTGCACCTGCAGAAATATCCCCTTCTAATGTTCAGACCCAAAACTCAGAAGAGAAAGTTCTGCAGAGTGCCCAGGATGCGCAAAGTTCGGGGCCGAGGCAGGAGGACGCCGGGGGAGCTGAAGCGGGTGGAGCAGGGGGAGGGGGAGGGGGAGGGTCTTCTTTAGAGAGTTTCCTTTTCGATGGGTTGAGCATCACACCCCAGCAAGGAGGAAACGAGGGGGAGAAGAATTTGCAGGAGAAGAGTGCGAGTGCGGGGGAGGAGGTAGAGAAGAGAGAGAGCTCTGCACCCGAGAGCGAGCATGCCAAGGACGAGCTTCTTATTCCGGATGAACTGAAGGCTCTGGAACAGGCGCTGGCGCAGACATCCGGGGGGAGCAAGTCTTGAACTGCCTCCCTGCCCCCATACATACATCCTCCATGCTATTCTCTCCTTGTACTTTTTCTCTCTCCGTTCTTTATACTTTATCTTGTTCATTTGTATCTCTTAATCTCATTCTCTTTCCTCCCATTCTTGCTCTCGCTCCACATCTCGTCCTCCCATTCATTCTCTCGTTCCTCCCTCCTTCCCTTTTTTTTCTGCCACCCTTCCATTCCCCCGTTCACCCACCAATTGCTGTAGTGCGCAGACAAGGGCCTGAATGGATGGTCTATGTATTCTTCGTAGAAGCTAGTGTTGTACATTGTGAAACGCCCTAAAGACAGCTCGAAGGAAAGGAATGAGGAAGGAAGGAGGGAGTTTTGTGGGCATTCCGAGTTTACAAAATTCATTCTCTCTTTTTTACAAGGCTAACGTTAGCACATGCAACACGTGGCTACAAAGATTGCATGGATGTGTTTGTTTTTTCCAGCCACGTGTGTCAAGGCCTCGCATCATCACTGACTTGCGCATTGCGTGGGTGCTCGGTTGCGCCACCACCCCCGTGTGTGGTGGCACCATCCTGCGCCTCGTATTGCGCGAGGTCTCTAGGGCCGTCGGGGCGGCAAGTTCGCCCAAACATCAACTTGGCACCCGAGCCCACAACGCAGCCGACCAACGCGCCGGGCGGCACCGACTGGCACCGGCCGTCACCGGGCGTCACCGGCCGGCGGCAGCTTCGACAGACGGCCGACGGTGAGGCTTTGCCGCACGGGCGAGATAGCTACACGACAAACGATCCCGCTCAGGCCAAGGCGCTCGGAGCATGTACGGAACAGAAGGATGATGCCACGTGTCCAGCTGTGACTGGCAGCTGGACCAGGACCACCATGGTGTCGCCGCGTGGCCTCCTCCGAGAGTCAAGATGACAGTACCAAAAAAGGACAAAAATGTACCAGCCGTACGGTGCAAACTGATACAGTCAACAGTCCTCATATTTTCGCCATGGTTTTGGCAAATATGAGGCGAAAATATTGATTTTTGCAAATAGATGGTTCGTGTTACCAATAGACGGGCGGTATTGTTAGAGTTCATGTTAGAGTTCATGTTGGACCGTACGTATCGTACTGTACCATATCGTACCGTATCGTACCGTATCGTACCGTGTAGTTCAGTATCGTATCGTATCGGAACCAAGAAGGATGAAAGACGAGCGAGCGCCTCTTACGGCGGCACTTGCGGGAAGATTCGGTGAGTTTTGCTGAAGCCCGTAACGGCTAGTACAGCAAGTACGGCAAGTACGGCTAGTACGGCCAGTACGGTTTTTAGGGTTTCTAGGTTTTTAGGGGTACGGATAGTACGGGTACTACGGCTAACACAGAGTTACCGTACAAAAAGGTGGTTTCGGCAAAATCGGGGCGAATTTCTTGGGGACGCACTGTACAGGGTGGAAAATATGAGGACTGTTGACTGTACTGTACAGTACAGTACAGTACCTCGCCGTACGGAAAAGGTTGAAAGCTTCCATAAGGATTAGCCACGTATACAATTGTCAACGTGGCATATTTTGATTGGGGTCGCTAAGCACCGTCACGTGCGGCGAGTGGCCCAATAAGAGCGCGCTTTACTTTTGGCGCGTAGTGATAGCCGGTCCAATCAGGAGGCCGCGTCTGCCACGTGGCACTCGGGAGCTCCCCGCGGGCCGGGCGGCTGACTACAGCCGCCCTCGTTGTCCTGCGCCCATAATTGAGGGGAGAGGCGGGAGGAAGGGAGTGAGGGGGAGGGAGAGAGAGAGAGGGGAGAGGGAGGGAGGAGCGCGAGAAAAATCAAGGAGAGTACGGCAGAGAGAGAGAACAGGGAGAGAAAGGGAGGGGGACAGGAAAGTAAGAAAGGGAGCAGGAAGGGTGGCAGAGGGATAGGCAACGAGAGGATCCCTCCAGGACTGGTAGTGAGAAAGAGAGGGCAGAAAAGTAAGGGAGAGAGCAGAAAGACGCGGAGGAATCGGGACGTGCCGAAAGAAGGACGGCGAGGCACGCAGAATAGAGGGAGAAGCAAAAGGAGATAAGTAGCTGACAGTCGACAGAAAGAGAGGCATAAAAAGACATAAGAGAGAGCTGACACTTCCTACTTCCGCATTCCTCTTTCGCTCTTCCCAAATGCCCACCATGTCGCCCCATTCTCGAAGACCACATTCTTTCCCCCTCCCCCTTTCCCCCTCCCTCCCCCTCCCTCACCTCGTCCTCCTCCTCCTCCTCCTCCCCCTCCTCCCCCCCGCCCCTTCCGCCGCCGCCATATCCCGCCCCATGAACTTCATGTCCCTGGACCCGGGCCCCTCCCTCTCCCTCCCCCCCCGCAACGTCACCCTCCCGCTGGGCCTCCTCCTCGGCGCGCCGTGCGAGAGCACTGCTTACGTCACGCGGTACCTCGGCGTGCCGTACGCGGAGGCCGCCCTCGGCCGCCACCGGTTCCGCCCGCCGCGCGTGTACGGACAGAAGTACCCCGAGGAGGGCCTGCTCGCCATTGCGCCGCCGCCGCCCTGCGGGGACATCTGCCTCGCGTGGACGGAGGACAGCTCCACCGCATCTGAGGTGCGCGCTCTCTCTCTCCCTTCCTCTCTCTCCCTTCCTCTCGCTCCCTCACGCTCTCTCTTCCTTCCTCTCTCTCCCTCACGCTCTCTCTCTCCCTTCGTCTCGCTCCCTCGTGCTCTCTCTCCCGTCCTCTCTCCCCCTCGCGCTCTCTCTCCCTTCCTCTCTCTCCCTCGCGCTCTCTCCCTTCCTCTCCCTCCCTCACGCTCTCTCTCCCTTCGTCTCGCTCCCTCGTGCTCTCTCTCCCGTCCTCTCTCCTCCTCACGCTCTCTCCCTTCCTCTCTCTTCCTCACGCTCTCTCCCTTCCTCTCTCTCCCTCACGCTCTCTCTCCCTTCGTCTCGCTCCCTCGTGCTCTCTCTCCCGTCCTCTCTCCTCCTCGCGCTCTCTCTCCCTTCCTCTCTCTTCCTCACGCTCTCTCTCGCTTCCATTCTCTCCCTCGCGCTCTCTCTCCCTTCCTCTCTCTCCCTTCCTCTCGCTCCCTCACGCTCTCTCTCTTCCTTCCTCTCTCTCCCTCACGCTCTCTCTCTCCCCTTCCTCTCTCTCCCTCACGCTCTCTCTCTCTCTCCCTTCCTCTCGCTCCCTCGCGCTCTCTCTCCCTTCCTCTCTCTCCCTCGCGCGCTTTCTCCCTTCCTCTCCGCTCTCTCCCTCGCGCTCTTTCTCCCTTCCTCTCGCTCCCTCACGCTCTCTCTCGCTTCCATTCTCTCCCTCGCGCTCTCTCTCCCTTCCTCTCTCTTCCTCACGCTCTCTCCCTTCCTCTCTCTCCCTTCGTCTCGCTCCCTCGTGCTCTCTCTCCCGTCCTCTCTCCTCCTCGCGCTCTCTCTCCCTTCCTCTCTCTTCCTCACGCTCTCTCTCGCTTCCATTCTTTCCCTCGCGCTCTCTCTCCCTTCCTCTCGCCCCTTCGCGCTCTCTCTCCCTTCCTCTCTCTCCCTCGCGCGCTTTCTCCCTTCCTCTCTCTCCCTCGCGCTCTCTCTCCCTTTCTCTCTCTCCTTCGCCCTCCCTCCCCACTCTCTCTCTCCCTCACTCTCTTCTCGTTCCTCCCCCCCCTCCCTCTCCGGGTAAGCAAGCGATGTAACAAAGAAGATTTGCCAGTATCTCGCTCCACAACGCAGCAGCCCATCCGATCAATAACCTCAAACGAAGTCGTTTCTCCTTCCCCTCTCACAGGACTGTCTGTTCCTCAACATTTGGGTTCCTCACCATGTTGTGACGTCGCCGACTCTCCTCCCTGTCCGAGTGTACATCCATGGCGGCATGGTGGCATCATGCTCCGCATCAGACCCCATCACGGATGGTTGTTCAGCAGTTTATAAAACAGCCACCATTCAAGTGAACATCCAGGTACGAACTTGAATTTCACATGCTCGGCTAAAAAACTACTATCTTACTCGTTGTCGCCATCCATGAGAATGCTTTTTTTTTCGAAATTCCGAAACTCAGCGGTTTGTTTTATTTCATTATATTTTGATTTGGCAGTACCGAAAAGGAGCGATGGGTCTCTTGGCGCATCCGGGCACATGGCAGGAGTCGAATACAACTGGAAATTGGGGTGAGCCGCCGCGTGGTCTCTTGAAAGAGAGATTCAGGAGAGAAAAACTTTAATTGTGGCTAAAATCTGAACTCTAGTGAAAAAAACCAAACGAAGGACGAGGATAATATATGATGAGATGCCTCGTCTTCCTGATGTGAATACCTCCTTATGTTGGTGTGAATTATTTTTGTGGGGTGCAGCCATTTTGGACCAGCAACTAGCGATGAGGTGGGTGAAGGAGCACATTCAATACTTTGGTGGAGACCCCGAGCGCATTCTCCTTAACGGAAACTCCGCAGGTGTGAGGTTGAAAGGCTCTCAAAGAACTCGTAACAGGAGAGAAAGCAGAACAGCTCATTTGTTTCCAGGGAGTAGGAGGCTCTCAAAGATGGGAGCTACTAATCGTAGAGTGTGAACGGGACGATTTCAGGTTTTTTAAAGGAGAGGGGGAGGGCGGGACTGGCGGAAGAGAAAGGGAGCGAGTGGGAAGTTAGGATGCACGCGAGGAAAGAGGGAGGAAGCAGACACGGAGAGAGGAGAGAGAGAGAGAGAGCGAGAGAGAGGAAAAGAAAAACAGTTGTTTGAAGTTTTCAAAAGGAAAATGGGAGACGAGAGCAGAAGGGGGGAGACAAACTCTGACATATTAATATTTACATTCAGGAGCACAAGCTGTAGACTTCCACATGGTTGCACCCGGCTCGGCTGGTCTTTTTTCTGCCGCGATAAGCCAAAGCCCACCCTGCGTGCAGCTCACAAGCTTAGATCAGGTGCGGCCATTGCTTCCTCCTTCACACCTCCTTAAAAAACAGAATATACGAATTGCTCTTGTTCATGATCTGCATACTCTAGCCACGCGAGTACGCTTAAATTTGTGCGCATTTGGGAGTGGGGCAGGCGTATGCAGTTACGCGAGACTTCATGCTGCGGATCGGATGCCCCCTAGCGACTTCCGATCAAGAACTCGCCTGTCTGCGAGGGGCTCCATGGGCAACATTAGTTTCCGTTGCAGTTTTGATTGAGAAGGAGAGGCAGAGGGAGATCACTATGTGCGATAAGCCGGATTGGGAGCCCTTCTTCCACTACGTGCAGGATGGGAACACGTTCCCCTACCAGATTAAGGATGCGCTCATGGCGGGGAATTACCATAATGGTGAGAGAGCTTCATTAGGGCATAGTAGACAATGAAATTTCACGAAAACGAGCCAAGAGTAAGGTGAGGGGCGGGAAGGAGAGGATGGGAGGAGGGAGGAATCGAATGGAAGCGGGAGAGAGAGAGGGGGAGGAAGGAGTTGCTTTTTTGACACCACTGTATTGTAAAAAAACTCACTCTGACTTGTGTTTGCTGTGTGTGAAATGCGTTCAGTGCCATACATGGTGGGCCTCACGGCATTGGAGGGCTCCCGAATGGTGAAGCAGATGTACCTTGACAACGGCATCAAAGTGACGAGAGCGACCAGCATGGCGCTCATGCAGGAGTTTTACCCCGCGGTCGATGTTGCGCCGCTCGTAGACACGTACGAGGGGCTCAACTTCACAGGTAGGCACTCGCCTACTCCTCTTTCTCGGCTCAATGATTTAGCATCCAATTCGCTTGCGGGTGATCTTCGCAAAATGTGAACTAAGCTTGAAATTGACTTAATACAGAAGAGCCGTTGCAAGGATTTCCGCCAGGAAGGCACTATTTGACAAATTAATTTGATGGGTATAATAAATTACACCCGAAGAGTATCCTTATTTCCATGAAAAGCAAGGAGGGAAAACCGCACTCGTATTTCTTGCAGGTTTGCAGTTTGTGATGGCCTGGGGCAGGCATATTTAAACTAAAACCGTTCATCAGCTAAATAGGCCCTGCTGTAGGGTTCAAATCCTACCCAACGTTTGGTTCTTTGAAATGCAGTGTTTGCCAGAAACCAATCCCTTAGACAAAAAAAAACGACATTTTTGCTGAAAATGGATGAATTGAACTCTTGGATGCAGGTCCGTACGACGACCTGACGATGCTGTCGACAGTGTGGACGGACATGTTCTTCACGTGCCCCATCTACGAGCGGTTGGTGGCGCGCAGCAAGAGCCCCTTCGCGAACAAAACCTCCACCTACCTCTACCACTGGGCCGCCACGCCCTCCTGCCCGCGGGAGGACATCTACCTCGGAGCCTCCCACTCCGTCGACCTCTACTTCACCTTCGGCATCACCAGGAACATCGAGACCACCGCCGGCCTCTGCAACCTCACCAAGGTAAGAACCCCCAACAACCCAAAACCCCCAACAACCCCCAAAACTATTCACGTCCAATGCTCGAAGAACCCAAAAGCCAGAAACCGTTCATAATGCCTCCCTATG
This sequence comes from Zygnema circumcarinatum, assembly GCA_037447605.1. Taxonomy (NCBI): domain Eukaryota; kingdom Viridiplantae; phylum Streptophyta; class Zygnematophyceae; order Zygnematales; family Zygnemataceae; genus Zygnema; species Zygnema circumcarinatum. Next base: position 3,865,805 of record CM074810.1, on the reverse strand, counting down.
CCTTTCCCTAAACCAAACGTCTCCCTCCCTCCCTCCCTCCCTCCCTCAGGCGGAGGAGAAGCTCTCGTTCGTGGCCCTAACGGCGTGGTCGACCATGGCGGCCGACGGCGTGCCGCGGTGGGCGAGCGGCGAGCCGTGGCCGACGTGGCACCCCCTGGGGCAGGCGGGCGCGGCCCTCCAGATCGACGACTTCGGCCCCGCGCGCCTCGCCTTCGGCAACCGCTGCCGCGTCCTCGCCGCCGCGCGCGCCGCCGCCACGCAGCTGCGCGCCAGTAACGTCACGCCCGCCGCCGCTGCTAGGAGCTAGGCGCCGGCGGTCTCAATCCCTCCCTTCCCCCCTCCATACTGAAAGCCCCAGAAACCACGTGCATTGGCGGGGTGTAGCGTAGGCGTAGAATGAATGAATCTGGTCAATTTTTTGCACGCATGGAACACGTTAGGCAGCCATGGCGGTACAGGGATTGGCATGGGACGGGCATTGGATGATTTGATGCGTGCATTGGTTTGAATTTGCAAGCGCAAGATTTTTCATTTTTTCTTTTCAACATGTGCAGTTTTAGAAAGCTGGAGAGAGAGGTATAGAGATAGATATAGGAAAAACGACTCAGCAATGAGTTTTTTGAGCACAAGGAAGGGAATAGGAAGGGATTGAGGGCATACTAGTTCTGCATTTAGAACATTATAAAGGGCACGTTAGACTGAAATAGGGCGGGCAGCAGCGACGACTGGTCTTGAACGCGACCGCGTTCCATAGGGAGGGCGCATACAGAGTCGGAAAAACTCAGTCGAGGTTTCCCTTCCTTTCTGTATCAAACATTGATTGATTGATTATTGGAGCGGCGCAAAAGCAGCTTTGTTCAGGTCTTGAGAAGACGCCGGCCATCAGTCGGTCGGTCGTTCTTATCCCGCCTCTGTCTAACCAGCACGAGGCCGATGCCTTCGGGGCCAGGGCTGAAGGTCGCGCGCAGGCACTGCCCTGCACTGCACTGCTCCGATGACTTCGAACACTTTCAATGGAGGAAGGGGGAAGGGGGGGGGGGGGGGTTGGGAATGGCATTGGTCATACCTCGATGGCGATGCCACCGAATGTACATGGATGGAAAAACAACAACAGCATGGGAACCGCAAGGAACCCACCTCACATGGTACCCAAAACGAAAGGAGGTGACCGTGTCGGTGGCCTTCCGCCGCTCCCTCCCTCCCTCCCTCCCTCCCTCCCTCCCTCCCTCCCTCCCTCCGCGCGATGTGATGAGCCGCACATGAGGTGACCTTCGCGGGTAAGCGGTGTTGAGCCAAGGCGTAGCAATCCGCCCCTAGCATTTTTCTTTTGTGCCTAGGTCCATTGCGCCCAGTGCCTCGTGGTTCCCCATGATGATGTCGATGCCATCAAATGTACATGGGTGTGAGACCAATGCCGCATCCTTTTTCTTGTAAAGGAGGTCGAGTTACGCATTGCAGTGCCGATACTGCCGGATCCCGATACGATACACAGTAGCAGCAGTGTCGTGCCTGACGGTAACATGAATCCGTGACGCACCACACAGCGCTGTTGAGCGTCAACAACGAAATAACGGGCTCAGTATGACGTCACATTCTTGTATATTGCGGACACCAAACACCTATCAATGACGCCATCACATAGGACTCGAGACTTCCCGACAAGCTAATACATAGTTTTCCACGTGGCAAATTCGGATTGGAGGTATTTATACAACCAATCACAGGATGTCGCGTGTAACCAGGGACAAAGCAGCGGAGGACACGTGTTGCGGAGACGCGCCTCCGGGAATCACAAGCGACATTTCTGAGAAAGGGTGTCCGTACTCAACCCGTACAACGTCTGATTCTTGGTCCTGAGCCTTCCAGCGGCGTGGTACAAAGTCGTCGGAGGTTTTTCTTCAGTAGTACTGAAGAGTTCACATACAGGATACCGTACTCCTCTGTGGATGGATCGGAGCGTCATCAGAGTACTCGTTTCAGGTATTCAACTTACGGAAGTTCCCTCTCTCTGTCAGATTTACAGAAGTTTTCCTGAGTACCACTGACGACTTTTTCAGGTCTGAGGCCGGGGGCAATCCTGAGAACGTCGGTACGAAAGATTCCTCTCGCGTCGACTGAAGTCACTTTAGAATTCGTATGATTTCGGTGGTATCTGTCGCTTGTGACAGTACTCGTTCTAGTATTTCACATACGGACGCTACTCGCTATCCGTACGGTAGATTTCCTCACCGCTGTCCGCTTCGCCCGTAGGGACTGGCCTGGGAGTCACGTGTCTACCTTTCATTGGTTCCACGCAGGACACCATCGCATCTGGCCACCGACGCGGCAGCCACGTGGCACGATGATGTCCGAGCTTGTCTGCCGTACGGGCGTGGCGGGGGCCGTCAACGGTCAATGCGCGCATGGAGCCGCAGTTGATACACCGTTGTAGGGAACGCTGCACGGAGCGGGCCAGCAAGCGTGACTCGTGACGGGGAGGGAGGGAGGGAGGGACGGGCCCGGCAAAGGCGAGAGAGGGAGAGGGCGTCAGGCGCGCGAGAGAGGGACGAGAGAGAGCAAGAGAGGGAGAGGGTCGAGAGGGAGAGAGGTGTGAGAGAGAGGGGATAATGCTAGAGAGAGAGAGAGTGAGAAAGGGAGGGAGAGGCTGGTGCAGCGAGAGCAACAGAGGGGGGCTGTGGGGAAAGGACAGCGGTTTAAAAAAGGGCAGGGTGCGAGTCTGAGGAAAAGGGCGAAGGAGAAGCACGACAGGGATAGGCTGAGAGGGAAAGGGAAAGAGAAAGGGAGTGGGAGAGGGGAAGAGCGCCTGCGAAGGGCAGAGTGAGCAAGAGAGAGAGAGAGAGGGAGAGGGAGGGGGGAGACGGACAGGCATGAGGGCGCGGGAGGGAGAAGATTATGCGTGAGGGGCTGGTGGGAGAGCAAGAGGAAGGAGGAGGCGATGCTGGAGGAGAGGGTAGCCGACGTGCTGCAGCGCTACCTCGGGGACTATGTGGAGGGCCTTTCTAAGAAAGCGCTCAAAATTAGCGTCTGGCAGGGTGGGCATGCATGCATCCCTCATGCAAAAAGCATACCCACATCATACATGCATATGTACAAATTTAATGCACACACAACACGCATACATAGTCCATAGTTCAAGGTGGCGCAGGGAGCATGGCTCACTTAATAACGCAGCAAAAGGAGGGCCGTTCCGTTTTTCATGAAACGTGTCGCTTGAATTTTGCCAGCTGACCAGCTGGAACTTTTACTGTTTCAGAAAATTGCGTAACTCATGTGACAAATCTCAGAAGGCTACAGAAGTTGAAACGAGTTTATCTTCAAAAACCTTGAAAAATTATGAAATCATTACTATCTGGTTTTCGCAATTGGTTTCTAATGCTTTCCCAGCAGTATTCTTAAGCCTGTTAAAGAAAACCGCAAATTCATTTTAACGTATAAACCAGTGAGCTGCTCCCGACCTACCGTTAGCCTGCCATCTGCCAAAACCTTTGAAGAGAAGACGGTTCCAGAAGTTAAAGGGAGTATGGGCGTGTACTTGAGTGGTTAATACGAAAGCAAGATTGACGTGACGAAAAAAAAAATGTTTACATGTTGTTGAACAACCTTGTTGTTCATGCCAATTTATTCATTCATTCAATCCTTTTCTTGCTGTTGACTATATGCATTGCTGCTTTTCAACACTTCTTCAATTGGGTTCTTTCACCTCGTTCAGGAAATGTCTCTTTATCGGACTTGAAGCTCAAGCCGGAGGCGCTGAATAGGCTGAAGCTTCCGATCAAGATCAAGGCTGGATTCATTGGTTCAATCCAACTGAAGGTGACCTTACATCTTTGGTCCGAATGGTTTGAGTAAATAAAAAGACCATGTATTGTGGTTCAATCGCATCTGTTAAATAGTAGCAGCTGTGATAAGAGCAGGTACTCCATGTTTATGGGATTGAAGCTGCTGTAATGTGAGAAGTATGTTGGAGGCATTGACAAATGAGAAGTCTCGGATGACCTGCATTACAGGTCCCCTGGAGTCGGCTCGGTCAGGCTCCGGTGATTGTTTTGCTGGATAGAATTTTCTTAATAGCAGAGCCCACTACCGAGGACAACAGCCTCGACATCTTGCAGGAATCGAAAGCTCGGAAAGTTCGAGTGAGTCCGTTCGATCAACGAAATCCTAAAAACAGCAATCGAACAAGTCGCCAGAGTTTTTGGGCACCTAAGCATGCGAATTCTAAAGACGTTAGACGGTGAAGCTAGCCTGCTTTGCGCTTCTCATCTCGCATCTCGTCGACAAACAAGTAGCTCAAATCCTTATATCAATGTTTGGGGGGGCGCACTTTCATCGCAGGCAGCAGAATCAAGAGCTTCTGTCGCTGAAGAGGCCAAATCGAATACCAAAAATCCGGTGAGACCTCTTCTCTATCCTGGATGTGAGTGAGAGAGAGGAGAGAGAGGGAGAGCGAGAGGGAGAGGGACAAAATTGTCACCTTTAGTGGGCTGCAGATGCAATGCACGGTCACATGAAAATTGCTCCATCATATTGCAGATGAAAATTGTTCGAGAAGTTTCTGCAGTTTGGGATTAGACGAGGTGCATCCAAAGCTCTCGTCCTCCTCTTCGTTTTCTCCCTCTCTCACACGAACATGAACATCATGCGTTCACTGACTACCCAGCAAGAAGGCCAAGACACTTGGCTATGCCGCTGCCCCCACTTTGCTGAGCCTTGGTCGATAAGAAGGCGTGTAAGTCGATTCCGTCCGTATGACCCACCGATATCCTCATCATCATTTTCTTTGGATTATTCTTCGTTCCAGGAGACGTCAGAAACATGGCTGAGCGCACTCATTTCCACTATCATCGCCAATTTGAAGCTTTCCATCACCAACGTTCACATCCGATACGAGGATACCATCAGGTACACCCCTTTACACTCAAAACTCTTTCATAACACTGACAGAGATGTCCGAGTAGGCCAACTGATGGAAGAAACTCGTTTACTTATCAATCACTCATATTCTCATGGTAATAATTCTGAACGCCCTTATAGCTTGACCTCCTCATTTACCCTCAACTTCTTTTGTTTTGGGATGCTGGGTTTTGAGGCAGCCATCCACACCATCCCTTCGCTGCAGGATTAACTTTAGCGAAACTTGCAGCTGTCACAGTCGACGAGAATGGCAAGGAGACATTTGTCATCAGCGGAGCACTCGAACGCGTCCGAAAGGTCGGCCATACATCAGCTCAAATGTCAGGTCTTTAAGTTTGCATGTTCAGCAGTTTTGGAGAGCCTCTGTGTTTATCGTGAACCCTTGAACAAAGGCTCGTGTGATGGAAGTTGAAAGTTATTAAGGCATTGAGCGTGTTTTACCCGAACATAAACTCACTGTTGAATAAAAGACTTGACAAAAGCTCGCTAAGTAGAGCGTTTGAGATACTAAGCAAACATGTCCGATAGTATCATGAGGTTTAGATAAAAGCACGTAGAGATTAAGAGCTTTAGCTAAGTACATCGGCCTGTTGAAACTGCAGGCGGTGGAGCTTCAGAGGTTGGCGATGTATTTCTGTTCAGACAGTGATCCCTGGACGATTCAAAAGTCCTGGAACGACCTGCAACCCAAAGATTGGAGCAAAGTAAGTTTAGTTAGTCAGACCTATGCTTCCCGCAAAATTTTTCAATAGACAGGGTTGCAGTGTTTTTTTTTTCTCAAAAGTGTTATGGGCTTGTCTACGTCTTGTCAACAACGCATGCCCACCAGTTTCAAGGTGAAGCCTTGTGTGAAACTGCACGTTTTCGCGCAAAACTGCAAAACTTCGAGATCAGTCTGTTCATTGTGTTTTTGTTATTGTGGGGGTTCGCTTCACCACCATTCGTTTCGTCAGATATTTGAGCCTTCCATCGGAGATATCGCTGCGAGCGGACATCGGGAGAGCGAGTCTGCCGCCGGCGGGGCAGCCACAAGGAGTTATGTGCTGCATCCTGTTAACGGAGTCGCTAACTATCATCGCATGGGAAAGCAAGAAAATCGGACGGCAGAGACGCCGTCTCAACGCGTTTCGGTCACTCTCGACGAAGTTTCTTTAGGGCTCTCAGAGGCAGGTTCCCTCGCCTTGAACCCTTTCCTGGACTTGGGGTTTATCGGGATTCCAATGTATTGGCAGTGGTGCTGTTCTTCTGAAAGCTGGTCAAGGTGATGTGGACTTTGGATGTTTCATCTGGGAGGGGGGGGGTTTGGGAGGAGTGAGAGTTCAACTATCTTTCAAACCTCATCAGGACTTGAATTTGAATGCTTTACTATCCGTACTACTCCCCTACAGGGTTTCCTCTCTTCCTCTCCTCCCTTTCTCCCTTCTTTTAGCAAATTCAATTTCTCAATGAGTGTGCTTGAAGACCAATGAAGCCTTAAAAGCAGTTCCTTGGTAACCCTGCAGCCGCAATACCGTGACATAATAAAGCTTTTGGAGAACATGTCTGCATTCAAACGGAGACTGGAGTTTGCGCATTTTAGACCAACTGTCCGCGTGCGGGACGACCCCCACAAATGGTGGCATTACGCCTTTCGGGCGGTGCTCAAGCGGCATGGTAGCTACTCGTAAGTGGGTTTGCGATCCGTGTAATCTCATGAACATTTATAGGTTTTTTTCCTGGACTTCTAGGTGCCTTGCAAAGGCACTCCATGCTCCCAGTTTTTCGTTTCTTTTACCTTCCAGCAGTGTTGCCAGCTTGAAACAGCGGCTGAGAAACGAAGTTGCTCTGAGGACTTATGATGATGCACGGCCCATAGGAATCTTTTTTCCTAGTCGAAACAAGGGCCAAGTGTTTTGGGTTCTTAGGGTTGACCAAAGGGACCCAATGCCCGTCACCAGCAGATTGAAAGCATGAATTAGCAGCTCTAGGAAAAGACTTTTCTCAGATGACCATAAAGTGACTGTTTCAGACGAGGATCATTCATCCCTACTGTGTGCGTTTGGGCACATGCAGGGGCGCATTATCATGGTCTGCGTTGCTTCGGCTTGCCAAATTCCGAAGAAGGTATCTCTCCCTGTACGTGAGCTTGCTGCAGGCTCATGCCGACCCTGCGGCTATCGACCGGCATCCGGAAATACGTGCCATAGACAAGGAGTTGGACACGGAAGTCATCATACAATGGCGGTAAGGGTCGCTTTTGCCTCCTTGTAGCTGGAGAGAGTGAAAAGAAATAAGGGTGGGAAAGTGGGAGATAAGGGAACGGGAGGGAGGAGGGAGATAGAAGCCTGTGTGGCCTGTCTCTGCTGCCATTGGCGGAGAATGTCACATTGCAACTCTCTCAACCACCTTGTCACACTGCACTTATGCCGTTTTGAACTTGTTTTTAGTGAACTCTATCTTATGTGAGGGGCTATTCAGGCTGTTGGCTCGTACATTTGTGAAGAGAGCTCGAGGAAGGGGTGAGATGCAGCCAAGCTCGTGGTGGGGATATGTGAGGAGGTACGGATTCAATCCTCTCTTGGCCTTTCTCCAATTACTCTTCACTCACTTGTAGCTCTCATAGTTGATTGACAACCCCACAGACCCATGTCTCCCATGTACGAGTCTCAAACAGTTTTTAATATGAAGCGCAAACGACCCAACCGTAGGGAATCATGCAACTTATTCCTGCAATGTCTGCCTCGCTGGCGAATGACAGATCAGTGCTGGGTGATAGTTCGAACAAAGCGGGATTTACGGATGAAGATTGGAAGCAGCTTAATGCCATTATTGGGTACGAACCTGGTATGGATAATCCGCTCTTTCCTGGCCAGGAAGCTGCTCACATGCTCCATACTTACGTGGAGGTTTCCATGGCACGGAACGGCTCGAAGCTGGTGGATAGAAACGGAGCGAGTATTGTAGAACTGGAAGCACATAAGCTGATGGTGGGGCTGAAAATGTATTCAAAGTCAATCAGTTGTCAAGTCAAGCTCGGCTCTTATGGCATTGCTGCTCCCGAAGGCATGCTGGCACAGGTAAATATTCGCTCCCTTCATCTTTTTCGGGGTTTCGAAAACATCAATGGTTTGCCTGGACAGGTTATCAAAGAAGCACCCGAAAGGAATCCCCAGAAGGAACACGAGTTTCATGAACCTTGAAGATTAAGCAGAATTAAACAAGTTTTTTCTACGACCTGCAGAACTTCAAAAAGCGCTGAAAGCCAATAGCCGGATGTGTTGAAGTTGCGTCCGGGATGGTTTGCAGAGTGCGGGCCATAAAGAGATAAAGGATGCCATTCAGCTGAACTTCATCAACAAGCCATTCGACATGGATGCGGATTGGTGCCTTATGGGATTCGCATCGGGCTGCTACATCACGGTGCCTCTTTTGCCGCATCCTTTACTGGTTAACTTTTGCTATCTCAATTTCTATGTTTGATTATCCCTCTGCCATCAATTTCCCTGTTTATGTAATGCAAGCTATCTGTCTTTTGTGGTATCTTTTCGTGAATGCCGTCTATTCGCATCAGTTCCTATGTTAATAAACCTTGAAAGCACTTTATTTTTTCACTGAAACGTTTCATGCAAACCCTGTGACCCTTGCAGTTTTACAAGGCCAGCATGGATCGTGTGGTGGAATTCTTTCAGAGCCGAAAATCTGTCAGTCCGAGCATTGCTTTGGATACAGTGGCTGCTTTTCAGGTACAACAAAGGAACACGAACTTTGAAAACCCTCGTGAAAGAGACCTGATCGTACCTCCTGCGCCTATGTCATACGTCATCCATCATACATCATGGGTCTGATGCCATACGTCATCTTGCATCATAGCATCGTACAACACGCATCAAAGTCTTACTGTATGCCAATGTCATGTACCATGCACGTTTGGTCGCCCACCAGACACCATACCTGAAGCAAACACGTGTGTATTGTGGACCATGTTCCTATGCATCATGCATTGTTGATGCATACGACTAAACCCACACTGGTTTGCTCGGAGGAGGTTTCAGTCGACTCTGGATGAAGTTACCCGCACAGCACAAGCGCAGATCCAAGCGAGCCTCGCCTCTCGTCCTCGGTGAGCTTCTATTTTTACCTTCAGATGGCAAATGGCATGTACAAGGGACGATACCTACAAAGGGAGATGGAGAGTGAAGAGGAGATGTAAGAAGAAAGAAAGGAGGGGAACGAAGTGGAGAGAAGTGAGGAAGAAATGGACATGCAAGGAAAGGAAGAGCTGCAGGGCGAGCTGTGCGAGAAATGGAGAATGAGTTTTAGGAAGTTGCGAGAAAGAGGGGGAAGGAGTCAGAGGGGGAGAGAAGGATATAGTGAGACAAGGAAAGTTATTCTAAAAAAGCTTGAGGCTGCATATGATCCAGCTTTGGAGCCATCCCTTCCTTATTTGGAACTGTTTCTTCCAATCTGTGTTGTTTGGATGCCGCGCTTATTGAAGAGCTTCCTTTACGCTATCTCCTTTAACCCTACAGATTTTGCTACATTTTACTTAGTAGTTAAGATGGAGGTCTGCAGGTTCATTGTTGATCTGGACATTGAGGCACCCAAAGTTTCACTTCCGACTAACTTCGCACCGGACGGCGTACATAAGACACAATGCCTCCTGGATTTGGGCCATTTCACCTTTAAAACTGATTCGGTAAATCGATCATCCTCAGTAAACCTCATGATTTTTGCTCCTAGGGCAGCTGGGTTTGCCTGGATGGTGCGATTCAGGAGCAAGGGAAGGGTTGGAGAAGATTTGACAAAGAGAATTGGCGAATATAGGCAGGGGAAGGCTTGAAATTTCAAATCCTTGCAGGCTCTCAGCATAGTTTTTAAGACCCCGAAATCATCTTTTGCTGAAAAAATAACGTGGGGCTTTTGGACGTCCTCTCTTGCCAGGATACCGATTCATCGAAAGTTCCGAAGGAGGAGTTGGACCTCTACATGCGATTCTACATAACAGCGAGCGCTATCTCCTGCTTTCTCGTGGATGGGCACTACGATTGGTCTGCTCCGATCACATACGTTCCCGAAAAGACAAGTTTGGCGAGCGGGTTTCTCCATCCTTCCTCAAGCGACACCAACTGCCGCATTTTTCCATTAGTGGAAGAGTGTGGCCTTGTGGCGATGGTGCAGCAAGTGGGTGCTTCTCTTCCTCTAGAAAACATACCACCCAAGCATGCTAGAACCTTAATTGCCACGAGTATGACCATAACATGCTTTACACGACCATAAAGACCATAACGACCATAATCACACCATAATCATCTTTCGTCGCACTGTCCCCTTCTTATGCTGCGGCCGCAGATATGGGTTGCGCATCCGAGATACCCATCTACACGAGTGGCCGTACGGGTCCCCTCCTTGGGTTTCCGCCTCTCCGCTGGGAGCTACCATCGTCTGATGAAGGTGGTGTACGCAGTACAGGACTCGTATGAGCCCACAACCGTGGCGGTGTGGGACGAGGCCGAGAAAGACGGGACAGTGGCGGTGCTCACATGGGGGGTCCGTCTCTCTCCTCTCGAACGAGAGATCTTAGAACTCTTGTTCACGGCCAAAAGATATCATAGCTGCATTCTCAGCGTTACTGTCTGTGAAGAAGTAATCGTGGGTGCAATGCTAGAATCCTGTTGGATTCAGGGATGCTTGCTTCTGCAGTATTGTACTTTGAATCCTGACGTGATGGGCTGCCTGCTAGAAGTTCGGCCTCGTAGGGGGAGGGTGGAGAGGGCGAAGGGTGTGGATGACAGCGAATGGAGATGCAAGGAGAGTTGGGGGGGGGGGAGGGGAGAGAAACAGAGAGCAGGGAGAGGAGGAGAGGGACGAGGAGAAGAAATTTAGAGAAGGAAATAGCGAAGAAAAGCGAGAGGGAAAGGAAAGGAAGGGTGTGATGAGTGACAGCGAGAACGGAATGCTGATGATATGGGTATCGTGGTTGGGGACATTAAACAGGGTCTGGCCAATCGGGATGCAGTTTGGCAGCAAAGGCACGCAGCTCTGGCAGGGCCCTTCCTCTATCTCCTTTCCTCTGCTCTCGCTCGCAGCTTCAAGCAGCGCGTCAGGTAATGCCAACGTATTTCTAACCTATCTGATACTGTCCAGTTTGAAGAAGAGTGATCGGATGATGAAACTGAGGAAGCAATGTCGGTTCAAGCGACTGTCTCCTTGACTTTTCACAGTTAACCCTCGTCAATTTAAGTCTTTTCCAGCAAACTAGAGGAGTTGTGAGGGATTTATAACTTCTAGGGCACTTTGGTTTGCGTTATGCTTGTTCATGCATTTCCTTTTCTCCTGGTTGGGAATTCAGTTTAATTGGCAAGCAGGTGGTTGAGGTTCCGCCAGATGCCATCGGAAACGTAGAGCATGTTCTCGGAATTGCAGATTCCGCGCAGTGGAATGCCAAGGTGAGTGGCACATTCCAAATTGGGGACTGCAGGGCAATATTGCAGAAAGGGGCCTTTTTGGGTCTCTCGGGTGCTCACAGCGGAGTAGTGTGCGGATAACGCAGGTGACCGAATCTATGGGCGCTGTGCTGCTCAAGTTTGCAAACAGAACTGAACAGTTGTCGTGGCGCGCCCATCTCCGTGCAGCCATTTATCGAGCGTCTGTAAGTGGCACTTCAAAACTGGCGAATTGCTTTTGCCAAATATTCTCTTCCCCAACCCCTCACTCACTCTCTCACTCGCTCTCTTTCGCTCTCGCTCTCTCTCGCTCTCGCTCTCTCTCACTCTCGCTCTCGCTCACACTCTCTCTCGCTCTCGCTCTCGCTCTCGCTCTCGCTCTCGCTCTCTCTCGCTCTCGCTCTCTCTCGCACTCGCTCTCTCTCGCTCTCTCTCGCACTCGCTCTCTCTCGCTCTCGCTCTCTCTCTCTCTCTCTCACTCTCGCTCTCTTGCTCTCTCACTCGCTTCTTTACAATGCTCACTCATATATATATCACATAGGCAGGACAAAAGCCTTTCAAACCTTTCAAAACTCTGATAACCAGAAATGTCTTTCAGCCCAAACATCCCTCTACTGTCCAAAGACCCTCAAACCTTCGAACCTTTAACAACTGGTGGTTGAGTGGTGCGTTCAAACAGGCTCCCGCCGCCATCGCTGAGCTCATCAGTTCGGGGCACAGCGATAGTGAGAGCGAGTCCCGAGAGGCGACCCCTTCAGAAGGCGGCGGTCTCATCAGCCTCGCCGACCAGGAGAAATTTTTCGTCACCGGCGTTTTGGACGAATTAAAAATCTCAATTTCCTCCGTGGTAAAAGCAGCATCATTTCATTAACATTGGCTCTGCTAATGACCGCGAGCTGAAAGCCTTAGACAACATAGAAATCTTGAAGCATGAGGATAAGTTGAGCTGAAAGCGGGCTAAGTTGTGCGGCAGTGCAGCTGCAACGGGGCGTAGTTTTCTCTTTGTTTGTTGTTTTCTTTAAGGAATCGATGAAACAAGTGGTTTTTGTGTTTTTTGTTGTTTTGGGTACATAATTTTTGGGGGTGCAGATTCATCCCTATCAATTCAACCTGCTGCTCGAGGATGAGACGCAGGTGTTGGAGCTCCATGCCTCCAAGTGCAGGGTAAGAAGAACAACCACTGACAATCTTTGTAAAAGCTAAGTCGCAAAAGAATCTCAATTTTCTCAAAAACTCTCTTGTCCCTAAAGCCCCTTGATGATTTAGAAGCCCTACGTCTAAAGTCCTGTCGACAGGGACAAACATGTATATGCACATCCATCCATATATACATATACCTATGCGTACTTACACTTAAATATCCATACCCCTACATAGACCTATTGTTCCCGCATGTATACTTGTACCTGCAAGTGTGTGTCTGTGCGTGCGCATATACACTCTCTTACTCTCTCTCTCTCTCGCTCTCTCCCTCTCTCTCTCTCTCTCGTGTACCTCCAAAACTATCCAAACATACACATTCATTATTGATGACATTATCTGTGCCACTTTGCGTTTCAGGTGGAATGCGCTATCCTCCTCGACTTGGACCTCCTCCTCGGCTTTTCCATAGAGTCTGCAGACATCGAAGACAAGCTGAGCGGCTTCCTCGGGCCCTCCTGCCGCTACTTGGCCCGCTCCCTCCTCGTCTCCCCGGGCCTCTCCGCCGCAGAAATTGCCCGTCTTACGGGAGATGAAGCAATTGACGAAAGCCAAGACTTGACCGGAAAGCTCGACTTCATGCTTTCCCGAACACGCAGTAACAGTGCCGGCAGTGGAAACTTTAGCAGCCCCATTCTGGGCAGTGGGGGAAGTGGGGTTTTTTTCGACAGCATAGAGGAGGCGAGTGCATACTACGAATCCTCGCCACGTTCGGAAGATTCTTCTTCCGGGCAGTCTCCGAGGAAGACCCCAAAAGGAGGTCTGCTTAGAGTAGCCACTCTGTATTATGATGCGGATGAAGATGCTAGGGGCTTTACTGGAGAAGGGTTCACAATGGTCCCGCCCACGTTTGAGAGGCAACCGGGCATTCTTCCGAGTACGAGACCTACAACCACAAAGGTGGAGGAGGAGGAGGATGGGTTTCGTAGCTTCATCCGAGGGCAGTACGTGAAGCGATATCAAGATTCGCCTGACTATGACGGCACGGATATGCAGGTAAAACCTCGGATCAGAGCAGTGATTGTATTGGTAAATCATGGAAATCAGGATGCATCTTTCAATTTACTAATTTCATTGACACTTCAAAGTCGTTGAAGCCTGGAAAGAGGGAGACACGAGCCACAACTTGAACCTTGAGTTATCCTAAAGGTTTTGAAACCCTTAGCTCTTTTGTTTCAGTCGGGTGGGAAAGGAGTGCTTGATTTGCTGTTCACTTTTCTCCTGTTGTTTCTGCAGGTCTCGTTAAGACTTGCGACTTTGTCCTTTTTCTGCAATCGGCGAACTGTAATGGCCTTGATCGACTTTGTAGCCGATGTGAATACGCAGCCGAAGGAGGGGCAGGGCGAGACGGAGAGAAGGCAAGGGGAGGAGGAGAGTCTGATGAGCTTAGTAAAACCCGGAGATGAAGAGGGTGCTGGAACAGAACGCAGTGCTAAAAACGGCGAAGAATCCGTTAAACGGAACGGAGATGGGGCGGACATGGAGACGCGTAAAAGCAAAGAACGGCCGATTCCACACGCTCAGCCCAAGAAGCAGGTGGTGAAGGGCGTGTTGGGTAAAGGGAAACAACGGATTTTGTTTAAACTGGAGCTTAGTATGGATAACACACAGCTCACTCTCAACAAGGAGGACGGGCTGCAATTTGCAATGCTCACACAGGAGAAGATTGATGTCACCATCAAGGTGAAGTGCGGTCGATTAACTTGCACGTTCTTGGCTTCTAAGGCTTCTCTGCTTCGTAGGGTCCCCTAACTTTCAGGATTTGAACTTTGTAGGTTTTGAGAATCTACTCAGCTTTTGGGGTTCTTTGGGCCGTCAACTTCCTTGATTTTTTATACTTAATGACTGGAAGTAGTCCAAGTGTGTCTCAGTTCTAAACCATGCAAGCTTTGTCTCACAGGTTTTCCCGTCCTCATTTTCGGTGGATGCCGACATGGGAAACCTGCGGATTTGCGACTACACATTGGGAGAGGGTCACCAATATGGATGGATGTGCGACACTCGAGATGAGGCAAAATCGTTTGTTAAGGTGCCTCTCCTTCTACCTCCCGTTCACTTCCCTTCTATTTACCCTACTCCCACTTTCTTCGCCTCCCTCCTTCGGCCTTTCTCTCTCGCTTCATCTCCATCTTTAACTTGCATGCGACAACGTCTGACAGACGCAAGAAACTATTGTTGCTCTGATGTCTCGACCTCTCCTTCTCTCGTTTCCTTTTTTGCTTGAACCAGCTGAATGTGTTATCATACAGCAAGGACGATCCTGATTACGATGGGCACGACTACAGCTTGAAAGCGGAGTTGTCCCGAGTGCGAATAGTCTATCTCAACCGTTTCATCATGGAGGTGATGTTTTTTCGACTCCTTTCTATAAACAAAGTTTTTTTCCTGTCAACTCTCCGCTTTTGAAGTAAGTCAGTGAGTGAAATTTCACAAGGCAAGTTGAAGTTGGTCGCTAAAGAAGCATCCCACTTCACTTGTTTGAACTCATTGTAGCAGATAATGGAGTACTTTATGGGGCTCGCTCCCAGGGACCCGGGTCACCTTGTGAAGATCAGACAGGGAATGAGTGAGGTCGAACGTTTCTTTACTCAGTCAGAGGTTGCAGGGCTTCCGGCGATGAAGCTGGATGTTGCCTTCAGCAATCCTGTCATTGTGCTGCCGCGTTCCTCCCATAGTGAAGAGTAAGAGAGCCCATTTCATCACCTACAATTCTAATGCCGGCTCTTTGTTAGACTTCACAACTTCTTCTCTTTGACACATGTCGTCCACAGTTTTCACGTTAGTTTAGCTTTTTTGCAAGTTTGGGTAGCTTGAGGCAGGTCTCTTAACATGTTGGGGCAAAGCTTAGCTTGCACCGTGGGGGGGTATGGGGACCGAGAGTGGACAGGAAGCCCTCTTACTTGCATATTGAAGGGTTGAATTTTCTTCCAGTTACATGCAGTTGGACCTCCGCCAGCTTCGCATTCACAACCAAATCGATTGGCGGGGGGGCTCCCCCGACGATGGGGCGGCCGTACGCATCGAAACCATAACTGCACAGGTATGCATTACTACTTTAAAAATTTCCCTCCGCTTTCTCGTCTAAAACGCGATACCTTCGCTGAATTTCAAATAAGAAACTCTTATTCTCTCTCTTTCTTATTTTTTTTCTTTCTTTCTTTTTTTTTTTTCTCTCTTACTCTCTCTTTCTTATTTGAAATCCCAACCATGTATGGAGTACTCGCAAGATAAAGCACTGTGATTTTCATGACGAATCGGTTTGCATGTCTAATCGTGCAGCTGGAGGGGATTCACATCCTCATCGGAGCTAATGGACGGACGGGAGCTGACGTCATCCAAGAAGTCGGTGGTCTCCAGATTCGCTGTTACCGGCCCCTTCGCGATCTCTGGCAGAAGCTGCCGCGACTGCAGTTCAATGTTAAGGTCAGGGGAGGAGACAAAACCCTAAACAGCTCGAAAAGATTCATAGAGCGTTAGAATCCAACCGTCCAGCTTCACTTGCTCTCTCTCTCTCTTCTCTCCCTCCCTCCCTCTCTCCTTTCTCACTCTTTAGCTTCACTTGCTCTCTCTCTCTCTCCCTCCCTCCCTCCTCTCTCACTCTTTGGCTTCACTTGCTCTCTCTCTCTCTCCCTCCCTCTCTCCTTTCTCACTCTTTAGCTTCACTTGCTCTCTCTCTCTCTCCCTCCCTCCCTCCTCTCTCACTCTTTAGCTTCACTTGCTCTCACTCTCTCTCCCTCCCTCCCTCCTCTCTCACTCTTGAGCTTCACTTGCTCTCTCTCTCTCTCTCTCTCTCCCTCCCTCCTCGCTCACTCTTGAGCTTCACTTGCGCTCTCTCTTCTCTCCCTCCCTCCCTCCCTCCTCTCTCACTCTTTAGCTTCACTTGCTCTCTCTCTCTCTCTCCCTCCCTCCCTCCCTCCTCTCTCACTCTTTCTCCCCACTTATAGACCTCGTCCGAAGTATACGCGCAAACTGAGATGGTGTTGGTTGCACTGTGACAGATGAGTCAACTGAGTGCCGGAATGTCAGATCGCGAGTGTCAGGTAATGATGGAATGCGGAAGCAGCAACTTCTCTGAACTGCCCAATCTTCCTCCTCCGCTCGTGGACGAGCCCGAGGCAACGTTGCCCTCTGGGGGGAGGACTGCAAGCGATTCCACGGTGGATGCAGGATCAAGATCAGTATCAACATCCACGGAGGGATCAGCATCTGAAGTTGATCCGAACCGCAACGTGACCCTGTTCAAAGTGGAAGTGGACATTGACACGGTCCTCCTCGGGCTGTACACGGGCAGCATGCGGGAGACGAAGCTGGCAGGGATGCAGGTAAGCTCTACTCTGCCTTGGCCATGGTCTGTGCAGAGCAATAGATTCACTTAAACCCCGGAATCCAACCAAGCCTTTTCTTTTCTTTTCTTGTTGAGGATGTCCAATTCTGTGTCATCGCAACTAAGCTATGCTTTCGCTAAGGATGGGTCGTTTCCGAAAAGCCTTCTCAACCCAAAAACCATTTCCCAGAAACCTTTCGGATCCATGCAATGTCTTACAACTTTTGCCATGCCGTATGCAGATCCAAGGATTGTGGATTTGCTACTCATCGAGTGCTCTCTCTGAAGCCCATGTCATGGCCTCCCTCTCTCGCCTCCTAATCAAAGACTGCCGCCCAGGAACCCCCCCCGAACTACGCTACATTCTCGGAAACGCAGACGAAATTGAACGAGACTCGTCCCACGAGAGCAGCGACAAGATGAGTGCTGCTCTCAGAATGCCGAGCAATGGCAAGGCAGCCGGCCCTACCCTCACCATGGTGCAGCTAGACTACCAATATGGCCCCACTTTCCAGAACGTATTCATACGAATACAGCGGCCAAGACTGCTTGTCGTTTTGGACTTCATCGTCGCGGTGGGCACATTCTTTGTGCCTTCTCTTGGACCCGCCCTGAAACGCAATGAGGGGGGGGTCGACGAGGACCCCATAGGGCTGCAGCGTGCTCTCCTTCTTTCGCGCCCTCTGCACGTGCAGAGGAAGAAGGCCATGGTTACCTTGTCTCCCTCGAGCCCATTGATAGCGGATGCGGGGGGGGTCGACGAGTATGTGTATGATGGGGGGGGAGGGGTTTTGCGGCTCGTGGATGAGGAAGGGAGGGATATTGTTAAGCCGCCCGTGGCGCCGCTCGTCGTCATTGGTCACGGGAAGAGGCTGCGGTTCAAGAATGTGCATATTCAGGTTGGTGGATGAGGGAGCTTTTGAACCTGAAATGTTGGAATGGGAAAATGGATAGGTTATAATCTATGTGTTTCGTTTGATGTTGATGTTGGAGAGATTTGACGGATATTGGTATGGCGTTAATCTCAGAAGAAATCAGGCGTCCAGATGCTTATGCAACTTGTTCTTGTAGAACACATCGACATTCAGGGAAGAGTGGCAACAGGGCACTTATGTTCTCTTCGTTTTTTGTGTTTCGTACTCTAAAATTGGTTCCTATGTAGCTATGCACAGTTTCACAGTTTCCGGCCTTTATCTCGCTTTCACTGTTCGTTTATGCATTTGCCTCCATTGTCCGCACCGCTCTCTCCCTCTCTCCCCCCCCTTCTCTCTCTCCCCTCTCCTCCCCCCCCCCCTCCCCCTCCATGACTGCATGTCGACCCTGCACCCCTCCTCTGATCTCCTTGCGGGTGGTCTGCCCTTCAGAACGGACGTTTCTTGGAGGTGTGCGTGGGCCTGGGCAATGGCAGCAGCTACAGTGCAGCTTCAAGGGACGGAGTGAAGATGGTGGCTGCGCCGCCCCCCCATCTCCAGGCGAGCTACCGGAGAAGACTTGCGCTTAAACCTCCCGCACCCCAACAACCCGCACCCTCCCCTGCCTCATTGAAGGTGGAGATTCAGGTGAGTTCAGCAGCGCTTGCTGCCGAGATCATGACAATTCTTAAGCAGGGCAATTGCTTGAGAATCGTCAGCAACCTGAAGTATAAAGCATTTGCAATATTCAGGTCATATAGGTAATGGGGTTTGCTTTTTGAAGGAGAATTCAGCAGATTTCACCGTTTTTCTTGGTTGAACTGGATGTTCCTTGGCAGGCAGTAAACACACAGTTCACTTTGTACGATAGTACCAAATGGCCAAAAGAAGCGCTTCTCCATGCCGAAACTCTCTTCCGGATCAAATGCTCCCCCTTTCTCCAGTGAGTCCCTACGCGTAAGCAACCCTTGCCCTGGAAAAGAAAACTGTAAACAAGCAATGACTCGCTTCTGATTCTTCTCCATTCTCTACCCTCGCACAGATTTGCGTCGGAAGGCGATGACATGAAGCTGAACTTGCTGCTGAAAGGAACGCAGTTCGAAGTCTCTTCCGGCCTCTCCATTATCGACCCCTTCGACACAGACTTGCAGTACTCCCTCCGCTCGGGCAGCCATAGTCTGAAGGTGCGCATGAGCGACCTCACCAGCAATTGGAGTTTCAACGCTCTCCGCCTCGTGACTCGCCTGCAGCAGGACTACATGGCCTGCTTCAAAATGACATCCGAGGACCAAACGGTGCGCTGCATGCACTTTGACAAGATATGGTGTCAAGCAGGTGGGTGTTTCCAACAATTTTACCCAACCTGTCTGTTTCCTCTCGTCGTTCTGACATTGTCTACACTCTATTTTCTGAGAGCCCTCCCTGAAGCAAGGTTGGGGTCTAATTTGAACGGCTGCAGGAGACCATCTGGGGAAGCGGTTGGCCTTTTGGCGGCCACGGGCCCCTCCAGGTTTCGCTATTCTTGCCGATTGCGTCACTATAAGGTGCCATTATTTGGAGGACTTTAAGCTCTTAACAAAAGAACTACACCCCAAAAACTCTAAGAGTCGCTAATGTCTACTCAAAGCATGAAAGGAAGGGTGGTGAAAAGCAAGGACGTATTGAAGCAAGCATGGACTGCCAAACCTAGTTGATTTCCAATTCATGCATTTAGAATTCAGGAGATGACAGTATCATCCTTTTTGTGAAAGAAAGAGTGG
This sequence comes from Zygnema circumcarinatum, assembly GCA_037447605.1. Lineage (NCBI taxonomy): Eukaryota > Viridiplantae > Streptophyta > Zygnematophyceae > Zygnematales > Zygnemataceae > Zygnema > Zygnema circumcarinatum. The sequence continues at coordinate 3,846,274 of CM074810.1, read as the reverse complement.
GAAGGTACGTAGGAAAGGGGGGGAGACTGCTTGACTTTCTTCTTGCTTTTACTGCTACTTGCATCGATCGGCACATGACCCTCCGAAAGAGAGAGCGAAAGTGGAAGGGAGAGAAAGAGAGGACTGTGGGAAGGGGGGGGGAAGTGGACCTTGATTGAGAATTTGAGTCAACACATGAAAATCAATCGACCGTCATCACCACATCTTACTATATATACAAGTTGTTGCTGTCTTGTGTGTCCAGCGATGAGCCTCCCTCTCAGACAGTGGTGGCAGTACGGCTCAGCTACTCTCGCCTAAAGCGGCCCACCGGGTTCGTTGAAGTCTTTACATCAGCGCCGACAAGTGCGACTGCGATTGCAGGGAAGGGAGAGGGAGAGGGGGAGGGGAGGGGGACAGAGAGGAGAGAGAGGAAGGAGGAGGCTGTAAGGAAGGAGTCGATGCAGGACGGCTGCACTGTGTGGCAACCTGTCCCCCCCAAAGGCTATGTCGCCATGGGGTGTGTGGCTAACCCCGGGACGGAGCCGCCTAACCTGAGCACAGTGCACTGCGTGGAGCAGAAGTTGGCTACGCCCGCAGCCCTGAAAGATTGCATCTACTATCGGCAGGAGCAGCCAAGGTACAGGCACTGCTCTGTTGATCAGGAAGTCGAAGTTTCTTGGGTTGTGCTTCAACCAGAGGTAGCAGATGCTTAAGAAGTATTGCAGTTGGGACATTGTTCGCTGCTAGGTCGATGATGGTCAAAGCCCAATGATTGAATCCTCCCAGGACTTCTGTTGCCCTATTGAATTCTTATGGCAGGGATGGAAAAAATAGTGATTGGCAAGTGTTTGTTTGGCGCAGAGAAATGAACCACATGGGCGGGTTCGCTTTCTGGCGAATCGAAAATGCAGTGAATTCATTCTTTGTCCGCAACGGCCAACAAGCTTCAGACTTCACTCCGTTCGACCTCCGGACTGCTGTTATCACCGGCTTAATCCGTAGTTCAACGGATTCCTCCACACAGAACGCTCGCCCCCCTACCGTTGGCGAGAACGGTGCACCCTCGCAAGCCGAATCCGGTCACTTGCCAAAGCGCCGCACGAGCGTGGGTGAAGGGGCGGTGTATGAGCCGGCCACGACCTATCAGAGAGTGTGGTGGTCCAAGGGGAGCAGAAGCTCGAAGGAAGTCTCCATATGGAGGCCCGTTCCACCTGCCGGGTACTGCATTGTTGGGGATATCGCTGTCACAGGGTGAGTCTGGGCTACAAGCTGGTCTGGGAGAGGAAGAGGAAGAGGGCGAGGGAGAGGGAGAGGGTCCCC
>CM074810.1:3805538-3814672 GCA_037447605.1 Zygnema circumcarinatum | reverse complement strand
CCCCCCCCTCCCCTCCCCCCCTTTCACCTCCGCAGTTGGCCCGCGTCCAGCAGCGTCTTGCCGACCGCAAGATCAAGCTCGAAGTGACCGAGAGCGCGGTGCAGTTCCTCGGCGCGCTCGGCTACGACCCGAGCTACGGCGCGCGCCCCGTCAAGCGCGTCCTGCAACAGCACGTCGAGACCGCCCTCGCGCGAGGTATCCTGCGGGGGGACTTCGGGGAGGACGATACGGTCGAGGTAGACACGGAACTCACCGCGCCGGCGAACGGAGGACTGCCGACGCAGAAACTGACGTTCACATGTGTGAAGAAGGGGGGGGGCGAGGAGGAGGAGAAGGGGGAGGGGATGGAGCAAGGGAGCAGGAAGGTGCTTTCGTCCAGGCGTTGAGTTTTAGGGTTTGTACAGCTGAGTGAGGGAGGGAGGGAGGGAGAGAGGGGAGGGAGAGGGGGGAGGGTGGGAGAGGGGGGAGGGTGGGACGATGGGAGGTGGGAGAAAGGAGGGGGGGAGGGAGGGTGTGAGAGAGGGAGGGAGAGAGGGGAGGGAGAGGGGGGAGGGAGGGTGGGTTGTTGGGAGGTGGAAGAGGGGGGGGAGGAAGGGAGGGTGGGACGTTGGGAGGTGGGAGAATGAAGGGAGGGAGGGTGGGACGTTGGGAGGTGGGAGAATGAAGGGAGGGAGGGAGGGTGTGAGAGAGGGAGGGAGAGAGGAGGGGGGAGAGAGGGAGAGTTGGGCGAGAGAGGGGGGAAGGGGGGGAGGAGAGAGTGGGAAGAGGGGGGACTCATTGAGAGTGCAAAGATGAGCTTTTTTGCCTCGTTTCTTCTTTGCTTTGCGATGACCGAGTTTTTCTGTATGTAGAAAATTTCGCGCGGATTTCAGGGTTTAGGGTTTAGGAATGCTCCATGTCTTCTCTTATTTTGTACAGTTGAGAATGCTTATGAAGTTTGAAACTGTGTTTTTTTTTTTCCAAAGTTTTTTTTATCCTTCCTTTTTACCTTTTCCGCGTGTGCGTGTGTGTTTCCTTTCTATTCTTTTGTTTGAAAAAAAAAAAAAAGTGTAATGTTTGAATTTGAATGAAAAGTGAAGGCATTTAAAATCGTGAAATATTTAACTTTCTTTTTTTCGCTCAGCCTCTCCATGCACCGATTGACGCTTCACAGACTGGCCGTTATACGGAAACGGGAATCTAACAGCCCAGTTCATTCCATCGACGACCGCTAACTGGAACTGCGACACTACGCGTTACCTCACATGGAACCGGACAAGTCAGCTCCAAAGTGCTCCCAAACCGCCGCCAAACGAGACTTGACCGTCCTTGACCGCCCACGGTCCCGGCGACTGACCACGTGGCAGGGAAGTCCACACGACCAGCCCCGCATGTGTAATCGGAGGTCCAGATCCGTCGCCGCTCATAGTCGGACGGTCGGTGGCCCTCCTAACTTTTCTCTGGCCTGTCGTTCTGTCACGTGGCAGCCCCAGCTTTCTCGACCAATAGGGCGTGTCAGACTTAACAAAATGTTACGAATATCGAGTTTTTAGTATTACGAGAATCGAGGTTACTAAGTACTAAAAATCATCGCGCCCCCGAACCTAAACCGAACCGAACGGAAGTCAACTGTACTAAGTCAACGGGTCAACGTTGCGAAGATTGACCCGTGGGGTTTACTGAAATTGCATTTCTTCGCACGATTTTGTTCGCACCCAAAAGAGGCGCCGAAATGGACGTGCGAAGAAAATACTGGCGAGAATCGCGTCAACGTGACGTCATGGTTGTTTTCCCGGCTTCCCGCCCGCGCCCGCGCCCGCCCGTGACGCGCAACACGACACAACGACAAGCGGTCTCCGCGCGCCGCGCCGGCGCTGGTTCTAAGTCTGAGGGCCCCGCGCGAGAGCGAAGTTGCGAAGACGGCGTTTGGAGAAGTGCGAAGACGGCGATCGCGGAGTGCGAACAGGACCGCGCCGCGAGTGCGAAAAACTAGGCTCGGGAATTTTAGTTTTACTGACGTTGACTCGAAATGTTACGAATATCGAGTTTTTAGTATTACGAGAATTTTTTAAGTCTGACACGCCCTAATGGTCAAGATGGCGCCCTCAAACCGTACCATCTCTCATTAACTCATGGCCATCTTGTCGTACTTTTTGAGCTCACCAAGAGCGTCCGTACGGTATCACCGTACATGCCGTATGAACGCCGTACGTTTTGCCGTACATTTTGAAAAATATGGAAGGGGATCTTGAAATGTATGATTTGGTCGAAAGATTTGATCCAGTTGTCGTATCTTCCAGATCTGTAAGAACAGCCATGATGACGCAGACCAAAGATCGTACGGTCAAACTGCGGCCAAACAAACTTGCAATAATAATGCGCCACGTGGTTATAGTATACACTTGCCAAACCCTGATTGGTTTTGGGTAGTGATATTTCCACCCCTTTTTTGGATCCAAACACCCCTTCCCGGCCGGGCAGATTTCAAAAAGGATTAAAAACGGAAAATGCTTTTTTCACACCTTTTTGGAATCGATACCCACCCTCTATCGGCAGATTTTATTTTTGCGAATGAAGGAAAATGATAACCCGTCACCCCATTTTGAATATCCCGCCTACCTGAATTTTTTTTTCACGCGTGCGGTCAATCGCAGCCGTCGATTCCCTCGCAGATCGCAACACGGCAGATCACTATTTGCTCTGCAGCCGGGCAAGGTCACAGCGAATGGCACGTGCCCACGTATCCCGCCAAACTCGTCTCAAAAAGTTGTCCGTACAAATGTCGTATGGTTGCAACTTTGAGGAACCCAAAATACATTGAGAGCTTGAACCAATCAAAATTTTCCACGTCGATATGTAACACGTGGTAGATGTTGATTGGTTGGAATCTGACAATGACGAGATCTCGGGCCGAGGGACGCGCGCACTCGCTCTTGCGATCCGGCTTTGACGGGACTCGTGGGCGCATTCCATTCGCTGAAATCGAGCCCGGCTCCAGATCGAACGGTGATCTGCAGTGGTGCGATCTGCGAGGGAAATCGACAGATGCGATTGACATGCACGTGTGAAGGACGGACACCCGCGAACGATCTCGTGGAGGACGGATCTTCCGCTCCGAGCGGATTCGAGCAGGCAGATATTTCTTTCCCTCAAAAAAAAAATTCAGGGAGGCGGGATACAGTATTCAAAATGCGGTGACGGGGTATCATTTTCCTTGGTTAGCAAAAATAAAATCAGCCGACGGAAGAAGGTGGGTATCGATTCCAAAAAGTTGTGAAAAAACATTTTCCGTTTTTAATCCCTTTTGAAATCTGCCCGGCCGGGAAGGGGTGTTTGGATCCAAAAAAGGGGTGGAAATATCACTACCCTTGGTTTTTGTAGAATTCGGCTTTGTCTTTTAGGTCACGACAAAGCACGGCAAAAGCGCGGCTGCTCGGTGACGGCGCCAGAAAGTTCCGAGGCGCCACGTGGCGGTCATGGCCGAAGCGGCAGCAATTAAAGTAAAATTTAATGTTAGCGGGCAGTAACGGCGGCATAGAAACCCCTTCACATGGAGGGACATATTTTTGAACTGGGACGGTAACAATACGAGTCATAAATCGCAGAAACCCGACTCAACTTTTTCGATTTCCAGCATGGAACGGTAACAAATGCGACAAAAATAACGGGTCTGTGCGAGCTGCGAGCATGGAACTCCTCCTGCGCCTCGCTGACACTGTCCAGCTTCCGGGGATTGTGATTTGTGAGACAGCGAGGGAGGGAGGGAGAGAGGGAGGGAGAAGGGAGAGGGAGAGGGAGAGGGAGAGGGCGAGGGAGAGGGAGGGAGACGGCAGGGAGTGGGGGAGGGAGGGAGACGGCAGGGAGTGGGAGAGGGAGAGAGGGAGAGGAAAAGAGTGAATAGCACGAAGGGGGAGAGAGGTGGACGCAAGGAGGAGAGCGAGGAGTGTGGGGAGAGCTCAGGGGAAGAAGGGAACGGGAGAGCGAAAGAGAGAGCGGGAGAGTGGGAGGAAAGGGAGTAGAGAGGAGGAAAACAAGGATATAGAAAGGAAAGGGAGAAGAGAGAGAGGAGGGAGAAAAGAGGGAGCGTAGGGAGAGGGGGGAGAGGGAGAGAAGAAAGAGAGGAGAGGAGCGAGAGAGTGGGAGGAAAGGGACTAGAGGAGGAAATAGTGGATTAAGGAAAGGGAGGAGAGAGAGATAGGAGGGAAAAAGAGAACTGAGAGAGAGAGAGAGCGTAGAGAGCACAGAGAGAGAGGAGGAGAGTGAGAGAAGAAAGGGAGGCGAGGCGAGAGAGTGAGGGGGAGGGGCCGTTATGGGCTAGCGTTGAGCGGGAGAGGCGTAGTTTCCCGGAGACTGCACAGCATTGAAGGTAGCAATGCAGAACCCTGTCAAGTGATAAATGTCTTCAAGAAATTTTGTAACCAAATTTCTGATTATGCAGCTTCTGTTCGTTATTCTGTCAACGGAGTTAGGGATGCATTAGGGTTACCCTGGACTGACTGGATTAGGACCCTAATGTTGACCCAATATTGTAGTGCATGGCAGAGAAGAAACTTCGCCGCCCGCATCATGTCATGTTAAGGCTGCAGAAGATGTTCCACTTTGCGATGATGTTGGGCTCAAGGGGTACTTGAAGTCAGGAGTAGCCAGTGGGAGGAAGGAGGAGGTAGAGAGAGAAGGACGGATGGAAAGGGAGTGCAGAAGGTGAGAGGAGAGGGGAGGGGGGAAAGTGGAGAAGGAGAAAGGAGGGGAGAAGGGAGGGGAGGGGGGAGAGAAGTGAGGGAGGAGAGAGAGGAGAGAAGGGATGGAGGAGAGGAGAGGGGTGAGGAGAGGGGGGAGGAGAGAGGGGAGGGGAGGGAAGGGAGGAGTGACGGAAGGGAGGAGAGAGGGGAGTGGAGTGGAGAAATGACGGGGGGGTTGCGGAGTAGAAAGAGTATTCGATACTCTGAATTCTTTCTATTGTATTGCAGCTTTATTGTGGTCTAGGTGAAGGGAAGGAGAGCGTGAGAAGAGAAAAAGGGGCGGATTAGTGGATGGAGGGAGGAGTCTGAAGGGGAGAGCTAGATCAAGAGGAGCGAACTACTTTAGGGTTCCATGTTGTCCAGAATAAAATTATTTCAGTCTCTTTAGTCACAAATTTAGTCAGAATGTGGTTACAGCACATTTGACATACACGTGGAGTAGTGCGTAGATGACGTTAGCAGGTATCCTTATTTTTGTGTTTTCTAAAATTACTCTGTTCTTCCTCTCCCTCTCTCCTTCTCCTATCTCGCTCTCCTTCCCTTCCCCCTCATCTCTTCCACCGCCTCTCCCTCTCGTCTCCATCCTTCCTGCATCTCCTCTGTTCTCTGAACGCCCTCTGCCCCCTTGCCTCTCTTCTCTTTTCCCATCCATCTCTCCTTCCACTCTCGTCCCTCTCTCTCGTGCCTGCCCTCTCTTCCTCTTCGCTCTTTCACTCCCACGCAATTGTGCGTTCAAGACCTTTGTCATAGCCTTGCGTGCTATGTGCGAATACTTTTTTTCTACATACTGGATCTTTCCCTTTGCATGTTTGCAGGAAAACAGAATCAGAAGCTGCTCTCATGGATGGACCCAATGAAAGGTCGACTGGCGGAGTAGTGGATCCTGCTGAGGTATTAGAACACGGGGATATATGAAGAGATAGTTATTACGTACCTTGGGATGAATAGGAAAGCATTATTTGAAGGCGTCAAAATTGAGTAAAGACATTTTAAAGATTTCAGAGGGAGTGAGACTGTGAGTCAGAGCGCAAGAGAGAGAGAGAGAGAGGAAGTGGGGGCACTCACGGGTATAGTGATCAAAGTGCTGGAGGAGAAGAGGGGAGGGGGGGGTGGGTGAAGAGAGGAAGCTTGGGAGGTGCGGATGTTTCAAACTCTTACCTTGATTTCCTAATAGATAATTAATGAATTTTGCAACCCTCTATTGGATTCTGAAAACTGCAAACCTTAAAATCGTCTTTTTTTGAGGAGGGGCTTTGCAGCTTGCTTTCCAGGAAGCTCAACAGACCATGCATTATATTAATCAGGTAAGAGCAACTCCTTTCAAAATTTGCAAAAAATAAAGCTCCCAAGACCCATTTTTTCCCGAAGGTCTGAGCCCTACAGCTTCGAACTGCGACGGACTGTCAATATCTAAATCATGAAACCTCATGAAAATCCTGAGAACCCGAAATAACCTCGAAGTCTAAACCGCTGTATCTTTGTTAGGACTTCAGGAATAAATATCGATCCCTTACAATCTAAACCACCTTGAAATGTCGAGGAGCCTTAAATCCTCAACTCTCAAACGCTTTGACATCCTGTAACCTGCTATTTTCCGAAAACCCGAAATTCCAATGCGATGAAGACTCTAATGGCTCTAAATATCATATCACTCCCTGAAAACCCTAAAAACCCTGAAAACCCTAAAAACCCTAAAAAACCTAAAAACCTCTCCTCTATCTCTCTCTCTCTCTCTCTCTCTCCTTCTTTCTTTTTCCCCGGCACATTTCTCTGACAGGTGGAAGCTATCGTGGCGGCGGGACCGCGGGGCCAGCTGGAAACTTATCTTCAAGTTGTTGACCTCCTTTTCCCTGCAAAGGCGCTTTTAGAGAGAGCAAAGTTCAATGATGGAGTTTTGCAAACGAAGCAGCTTTTGGCGACGGCTATGGATGATTTGGAGGCGGAATTCAGAGACATGCTGAAGCGGCGGAGGTGAGCTTCCAGGGTTTGGAGGGTTGCTGGTTTCAAGGTCTTTTTGGGCTTCGTTGGTTAGCCGGTTAGTTTGATGGGCTGGAGGGTCTGGGGATTGATTTGGACAGGCTGCAGTTCTGCAATTTCCTCCCTCCCTTCGCCCTCCCTCCATCATTCCTGCGCATACTGCCTCTCCCTCCCACGCTCACTCTCCCTCCTTTCCTCCTTCCTACACTCTCCCTCACTTCCTCCCTCCCCCCACTCCTCCTTGCTTCACACTCCCCTTATCTCCCCACCTCCCCCCTTCCTCTCTCTTTTAAACTCTCACCGTCCTTCTTCCACCCCACCTCCCTCCTCCCTCCCTTTGCCCTCACTTCCCTTTCTGCACACTCCCTCTCTCCTCCGTCCTTTGCTCCTCTGCATCGAATCTCTTGATGTTTGCCACTTGTCCCTTTTCCGTACAGTTGGAACGCTATTTCGCTTGCTCTCTCCCTCACTCCTCCTCTCCCCCGTCCCTCCCCATTCCCGCGTGCAGTGAGCAGACAGCAGCCCGTCTCACGAAGGACGACCTGAAGAAGCTTTATGCGAGCAAGAAGGAGGACGAGAGGGAGGCCCCCCCGGAGCAGCGCATTGGCGAGCAGGTCCGCCAAACGGCGGCGGAATCGCCCACGCCTGAAGAGGGCATCGCGAGCGAGTTTCTGCCGCCGCCCACAGTGCGGTGGCTGCACCACATCGCCAAAAGGATGCGCACGGGGGGAGCGGCTGCACGGTGCTGCGAGGTTTACAGGTGAGAGGGGGAGGGAGAAGGGAGATGTGGGTGAGGGGGAAGAGGGAGAGACGGAGGGAGAAGGGAGGGAGAGAGGGAAGGAGATAGGGTGGAGGGAGAGAGGGAGGGAAGGAGGGAGGGGGGAAGAGAGGGAGGGAGAGATGGAGGGAGAGAGGGAAGGAGATAGGGTGGAGGGAGAGAGGGAGGGAAGGAGGGAGGGAGGAAGAGAGGGAGGGAGGGAGAGATGGAGGGAGAGGGGGAAGGAGATAGGGTGGAGGGAAAGAGGGAGGGAAGGAGGGAGGGAGGAAGAGAGGGAGGGAGGGAGAGATGGAGGGAGAGAGGGAAGGAGATAGGGTGGAGGGAGAGAGGGAGGAAAGGAGGGAGGGAGGGAGAGATGGAGGGAGGGGTGGATGGATGGAGTGGAGGAAGGCAGGAAGGGAGGAGGGAGGGAGTCATGAAGGAGGAAAGGAGGGAGGAGGGAAGGTGGTACGCACGAGATAGGTGGGAGGAGGGGGGAAACGAGGGAGGGAGGTATGGAGGGAATTGAGGGAGGGAGGTAATGGAGGAGGGAAGGAGAGGCGGGGTCTGGAGCAGGAAAGAAAGGAGATATTTGCGAAGGAGGAAGGTATGACGGAGGGAGGGAGGGAGGAGGGAAAGAGGAGAAAAGGAGACAGGAAGGTATGGAGGAAAGGTTGGAGGGAGGAGGGGAGCTGGAAGAGGTGGAAGAGAAAGATGGAGGGAGGCATGAAGGAAGGGAGGGAGGGAGTTCTGGAGGAGGGATGGAGGGAGGGAGTATGGAGCAGTTCAGGAGTGAGGGAGGTTGGAAGAAGGGTACGAAGGAGGAAACGAGGGAGGAATCAAAGAAGGAAGGACGGAGGTGGAAAGGAGGGAGGTGGAAAGGAAGGAGGGACGTATGGAGGGAAGGAGGGAGGGAGACATGGAGGATGACAGGACGGAGGGAGGAAGGAAGGAGGAAGGCAGGAGGGAAGGAGGAAGGAGGGAGGGAAAGATAGAGGGAGGTATGGAGGAAAGAAAGGAGCGAGAGAGGGGTTAGGGAGGGGAGGGAGGGGGAGAGTGGGAGGGAGGAGAGGGAGGGAGAGATGGAGGGAGAGGGGGAAGGAGATAGGGTGGAGGGAAAGAGGGAGGGAAGGAGGGAGGGAGGAAGAGAGGGAGGGAGGGAGAGATGGAGGGAGAGAGGGAGGGAGGAGGAAAGGAGAGAGAGTGGAGGGAAGGAGAGGGAGGAGGAAGGAGGGAGGGAGGAGAGATGGAGGGAGGGGTGGATGGATGGAGTGGAGGAAGGCAGGAAGGGAGGAGGGAGGGAGTCATGAAGGAGGAAAGGAGGGAGGAGGGAAGGTGGTACGCACGAGATAGGTGGGAGGAGGGGGGAAACGAGGGAGGGAGGTATGGAGGGAATTGAGGGAGGGAGGTAATGGAGGAGGGAAGGAGAGGCGGGGTCTGGAGCAGGAAAGAAAGGAGATATTTGCGAAGGAGGAAGGTATGACGGAGGGAGGGAGGGAGGAGGGAAAGAGGAGAAAAGGAGACAGGAAGGTATGGAGGAAAGGTTGGAGGGAGGAGGGGAGCTGGAAGAGGTGGAAGAGAAAGATGGAGGGAGGCATGAAGGAAGGGAGGGAGGGAGTTCTGGAGGAGGGATGGAGGGAGGGAGTATGGAGCAGTTCAGGAGTGAGGGAGGTTGGAAGAAG
>CM074810.1:3798038-3800538 GCA_037447605.1 Zygnema circumcarinatum | reverse complement strand
GGCGGGTGTGCGAGTGTTCTCGTCAGGCTGAAGAAGTTCAACCTAGCCTTCGGCGAGCTGTGCGTGAAGCAGGAGGAGTGGGTGGTGCCCGACGACGAGCTCCGTACGCGCATCCGCGGGCAGTGGGCCACTCTCATAAAGGAGCGCTACCGGAAGATGCTCATTCCACATTGGTGCGTTTCTTGGCACAACGGAAAACCCAAAAGGAAAAGGTGGCACACTCCAAAGGTTTACTTCCACATTAAGGATCGAAGCGACTGGTTTATTTCTACAGCAAAAACTTGAGAATTGATACTTCATCGGCAAAACCTTATTTTTTTTTTTCTTAACAAAACATACAAAACTGGAGATACTTAAAAATCTATCCCATCTGTGAGCTATTTGCTCAAAAAAAATCGGCATCATTTCTACATCAGGAACTAAAAAATTGACACCTCATTGGCAAGTTTCTTTTAAAAGGATTGGGAAACGTTTTGGTAGATTTTCAGGCTTTTTTAAAAACTTCAAACATCTCCAATTCCCAAATTTCTCAGAAATTTTTTCATGTGTTCCCAAGAAACGCTCTGCTTGCTGAACCCCGCTTCCTCTCTTTCTCTCCGCCTCTTTCCTTCCCCCCCCCTTTTTTTTTTTTTTTTCCTCCAGGGATGAGTTAACGCAAAGCAGCCACTACGCTTACCGTCCCGAAGACATCGAAATGAAGATCATGAAATTCTTTGTGCCGAACCGCTCATAACTCCACTGTTCCGTTCCATTCAAATTACAACCCGTGGTTGGACAAAACCGTGTGTTCAAAGGGTTAGTTAAATCTGGTCAAGTTTATGCCACTCTTTTCGATTTCTACTTTTCAACGTGTGGAGAGAGCGGAAGGAGAAAGGACGAATGCAGGCGAGGGCTTAGGGTTTAGAAATGGAGGAAAAGTATGTGTTTTTTTTTTTTTTTCTATTATTTTTAAGGTCGACCTTTCAAAGAGCATTTTTCTCGCGGTAAAATTTCGGCTTGTTGGAGGAAATAAAGGAGGAAAAATGCATACGGTAATATATAATGAGGGTCTCTGTTGTAGCGACGTGGTTCAGAAAGGTGGTCGAGGAGTGATGGGCACAGTTTAGTTATGTCGTAAATGCAAAGTGGTGTATATTCAAATATGGCTTTTATTATGAACAGGACTCGTCACCTTACACCACTTTTTGGTCTATTTGTCAACCTTTACCTAGCCATGAGGGATCTGGGAATTTTTCAGAATTTCATTCAAACACGAGTACTGCCTTACCAAATGAAAGGTAGAAAGGAGGGGATCCACCCATTCACTGAAAATGGCAACACTTGAACCAATCACAGAAGGCTCCCAAAAGTCACCAGCACCGACGGGAGGACCACCATGGAACTGCCAAGTATTACGGAAACAAAGATTCTGCGCTCATAGAACTCCAAACTTTCTACCTTATTGTAAGACCTCAGCATTGATAAAGACATTCCCTTCTTCGCCGATGCGGCCTCCGAAAAATGGGTTTCCATGTCGGAACGAAATGCTCTCTGCCGTTTTGGCCGCTTCCAGCCACGACTTCTCAAATGATATCTTGGCACAGAACGAGACGAGGTCTGTCTCTGTCTGCCCTCTCTCTCAAACCCTAAATTCTTATCCTGAATCCTCCTCCCTGACAGACCTCTGAGCTCTGGACAGACACCTCCGGGTGCAGCCACAGCTTCCGACCACTAAAGGCACACTTCTGTACACTACGCCCAGAAAATAACACACAAAGCCAAGAAAGCCTCTACCATATACACACTGCCTCCGAGGTTCCGCCAAAACCCTAATTCGACATAAAGCTTAAAGGCTAGCTACCCCTGAACAGTTCTCACAAGGCTCTTCCTCTCCCCATTCGTCAATAGTCGTACACCCGCTTCCCCCCCCTCCCCCAATTCCTTGTCGTGAAATCTCTCTCTCGCTCTCTCTTCCACTTTCTGCGCGTTAGGGTTTCTCGATTCCGCAATTCTGCAATGTCATGACCATATAATTCTTTAACGTTTCCAAGCTTTAGGGCTTTGCCGTCTCCTTCCTCCTCCGGTCACCTGGAGAGCTCCGGCGTCATCGACCTCGAGTAGGCGGGGTAGAAGGTGCTGCCAGGTGGCATCCCGGGCATAAGCGAGTGCCGGTGCATGGAGTGCTGATGTGGCGGCGCCACCTGGTGTGGCTGCTGATGTGGCTGCTGATGTGGCGCCATGGGATGGTGCGGCATGGGGTGTCCCAGCATGCCCCCCCCCATGGGCCCCCCCATGGGCCCCCGGTCCAGGTCGGGCCCCGCCTGGTGGTGCAGGCGTTGGAGCCGCCGCGAGAGGTCCATCGCGTGCGAGCGCAGGACGCGGTTCTCCTCCGTCAGCGCCGAGAAGTGCCGCGACGCGATGCCGTACTTGCTCTGCATCTCCGAGTTTTCCGCGCGCAACTGGGCGACCTGGGGAGGGAGGAGAGGGAGGGAGGAGGGGGAGGGAGGAGGGGGAGGGAGGG
>CM074810.1:3759857-3790009 GCA_037447605.1 Zygnema circumcarinatum | reverse complement strand
GGGGGGGGAAAGGAGGGGAGAAAATGAAAGTACGAATTTTCCCGAAAAGGGGGCGATGATATCCAAAAAGGGGGGAGCCTATATCATTCTCCAAACCAAAAGGTACATCGTACACAATCGGTTGCTGTTGTTGTTACTGAAACCGTACTTTTCAGTTGCTATTTTCTTACAAATGACGTAATTTTCAGTTACCGATGGTTACTGCGTTTCGTTTTGGAGAAACCGATATCCATACGATATATCGTCATGCCAAATAGTACTAAATAGAAAACCGTACAGCCAAAAGCAACCACCTGAAACCTCTCACAACTGTCAAAAGGTCAAAAAAAAATATTTAAAAAAAAAAAATCAATGTGGAAAATTCAAAAATAATCCAATCCTCCCATCTTCTTTCGACATATGCAGATTCTCACATTTTTTTTTTTAAATTCTTTGAATACCTGAAAACCTGGAGCCCACAAACGACAAACTTCCAAACCTGAAGCTCTCAAGGCCCTGAACCCTCAGAACCCCAAAAAAATTCAATCTGCACATTGCAATTTCTAAAACCATTCAAAACCCTCCGTTTGCCCAGAACCCAAAACCCTAAACCCTACGATCTATACCTCGACCTCTTAGTTCCTAAACTCTAAACCTCAATCCTGAACCCTAAACCCTAAACCCTAAACCCTGAACCTTAAAGCCTAAACCTACCTGCTAAACCGTAAACCCTAAATCCTAAACCCTGAACCCTAAACCCTAAACCTAACTGCTAAACCGTAAACCCTTACAACCCTGACCCTAAACACCAACCCCCAAAGCTTAAACCCTAAACCTTAAACCCTAGGCTTTAGGCCCCAGCCATGGGAGCGCGCATGCACAGCTCGGAGGAGGGTTCAGAAGGTCCACGAGGGCCGAGCATCCTCGTGGCGGGGCCGCCACGTGTCGGCAAAAGGACGCTTGTGGCGAGTGAGGCGGTTCGGAGAATCTTTGGGTTTGAGTTTTTCTGTGTTGCCAAAAGAATTTAGATTTAAATTTATGTATATGTATGCATTCATATGTGCTTATGCATGTCTGCATGTATGTGATGTGATGATGGTGTATGTATGAAGATTGAGTTGGGCGAATGTGAAGGGAGAGACGATCGGTGTGGTTGAGGTTGGGATGGAGGAAGGGAGAAAAAGGGGGGGGGAGAGAGGGAGAGAGTGAGAGAGAGAGTGTGTGAGAGAGAGAGAGAGAGAAGGGCGCAAGTGGGAGCGATAGAGAGAAAAGAAAGAGGGGAGAGAGATTGGGAAGAGAGGAGGAAAAGAGAGGGACGAGAGGGGGGGGAATGGAGATGGAGGGACAGAGAGGGGGGGAGAGGGAGGCGGGGCTTGTAGAGAGAGAGGGAGAGAGTGAGGGAGGGAGGAGTGGCGGGAAGGGGGGGGGAAAGAGAGGTGGGGGTAATGGAAGGGTGGCCGGATGGGGGAAGAGTGTGAGAGTGAGGAGGGAGAGAGAGAGCGAAAGGGAAAGAGAGAGAAAGGGAGAGCGCGTAAGTGAGACACAGAGAGAGAAGAGAGCGTGACGAGAGAGAGAGAGAGAAAAATGGAGAGAGAGAGGGGGGAGAGAGAGAGAGAGAGAGAGAGAGAGAGAGAGAGAGAGAGAGAGAGAGAGAGAGAGAGAGAGAGAGAGAGAGAGTGAGAGATTGTCTGACATTGTGCTGCTTCCTGCAGGGCTGCTTTCCTCTTCTGACGCGGAGACTGTGGTGGAGTCTGACGCTTTGTGGTACAGGTGCTCTCCTCTCTCACTTTCGATAAGGTCCAATTTTAGGGTTCTGGAAGCTCAAAGAAAAGCTTAAGAGTTTTGAATATTTGATGGTTTCAGAATCTACCTCTTGTGCATTTAGGGTTTTGAGGGTTTCTATGAACTTTACTTGAAGGTGTTAAGGTGTGTTAAGGTTTCGAGGCTTCAAATATTTAGCTTATGTAAGAGGTTTTAGAGTCATCAGACTGTTGGGGTTTTTAGGGTTGACCCTCTTCACCTAATTCATTCTATTTCCTTTTCCCTTTCATAAGATGTGAATTAAGGTGGATGTGTTTTTGGGCGTTTCTATGTGAACTGATTTGGCAGTTGGACCATTGATACGAAGTATTATACGGCAGACGTAACTATTTGGTTGGACCACATGGAACGGAGGAGGCATGAAGCGCTCGTGATGGTGTTCGATCTCTCAAATGTGAGAAACCCTAATTTTCTTGAAAAAACTTAATATCCAAAAATCCTGAATTCCCTGACAACACGAAAATCTCGAAAAAACCTGATTTCTAGAAAACTTTAACACCGCAGAAAAAGCTCATTCTTTCTTGAAAACTTCGAACTCCGAAAAAAAAACGTAATCTATTGAAAACCCTAACTAGCTGAAAGCTCCTGAACCCTTAGTGCTCCGAAAACCCTAATTTCATGGAACGCGCTTGACCCTACACTGACACGTGGCAGGCTGTGGCTCTGCCAGGTGGCGTCGTTTGAGGCTCTGAAGCTGTGGGCGGCCGAGAGAGATTTGAGCGAATTTGAGATCCTTCTCTGTGTCGGAAATAAGTCCGATAAACTGCCGGATCATTCCGCACATAGAACGTACCGGCGGCTCCTATTAAACAGGGGAGAGGGAATTTTAGGGTTAGGGGACTCGGCGGAGTTTGGGGTTCAGAGAGGGGAGGGCTCAGCGCTGCTGGGAGGGGAGGCGGAGGGAGAGGAGGGAGAGGAGGCGGAGGAGGGAGAGGAGGGAGAAAAAAAAGAGGAGGGAGAGGAGAGGGAGAGGGAAAGGGGAGGGGAGGAGGGTTCAGGGCCGAGGGAGTATGAAAAACAGAGGCAGATTTATTTGGAGTGGTGTTTGGATAATGGGGTGGAGTATATTGAAGCGTGCGCTACTAATTCAACATTTGATAAAGGTCAGTATTTAGGGTTTCCTTTGGGTTAACCTTGGGAGAGGAGAGAAAAAGAAAGCGTGAAGTATCGGGAGAGAGAAGGGAGAGGGTAAGGAGAGAGGGGAGTGAGGAGGGGGGAAGGCGGAGGGGGACGAGAGCAGTAGAGAGAGAGAGAGAGGAGGATACAGAGGGAGGGAAGGGAGGAGGGGAGGAGTGAGGGAGAGGGAGTGAGGGAGGGGGTGAGAGAGGGAGGGAGACGGAGACGGGTTGGGATATAGGATAAACCCTTTAGAATGGCCTACACTCACCCCGCACTCTCCCTACACTCACTCTCTCTCCAGCAAGGGAGAGGGAGAAAGAAGGTTACTCTCGTAACGTGTAGAAATCCTTAACGAATGACAAGATTTTATGCTTTATGCTTATGTTCATGTTTATCTTTATGTTTACGCACTTGTTTGCTGCTCAGTGATTGGTCAGGAGGGAGACCAGCAGGGAGTTGCTCGGATAAAGGGAGCTCTCTCTGCTCACGTATGGCCCGGACTTAAAATGAAGGGCTCAGATTTCAATGAAGGGCTGCACCACCCCCCGATGGAGATGGCAGGTGAGAGCCGATAAATATGTCTGTGTTTATTTAGAATTGATTCTTTTTTTTATTGTGTATTTGTCGTTCTGGTACGTATTTTGCCTTTCTTCTCTGTTAACTCTCCAAAACTCTCCTTGGAGGACGTAAACGGAAACCCTAATTTGAAAAGCCATGAAAGTCAAACGCGTTCAAGGTGAACCCGAAAAGAGAGAGTGATTTCCCTAAAATGCGCCTATTACCCTGAGACGTTTAATGATGAATTGATGGATTTTTTATGATTGGCTGAACCCCAGATGACGACGAATCTTCAAGTGAAGAAGGCGACGTTCCATGTGAACTTGAATACGAACTATTGGTTGACGAGGACATTCCGGACGAAATATTCGAAGGAATGGATGTGTCCTCTCCACATAGTAACAGCCTTCCAGAGACTTCTCCTTCGGAAGCAGATAGTTTAAGGATATCGTCGGATGCAGGAGGCAGTTCGGTTACAGTTGAGTCTAACGAAACGGAACGGAGCAGAACTGAACCGCATGGAACTCCAGAGAATGAGCACAGTAATCTTACTCCTCTGTCTGAACCTCCTTCTGTCGTGCTTGATGGAGCTACAGGGGAGTCATTGAAAGCGCCTCTAACTTCAGAGAGGGAGAAAGAGAGGGATGAGAGGAGTGAGGGGGAGAGAGAGAGTGTGGGAGAGGAAGGCCGACAGGAACAGACAAAGGTAGAAGTAGAGCCACCCAGAGAGGACGATGGGGAAGGATCGATGGAGAGGGAGATAGAGAGGGAGAGACATGGGGGTGAGGTAGTAGAGAAGGATGGGGATAAAGCTATGGGAGTGGCAGAAGACCATCATGATGGGTCAAGGGACTCCCAGTATGATGAGTTGGAGCGCATCATGAATGAGATGGCGGCTGTACAGATGAACATGAAGGGCATGCCGGATGGGACGAGAAGGGAGATGGCCGCCCGGCTCGCCATGCAGATGGCTCGCATTTTTGGAGATGATGATAGCGACGTGGATGACGTCTGAACCTAGCCGCGCGTTGCGGCCAGATTCATGCAGTGATGCTGTTGGCCCGTGAGAGGGATGGACGGGAGAGAATGGGATGGGTGGGAGATAGGGAGAGGGAGGAGTGGAGGGAACGGGAGTGAATGTGAAGTTTTTCGCCTTAGATCGAATGGTTCGGAAAGGGCATTCACTTTCATTTGTTTTCACTCCCTTGAAGACTTATACTTTTTGTCCATTTGACTTTATGGCGATATGACTTAATATACTTGCAACTTTACAGAGGTTTCCTCGATGCACTGCAACTTTATTAAGCTACAACTCTCTAAATATGTAGCTGTACAATGATTTTACTTCATGAATGTGTCCATTTACCTTTTGCTGAACTCCCTGCATATGCAAACTCTTCCTTTTCTATTTTTTCTGATATGAACTGCCAAACCTCTCCCCGGATCACTCACACCTCCCCATTTCCCCACTCCCTCTCGCTCTCCGTCTCTCCTCTCTCTGCCCAACCCCTCTCTCTCCACCCTCCCTTGGCTGTAAATCTCCATCCTCCTCTCCTACACACAACATGTTCGCTGCAACCATGTTCCACAAAAGCCCGCAACATGGCACCGTACATTTTATTGCTCCGTTTCAATACATATAAACACCCCACCCCGTTTGCAAAGCCGATGGAGCTAAAAAAAAAAGACCGACCCGAACCCACACTGCTCTCTCTGTCTTCCCCCTCACCCCCCTCCCAACCCCCCCTGCCCCCCACTTTCAGTATCTCGCCACTAATGAGAAATCATCGTCCTCCAACAACCTCAAATTCTCACAACCCGTAAAATGCTCGACCCCAATATCTTCCACTATGCGAATAAACTCCCTCCTCTTATCGAGGGGCAGTGGAACATAGGGAAGGCGGAACACAGGGCGGATGAGGCCCAGCATTGAGAGAGCTGTGTTGAGACCAATGGGGTTCGGCTCCACAAAAAGCCAATTTATGAGAGGCATTAACTTCGCATTAAGCTCCGTGTTGCGCCCTTCAAACATGAGCTTTCTTGCCAACCCTGCAAGTAAGAGAAGGGAGGTGGAAGGGGGGGGGGGGGATAGAGTGAGAAAGGGACTCAAAGAGGGAGTCAAGAGGGAGAGTGAGGGGAAACGAGAGGGGCGAGAGAGAAAGGGGAAATCTGATTGAACTCACCAGGAACGAGATTACTCATGACGGAGATGACTCCCTTCGCTTCGTGATCCCACCGTGCATCATGACATTGGTCATCATTCCCTGACCATATTGCAATCCCCTTCTCCGTGTACACACTCACTCTCTCATTTCCAAAACATTCCTTCACCCCCGCAAAGTTCGGACTCGAGGCCAACGACTCAATCACCCGAGGCGAAATGTCTTGACCTGTTCTTGACGGCACATTGTAAATAATCGTTGGGCCGAGATTCATCACTGACCTGAACAAACAAACACACGCATATGAAGGAACAGCATACGTACATGCATGCCGCCAGATGAAATGATGTGACAAATGTCACACAAAATCCTAAAACATGTAAAAAAATAAATCACGTTTCTAAAGTTGAAGCTTCGGTTTCCTTGTTGAAGAAATCTTCCTTAGCGTCGGTTGAATAACTGCGTCATCCCGCTACGTAAAGCTTCAAAAATCAGCTACTCACCATAACCCTAACCTCACACCCGCCCCCCCCCCCCCCCCTCTCACCTGAAATGAGCTGTCAGCCCGTCCATGGACGTCTTGCCGTAATACGGGTTTATCTGCAAAGCCGCGTGCATTCCCACAGCAAACCCTTGTTCCGTTGCGTGGATCGCCTCCCTTGTGGAATTACTACCTGTGTTTCCAATAACCTTCAATCTATCTCCAAAGCAATTTACGGTGTGAGCGATTAACATGATGTGCTCATCCCACCCCATGAGATGGCCCTCTCCCGTGGTGCCTCCCACTATGACCCCCTCCACTCCACTCTCCGCTTGGCGCTGCACTAAGGAATCGTAGGCTTCGAGGTCAAAGCGGCCGTCAGGGAGGTAGGGGGTCTTGAGTGCGGTGATGAGGCGAAGCTGCTTAATCTCTTCGACGGGAGAGCTGAGGGTGGCAGGAAGGGAGGACGGAGGGAGAGAGTAAGTTTAGATGGGGGAGGGGGGAGGGGAGGGGGAGACGATGGATGGAGAGAAGGAGGGACGGAGTGGGGCCATATATTCAACGGGGTGTAGAAAGAGCGAGGGCGAGGGGAGAGAGAGAGAGAATTGGAGGGAGGGATGGGCGCTAGGGAGAGAGGAGGGGAAAAAGAGAGCGGATGAAGGAGAGGTGTCAGTGGAGCCAAGGGGAGGGAGGATATTGAAGGAGGAAAGAAGGGGTATAGGATTTAGTTGAGCGTGGAAACGAGGAGAGGGAAGAGCTAGGGAAGGCAGGAGAAAGTGATGACAAGGAATAATATAGAAAAGAGGAGGGTGTTAAGTTTATTGCAATGGGAGAGAGCGGGAGCGAGAAGAGAAAGAAAAACGAGAGCGGGACATGAAAGGGATGACGGAGGAAAAAGAACAGGCACAGGGGTGAAAAAGCGAGACACGGAAGGGAGAGAGAAGAGAGAGGGGAGAGAGAAGAGAGAGGGGAGAGATAGAGAGGGGGAGAGAGGAAAGGAGAGATAAGAAAGGGGAGAGATAGAGAGAGAGGGAGAGAAAGGGAGAGAGTAAAGGGAGAGAAGAAGGCGAAGGAAGACAAACAGACAGGGAATGGGTAGGGGAAAGAAAAAACTTTAAAAATTCAGAACACACTTACGCTGATACTCTTTGTAAGGAAATATATAAGGAAAACCCTAGTCGTCAAGCCGCCAAAAGTTAAATTTTGACATAAAAAGACACAAAATTCAGGTCTTGCAACGTTTCTGATCGCTCCCCAATCTACAGACCTGTTTCCCTCTCACTTCCCTCGACCTCATTTTTTGTCTACCTCTCTCTTGTTCCCTTCTCCAACTTTCTCCCTCTTTTTCACTTGCAATTGCCTCCCTTGCTCGCTCCCTCCCTCCCTCCCTCTTCCCCTCCCACTCTCTCCTCTCATTTCCTCTTCATTCCCTCAATAAAGCCACATCTTAACCCTAACTACCTTCGCACCTGTTCTCTGTCAGCGGCAACGGCGTCGCTTGCATTACCGCAGCCCTTACAGCTCCCGCACTCGCTCTCCGTCTATCCCTCCCTCCCTCTCTCCTTCCCTCCCTCTCCCTCTCCCTCCTACTCCTGCTAACGCTCCTTCTCCCGACCCTACTCTCCCCCTCCCCTCCTCTGAGCGCTGTTAGCGAGGAGGTCCGTGCGTCCTGAACGTCCGACATAGCCTGCCGCCACGTGGCGGCTGGCGGCGAAGCAAGAGCCATTGCAGCCATGTCGGCTTCCTCCCACTCTGCCTCTCCCTCTCACCTCTCCCTCCCTCCCTCTCCCTCTCCCTCTCCCTCTCCCTCTCCCTCTCCCTCCCTCTCCCTCTCCCTCTCCCACTCCCTCTCCCACTCCCTCCTCCCGCTCTTCTCCCTCCGGACGGCTAAGGGGCGGTGCGGCGCAAAGCGCGCCTTTGCCAGCAGCAAAGCGAGCACGGAAACCCTAATTGGCTTAACCCTGCGGGAGGAAACCGGCGGGGCAGGGTTCAGTGTTCAGCCTCTAAATTTTTTGAAAGTTGGATGCAGCTGTTTTCACAGCCTAGGTTGCGTGGTCGATACTCGATGCTCAAAATTTCTGCAAGGAAGTTCAATGCCAATTCGCTTACTCTGTCAGGTGAAAGGAGTAGTTATAAATAATTTGTGGTCACTGATTAAACATGACATTGCCATTCATTGTTTAGTTTCGTTTCTTTTTTCCCTTTAGTTTATTTTTTTTTGTGTGACTATTTTTTAGGCTGTATGCCATTACTTGTGCTTGTGGCCACCTTCATTGTTTTGCCTCAAAGGCGAATTTTGGATTTATTTTTCCTCGCTGTGTTAGATTAGTGCGCAATATAAGTGCTCCGTTTTGCACCATTTTATAGACTCACTTTTGATTGTGTTTTGCGACAGAAGACATTTTTTTAGCCAGCTTCCTATTATTAGAGACAAAAAATTAAGATTGGCAAAATTTTGGGCTCAATCTAATTCATTCAGGTTGGACATGACCTTCAAAGTTCTGAGTTCTGAACTAAGGAGGTTGAGCATCTTGGACTTTTTTCACACTTGCTTTTTGGAACTGTTTGAGTATTTTCACTCACGGATTCCCACATATTTCGGCTTACGATTCAAAAATTGGATTTGTCAGATCTAGGATTTCATTGTTGAAATATTCAATTTGCCATCTAACAAGAAAAGGATAGATCACTTCTTCACTAGCAAACAAATTGAATTCGATTCAGTAAATATATTCTGTCTATGAATAGATTTCAGTACTGAGACAAAGGAGATAATCCTTCATTTGAATGTTTCAGGAAGTTAGCTTCACGGTAAGTTTGGAACTACGATTGCAACATAGAAAATGCGTCACATATAACTGCTCCCTGGACTCCCATATGCAGGCCACAATGTCTATGCTGATCAAGGCTAGTTTGACCAGCAGCGAGAAAAAGAAAAAATAGTTAATAGCGAAGACAACATCACATTTACATGAAAAAGACGAGAGGGAGAGAGAGAGAGAGAGGGCGGGGGCTCTGGTGATCAAGAGAGCAGGGAGAGAGGGGAAGCTAAACTCATGAAGGGGGAGAGAGATTGAAAGAGTTGCTTTGACGAGAGAACAGCAACTGGGACAAGATAGAGAAACCATAGGGGAGCGAGGCAGAGACACAATGAGCGAGCTGCTTTAGGGAGAGAGAGGACAGGTAGAGGGAGAGAGAGAGAAGAGAAGGAGAACGAGAAAGAGAGAGAGGGACAGAGAGTGAGAGAGAAGCAAGCTACAAAAGCACAGCCTTTGAGACTTTACGCAGCGAATGGGCTGCTGAAAGGAGCTCCTCTGCCTTGTGCCCTGCAGAAACGGCCAATCGGATGGCGGCGGGCAGCCGACAAGGGTCCAAAGGTGACCTCTTCATCACAGTTGTGAACACACCTTTTTCGAGGAGCTGCCCGAGGAAAGTAAACAAAGTAGGGAAGAAAAAGGGCAGGAATAAGAAAAAGAGGAGGGAGGGAGGGAGGGAGGTGTGGGGGAATGAGATAGGAATGACAGAGGCATATGCTTCTATGCAAGCGGCGGAGTTACAGAAATCTGTAGAACTGAGTAATGCGTGAGGAGGGCTCACTTTGTCAACAATTTTTTGGAGTACGCGGCAGTCCTCCGCGTAAGAACCGCGGCTTTGTTCAAGATGGACGAACACAATGGGAGAGAGAGGGGAGCTCCCTACTCGCAAGCCCGGAATACTGACAAGAGCTGAAAGGAGTGGGAGTGGAGAGAGTGTAGGGAGAGGGGGGTGAGAGTGGAGCGAGAGATGAGTGAAAGAGCAATAGTGAGGGGAGAGGGAAATAAAGAGGGGTTGGAAGGGAGCGAGCGAGGAATAATGGAATGAGAGAGTGAGTAGCAAGAGATGGGTGCGAAGAGTGAAGGAGTAGGAGAAGAGTGAGAGACGAGCAAGAGAGAGAGAGAGAGGAGAGGAGTGAGAGGTGGAAAAGAAGACAAGATCCTCTATGGCCAACAGAGACTAATGATTCAGGTGATAACTCCGACATCTAATAAATTCCCAAATCACTACCGTCACTATGGTAGAACTTACCTTCACGCAAGGTGGTGATGTTTGAGTTCAGAGTGCTTCTGAGCTCTGGATGGAGTTCCATTTCATCAATGGCTGCAATTGCTGCTGAGGCCAAAAAGGGAGGCTGAGAAGCAGAGAAGCAGTATCCCAAACCGCTCAACCTCTGAAAGCACAGAGAGAGAGAGGGAGAGAGAGGGAAGGAGAGAGAGAAGGTTAGATGGAATAACATTGACTGTTTCCAAGAAACATCAGAGGTATACTTGAGAGTAAGAGAGGGAGATAAGAGGAGGGAGGGAGGAATGCAGCACCTGATGGTCGACCATATCTGCAGCGCCGCAGCAGAACCCTCCCTCTGAAGCGAGCGCATTCCCCATGCTCGCCACAATAATGTCCAATTTCTTTACCTGAAAGTGATGTAAAAGATACAAAAAATTGAAATCATTCCCCACATGGTTTTAAACAATTACTAAAGACAAACATAAACAACTGAACAACATCATTTCGGAGCGTTTTCACAGTCCAGCGCTCCGCGTTCTCTAACACTCTCTCTCTCTCTCTCTCTGCCCCTTTACCCCGTCATCATTCCTACAAAGCAAGTGACAAAAGATAAAAACAGGTAGCTCCTTTTGTTCTATTAAGAAATAGGACGAAAATAAAATTTCAGCACATGAAAAAGTTGTTGCTACAAGTGGAAGAAATAACCTCAATTCCAAAATGTTCGGAGAGACCCCGCCCAGTTTTGCCGAGTACTCCAAAGGAGAGACTTTCATCAACCAGAATTCGAAAGAAGTACTTCTCTTTCAGACGCACTAGTTCGTCCAGCGGCGCCAATTGCCCAGAATTCTGTAGACGGAATCAGGTCATCATCGTTAATAATGGAACTGATGAAATCATCAAATCATGAAGTCATTCAATAATTTCATGAAAATAATCATCTTCATCCGTCATCATCCGTTATTGTTTGTTTAACCATAGATCCTAACTGTGAATTTCTCCGATGCAAGCTGTTCTATGTGTCACTATCTCCATTTAAACTGCACGTCCGTTACCGTCTAACGGAGTTTGCCTTATAACGGTTCCAAAGCTTTCAATGGTCAAACACTAAAGGGTTAGTGCGTTTCCTTTCAGAAAGGGAAGCTACCTGATAAATGGCCTCCACGAGAATAAAACGTCGAGTAAGTGCGCGAGTCACTTTACGGTCATTCGCTTTGATTGCCATCAGCTTCGATTCAAGGTCCTCCATATCATTATGGCGAAAATATTTAACTGTGCTTTTTGAAAGCTTCAATCCGTTCTGAATGCTCCAGTTGACACCTTCATCTCTGCATCCATGATGGGGGAGGGGAGGGGGAGACAGAAAGAGAGAGCGAGAGCGAGAGAGAGAGAGGGACAGAGAGAGAGAGAGTTAGAGAGAGAAAGAGAGGGAGAGAGAGGGAAGAGAGATAAGGGGAGGGGGAAGAAGGGGGGAAGGGGGGACGGGAGTTTATTAATTTCATCATCTTCATGGACAATACAAACTTCTCTCACTCTGTCATCCCACCTATCTTTCTCTTTCGAAGTCAGCGAATTTCTCTCCCTCTTTGACCGTACCTCCCTTTACCTCCCTTACCTCTGCCTTGACTTTCCACTCACACCCCCCCTCCCCCCTCCGTCGCTCTCCTCTGTCTCCTATGCTCCCCACCTTCCTTTAGCTGTTTTCCTCCCTCCCAACCACTTCCTTACCCCCTCTCTCTCCCCTTCTTACTCTCTTTTCTACCTTTATTTCCTCACCTTCTGAACTCCCTCCATGTCTCTCTCCCAACTATGTTTCCCTCATCAAAACCTCCACACAAAGAATGAAAACCCCAACGCCTGAACTCAAACCATTTCACTAAAAACACTCACACAAGAATAACATCTCCCAATTTGCAGAACGCAGGGATGGTGCTGGAAGCCGTTGCCATCCCATACGAATATAAAATGCAGTCTTCCACTCCCATGAAGTTTGCTACTTTCTGTTCCAAATCCATATGGACATCTGCAGCATCCTTACACAAAATAGGTCCCAAATTTTTCATCTGGTACATTATGCAATGAAGCTTACTCAGCGCTGTTCCAATGGAACATGCATAGAGAACTCTACTTATACTAATTGTTTTAACTGTCTACATGTAACGCTGTGGCGTTCACCCTAGGGGCACCCCCTCATGTGCCTGTAC
This sequence comes from Zygnema circumcarinatum, assembly GCA_037447605.1. Classification (NCBI taxonomy): domain Eukaryota; kingdom Viridiplantae; phylum Streptophyta; class Zygnematophyceae; order Zygnematales; family Zygnemataceae; genus Zygnema; species Zygnema circumcarinatum. Next base: position 3,777,647 of record CM074810.1, on the reverse strand, counting down.
TTAGGGTAAACTACCCACTTCTGGGATATCAGTTAAGGGTTGCTCAGTGAATAGTTTACTCGGTAGGGTTGATTATAACACGTGTATTCAGCACGATAGGGAGGGAGAATACAGCAAAAATGAGTTCAACTTTGACATCATCGTGCTTACCGACGCTACATGTGCTCGGAAATTGTTAAAATATGAAGGATGCAAAGTTAGAAACATGTGAGAATGGTAGAGAACAAAGAAATTTCAAAGAATGGCTTTCTGAAAGCATTTCAATTTTCTCACCGATAGTCCCATAGAAGCCCCGTGGCCCGCAAGATCCGACTCCATATTTGTGTAGGGCTGCAGTTGCGGCCTCCTGAAAAGGAAAAACATAATCAAAACAAAGAACAAAGAATGTCATCAATATCGCATCTCATCAATTACACCGTCATCCGAACGATAGAAGTGGTGGGGGGGGGGGAGAGGGAGAGAGAGAGAGAGAGAGAGAGAGAGGGGGGGGAGAGAGAAATGAACAGGGATCCAATAGGGAGTCGCAATGTTCTGGGAACACAAACCATATTAAAAGATTTGACGGCACACAATGTTGAGTTCTAGAACCTCTCACATTGATGCGCTTGTTTCCCAAAAGGTCCAATAAATTTGCCGCCGCCAAATTCAGCACGTTTTTTCCATTCACCACCGTCCTCGGCCCGGCAGCGCTGCCCCAATGCAGAAAAAAAAAGCGAAAAAACGAACCCAGAAAACCACCATAACACTTCACAGCAAGTCAGGCTTCCTGTGGGGTATACGTAAGAGGAAAAGGCGAGGGAGGGAGGGATGGAGGAAGGGAGGGAGGAAGGGAGGGAGGGAAAGAGGGAGGGAGGGAGGGAGGAAGGGAGAGGAACAAGAGCAAAACAGGTGGATAAGAGAGATACGAAGAGAAAAAAAGGGAGGGAGATAGCTTACCACTCTAGAATAGGAGAGTTCTTCTCCAGCAAATCTTCTGAAACGGGCGGATGCAAAGGCTCCGGCTGCCACTCCTCACAGAGGGAGTCAATCTCCTGTAGAACACAAAATGTTGAAAGAAAAAAATTCAATAAATCTAGAGAGAAAATGTATCTCTCTGTCTCTCTCTTTCCTCCTTTCACTTAATCCTGAATACAAGAAATATCAATTAAGGAGATCGGTTCAATAATCTGTGTAAGCAACCGAGACCCCCGAAACATCATAGATTGCAGAAGAAATTGAAAAATAAGAGAACTGCACCTTCTCTGAAAGGGGTCGGTTCGGCTTATAACTCTTTGAAATCATGAGAGTTACAATGACAACAATCAGGATGGTCTCCAGAAGCAAATGGCCTGCAAACCAGAACATCGCCAAAACGAATGTCAGGCTGGAGGGAGGGTTCTGGAACTCTACAAAAGAGGGCAAAGGTAAGCCATAAGGGATAGAGATGCGATTTCTTCAAGCTCCAAGAAAAGATTCATCCTATGCTTTACCGTGCGAGACGTAGTCTGGGAGCCAAGAAAGCGTGAAAGACTCCTGCAGATACACAGCCATGGCTTCGGTCGCATTCGACAAGGCCATGGCTGCCATGGCCGCCATGGCTGCCCCCCGCCTCCCCGGCCTGCCTGCAGAGCTGTCGAGCAGGCAGCAGGCGGGGGGAGAGGGGAGGGAGGAACCCTAAATGGCCCTCCCAAGGGCGCCAGGGCCCATGGCCATGGCCATGGCCCCCGTCAACCCATGGCCCCCATGGCCATGTCACCCCTAGACCCCTAAAGAGCTGGAGTGATGCTGGCATGGCATGGTCGCGATGGGCATGGCATGGCATGGCATGGGACCATGGCCAGTTTGGGATGTTGAGGATGGGATTACAGCACCGTCCTCTGAAAGGGACCGGGCGGACGTCATCGGCGATGGGACAGGTCACCGTGCCAGGGATGGATATTAGAACACGGTGGGAAGCTACTTACACACCTTCTCTTGGCAAGATACACACCTTTGTTGGCGAAACACACAGCTTTTTGGCAAGATATCACAGTTCGGACCAGTGGATCGGCAACCATTGGACAACCATTGGATGGCAATGGTTGGACGTCTACTGGTTGGCAACCAGTCGAATGGTTGTTTCGATCCGGCGGCACTGGTTGGCAACCAGTCGACTGGTTGTGAACCAGTGGCATCCACTGGTTGGCAACCAGTCGAATGGTTGTTTCGATCCGGCAGCACTGGTTGGCAACCAGTCGAATGGTTATATCCCATAAATCAAATGGTTGGCAACCATTAAATTGTCGGTGTACGGATCCCCGTATTGTCGATATACTGTAAATATTTTCCGTACGATTTTCCGGCAATTTTTTTAAAGGAAAATTCTATTCTCACACCTTTTTTGTCTACACACAGACCTCTTTTCGCCGGGCAGATTTTAAAATAGACAAAAAAGGAACACACCTTTCACACCTTTTTTTCTCTCACCTTTTTTTTCACATCTTTTTGGAATCGATACACGCTACTACTGAGCGGCCGAGCGCCGTGAGCACCATTTCTGTCGGGCAGATTTTACTCCTTATCATTTATTTTCAGAGAGAAAAATATCTGCCTGCCCGAATCCGCTCGGAGGGAAAGATCCGTCCGCCACGAGATCGTTCGCGGATGGCCGTCATTTACACGTGCAATAATTTTCCGCCGTCGATATTCACTCAGATCGCACCTTGGCAGATCACCGTTCGATCAGCAGCCAGGCTCTGTCCCACGTGTCCCACCCAAGCCGGCTCAAAGGACCGTACAAAAGGCGTACGTCCGCAGCTTCGAGGAAAGTCAAAAAACGTAATAAAAAGTTCAGTGCCTGTACCAATCACAGTTTGCCACGTCCAAAAATAACACGCGGCAGATGGTGATTGGTACAAGCTCTCAATGTAAGGAATTTAGACTTTCCTCGAAGCTGCGACCGTACGAATAGTGTACGGACCTCAAGCCGGCTTGGGTGGGACACGTGGGCGTGTGCCATTCGCTGGGACCGAGCCCGGCTGCCGATCGAACGGCGATCTGCCGTGGTGTGATCTGCGCTAGAATCGACGGTGTATGGTTTCTGCACGTGTGAAGGACGGCCACCCGCGAACGATCTCGTGGCGGACGGAACTTCTGCTCCGAGAGGATTCGGGCAGGCCGATATTTTTTTCTCTGAAAAAAACAAGAAGGGGTAAAATCTGCCCGATGGAGAAAGGTGTGTCGATTTCAAAAAGGTGTGAAAAAAAAGGTGAAAAAAAAAAGGTGAAAAAAAAAAAGGTGAGAAGGTGTGAAAGGTGTGTTCTTTTTTTGCGCTATTCTAAAATCTGCCCGGCGAAAAGAGGCCTGTGTGTAGACAAAAAAGGTGTGAGAATAGAATTTTCCTTTTAAATTTGCCGGAAAATCGTACGAAAAATCGTACGGAACATATTTACAGTATATCGACAATACGGGGATCCGTACACCGACAATTTAATGGTTGCCAACCATTGGATCACTGGTTCCGAACCAGTCGAATGGTTGTTTCAGTCCTGCGCCACTGGTTCGCAACCAGTCGACTGGTTTCCAACCAGTGGATGCCACTGGTTGGCAACCAGTCGAATGGTTGTTTCGGTCCGCAACCACTGGTTGGCAACCAGTCGACTGGTTTGGAACCAGTGGATGCCACTGGTTGGCAACCAGTCGAATGGTTGTTTCGATCCGCAACCACTGGTTGGCAACCAGTCGAATGGTTTGGAACCAGTGGATGCCACTGGTTGGCAACCAGTCGACTGGTTGCGAACCAGTGGCATCCACTGGTTGGCAACCAGTCGACTGGTTGCGAACCAGTGGCATCCACTGGTTGCCAACCAGTCGACTGGTTTGTCTAATGGTCCGATCTGTGCAAGATATACACCTTTTTTTGCTACATGTACACTTTTTTGCTAGATACACGCCTTTTTTGGCCGGTCAGATTTTAGGCTTTTTAGGGCTTTTAGTCCTAAAATTGAGATCGACAACCGTTGAGATGGACAACCGTTGAGATGTACAACCGTACATGATGTTCAACTGCAGCGGTCGTACGGCCATGCTAAAAGTGTTCTACGAGTCTGAAACGTTTGGATATTACCGAATATTACTGCTACACCGTAATGTATGGTACCGTAGAACTGCTGAGTAAATCTCTATGTTGAAACGTATAGAACAGTCGTTATTCAACGGCCAGTTCAACTAGATTTTCCGCATGCACATGGAACCTGGCACGGTACCCGTCCTGCAAATTAGGGTTCGGATTTTTTTTGGAAGTCTGAACCCATCCGTGCCGCTACCACTCCTGAACCTGCCGCTCTCCCAGCCTTCCTCTCCCTCTCCCTCTCCCTCTCTCTCTCCCACTCTCTCCCTCTCTCTCTCCCTCCCTCTCCCTCTCCCAGCTCCCCCCCTCCAGTCGCAGCCATGGCAGACGACCTCACGCCCAAAATTTCGCCATTTCTAGACCGCCATTTGGTATTTCCGCTTCTAGAATTTCTCCAGGATCGGCAAATTTATCCGGAAGATGAAATATTGAAGGCGAAAATTGAGCTGCTCGGGAAGACGAACATGGTCGACTACGCCATGGACATCCACCGGAGCCTCTATCACACCGAGGAGGTCCCTCCCTGTAATTTTTTCTTACCTTTTTCGCCTTATTGATTTGATTATTAGTATTTTTAAATTACTTAATTCCTTAATGTTAGTGATGGTTTTTGCCACGTCCCTTTTTTTTTATCGTGTCGTATTTTTCTTTTTTCTTATTTCTGGAGATATAGATGGGGGTATAAGGCGATTCATTGCCGAAACGAAGATGAATTCCAAGTGGCTTATCGTTTCGAAATTAGGGTTCAGAATTTAAGTTTAGGGTTATAGGGAGAGGGAGAGGGAGAGATGAATCAACACGCCTTTTTGAAATCCTCCTTTGAAAGACTTTGGCTGAATTGCCAGCGTCGCTTTCTGTTTACACGAACCCTTTCTAAAGCTTATCGGTTCGATCTGAAAATGAGGCCACTTACAGCACGTTTAAGCTCGAACCATAAATACCATTAAGGATAGTAAAAGGCGGGGCCGTAGGCAGGCGAAAAAGAAAACTCGCCACTCTCTCTCTCTTTCGCTCTCTCTGGCTTTCTCTCCGTCTCCCACATCAGCTTTCTCTCATTTTTCCTCGTCCTCCATACATTTTTTTCCGCGCGCTCCCTCCCTCCCTCCCTCCCTCTCCCCCTCCCTCCCCTGACGGCCCCTCCCGGCCTGTCCCGCAGCCATGGTGGAGCGCCGTGCAGAGGTGGTGGGCCGTCTGAAGGCTCTCGAGGAGGCGGCGGCGCCTCTCATCTCCTTCCTGCAGAACCCCTCCCTCGTGCAGGAGCTTCGCCAGGACAAGCAGTACAACCTGCACATGCTGCAGGAGAAGTATCAGGTACAGGGGACTGTCGTGTGGTTTCGTGCCATACTTTGTTGGACAATGCATCAAATTAAAGTTTATTATATGGTTTTATGCATCAATATATTGCACAATGCGTCATGTTATTGAGTTGATAAGTTAGTTAGTTTGTTGTTGTTGTTGTTGTTGTTGTTGTGGAGTTGGTATGGCTTGCGGAAGCTTGATGCTCCTTATTTCCTCTTTGTCGTGCAGTTTTTGGTTTAGAAACTTCAGTCAAACTGACTGAGAGTGGTGACGGCTTGATAGGATTTATTGGGTAGAGAGTGTGTGTAAGAGGGGGGGAGAGAGGAAGGAGAGCTACAGGGCGAGAGAGCATTATTTATTTCGGGTTTTTATGCTTTCTTGTCTTTAGGGTTTCATGGAATCAGGGTTTGCATGCTTAAAACTTTTGATTGCAGATTTCAGGAATTTTAAAGTACTATTTTACCATTTTGTGGAGTGCGTGTGCAGATTGGAGAGGAGCAAATTGAAGCTCTGTACCACTATGCGAAGTTTCAGTTTGAATGCGGAAACTATTCCGGGGCTGCTGATTTTCTTTACCAATATCGGACTCTATGCACAAATAGCGATCGATCCGTTTCCGCACTATGGGGGAAATTGGCGGCAGAAATTCTGATGCAGAATTGGGATGTGGCGGTTGATGAGTTGAATAAGCTGAAGGATATCATCGATGCCAAGGTGAGATTCTAGGGTTTGAAGGGTTTAAGGTTTTAGCGTAGTAGGGGTCTGGGTCGTGGAGCTACAATAGTTTCGGGAAATTTTCAGGGTTTCGGGTTTATTTGATATGAATCGTGGCTGGAAAGGCGGTAAAGTAATTCCTGTCCTTTCTCTGCTTCCTCGCTTTCCCTACCTTTTGGCCTCTCGCCTCCCCTCCCCCTTTCATTATCAGACTTTCACATCTCCCTCTCGCTCCTCTCCGCCACTTTGCCATGCCCTCTCTCCCCTCACCCACTCCAATTTGCATCTCCCCTTCCCGCCTCTCTCCATTCCCTCCCCCCTCCCCCTCCCTCTCCCTTCCTCGCCTCCTTCCCCTCAATCTCACTTTCTCCCCTTCTCTCCCTCACTCTTCACCCGCTTCGTCTCCCTCTCCCCCTCCCTCTATCTGACCTTCTCTTGCCCACACCCTCCGTCACGCCCTTCGTCATGCTCTCTCGCTCCGGCTCCCTCCTCCCCCCACCTCCCCCTCTCCCACCCCCCTTCCCCCTCCCCCTCTCTCACCTTCTCCGTGTTCTCGTACTGACTTCAGTTCCGTTGAACGGAGTCCAGAACTTTTCATCTCCGTTGGAGCAGCTGCAGCAGCGCACATGGCTCCTTCACTGGAGTCTGTTCGTGTACTATAATACAGACGGGGGCAAAAATGGACTTATTGATCTTTTCCTCCAAGAAAGGTGTGTTCACAAGAGCCGCTTTTATAATTAGATATTGCATGTTGGTTCCTCAATGAAGAGATCTGACCTTGTCGCTTTCAATCAATTAATTTTGAAGCTTTAAAAAACGTAAATTCTACAAGGGCTAACCTCCTATAAAACCCTAAGACTCTATTAAGCCCCCAGTCCCCTCAAAAAGCCTGACAAACCCTAAAACTTCTGGAAACTCTGAAAACCCAAAAGTTGGCATTCCGACTGCAAGCACCCTAAGGCACCCTAAAAACCCTAAGTTGGCATTCCCAAAGTAACAGCAGCTCCAGATGAGAGCAAGATCACAGTATTGAAAAAAGGAATTCCCCAAGGATCTAATACATCAATACCTTTTGGTGGCCAAATCGCACCTATTTCCACAGCGGGTGCTAAAGAAGAGTGGAACTGCAGCCAACCTTAGCTTTCCCAATAACCCTAAAACCTCTGCAAATCCTAACACCCCGAACCATGGCATCCTGAGAGCAGGTACTTGAACGCCATTCAGACGAACGCCCCCCATCTCCTGCGCTACCTCGCTCATGCAATTCTGACCTGCAAGCGGCGGAGGGGGCTCGTAAAGGACCTTGTCCGCGCAGTGCAGCAGGAGGAGCACGCGAGCAGAGACCCCATCACTGACTTTGTGCTCGCGCTCTTTGTGGACTACGACTTGGATGGAGCGCAGGCAAAACTGCGAGACTGCGAGGAGGTTGGTTAGCAACAAGCCCTGATACCGCAGATACTTTCCTCTCCTTCTTCCCTCTCTTACATTCCTCGCAATCTCCATCTCCCAATCCCTCTCCTTCTCCCTCTCTTACATTCCTCGCAATCTCCATATCCCCCTCCCTCTCCTTCTCCCTCTCTTACATTCCTCGCAATCTCCATCTCCCCCTCCCTCTCCTCCTCCCTCTCTTACATTCCTCGCAATCTCCATCTCCCCCTCCCTCTCCTTCTCCCTCTCTTACATTCCTCGCAATCTCCATCTCCCTCTCCCTCTTCCTCTCCCTCTACCTCTGAAAGTCGAAATTCGAAATCCCTACCACTCGAAACCTTCCAAGGCCTCCAAGAGTCTGAAGGCCTCTCGTGCTCTATTGTAGTCTAGAATCGTGTTGGTCCTAAAGACCAGACCTCTAAGTTAGTGCTAGAAACTTGCAAAAAAAACACTAGGATCCTGGAACAAGACTTTCTTTGTAACTGTTACCGAATCGGTGGAAAGACTTGTTTAGCAAGATAGAGAGAGACGGGAGTTTAGAGGGGAGCATGTCTGCGTCTTGTTTGCCCGTTACCCTCCACCCCTCCCTCTCTTCCCTTCCCTCTGTCCCTCCCCCCCTCCCCTTTCCGCTCTTCTTCCCTCTGTGAGGGTTGCATCTCTGACTGTGGGAATTCCATAATTTCATCACTTGTATTACCAACTACATGTGCTGATATGTTGCTCATGAACGGTTTTTTTGTTTCTGAAATTCATACTGAAAAGTACGATCCTGGGGCTTTGCTGGATGCTCTGCAGCTTCTAGCGAACGACTTCTTTCTCGGAAAGCAGGTGCAGGAAAACAGCTACCAGGCCATGCCCTTCCGGGACGAGTTTTTGGAAAACGCGCGACTCTTCATCTTCGAAACCTATTGCAGAATTCATAAAGTCATCGATATCAAGTGAGGAAATATACTATATATTCACACACACACACACACACACTTAGTTCCATAGTTTCCAGTCCTTCAGATTTCTCGTGCCCAGGGTTAAATATTTTCGAAGTTGAGAGTCAGTACGGCTCAGGGGGGGATGCGTGAGCAGAGAAGTGATGTAGAGGGAGTGATGTTGTGCTGCGCAGGATGTTGGCGGAGAAGCTGAATATGATGCAGGACGCGGCGGAGAGGTGGATCCTAAACCTCATACGGAACGCTAAACTGGACGCAAAGATCGACTCGAAGGCGGGGACAGTGGTGATGGTCTCACAACACACCAGCGTGTAAGTGGGGGTCGACTCGAGCCTAATTTCTAAACCTTTATTCCCGAACCCCAATTTATGAAGAGTGATTTGCTGAACCCCAAAACCTTGTTGTTCTTTTTTTTTTTTTTCTGGCTTTGAAGATCGGCCCGTTTTTTTGGTTACGATTCTGAGTTTTTGGGGTTTGTTTGGGGTCTTGGATATATTTTTTGTTCGCTTTTTTTCCCCTGAAATTTTGGGTCTGCAGGTACGAATCAATTATTGAGAGGACGAAAAATTTGACATCGAGAACGTATCAGCTGCACAGCAATATTATGAATATTGGAACCCCCGTGCCGCCGCAATAGAGCCGGCAATTTAGGGGGCGGGAAGGGGGGGGAGGAGAGAGAAGAGCGATTGGGAGGGAGGGAACACCCTTTTGGAGGACGTTGAGCGGTCCGGAGAATGGCAGATATCGAAGTTTTGAAGTCAAAATGATAAAATGGAAGAGTGAAACTGGTATTCGCTGTGGTTTGTGTTCTCACCTTCCCGTCCCCCTCTCCCTCCAATTCCCCACTCTCGCCCTCTCCTCTCTCGCTCTCCCTCCCTCCCAATATACCGCCCCCTATCTCCGCTCCATGTTTTGTCTGTCGCTCTCAAAAACGATGGGACATTTCTCACTTCATTTGCGCAAATTGTATGGGCCGCATGGACCATAAGGCGACGGTTGAAAATTTTCCGCCCATGTACATGCTTAGTGAAGAAGAGTCTAACGGCAATGGCAGCATAGGATGCCAGTCAATCGTACACACAAAAACTACACAGACACTTCAACTGGAAACCGCCCTTAAGATATACGGGAAGATCGCTTATTCTCTTCAATACGTGATGACGGAAATTGTGACAGGAAGGCCTTAAAATTTCCACGACAGAAGTTAGATTGGCTACGGTCAGAATAAGAAAACATGAAAAGAAGGAAGCCCAGCATGTTCCTAAAACTTTTTGAAATGCTGGAGCCGCATGCTCCCTCCCTCGTCTAACCTTTTTCCTATTGGTCATTCTTCCCTTCATTCCTCTCCGTATCCCCCCCTCTCTCCCTCGCCTTCTCAATTACTCTGCCTGCTCCACTCCCATTCATCCCTTTCCCTCTTTTCCCCCTCTCGCTCTCCCTATCTCCATGACTTTCGCTCCCCCACTCTCCATTTTTCTCCCCAACTCTCTCTCCCTTTCTCTCTCTCCCTCTCTCCCTCTCCCGCTCAGCTATCTCCCGCCAGCATGATTCCCGCCAACATGGCCATGGCGGCTGTCTCCACTCGCAGCCTCCTCGGCCCGAGCCCGCAGAAGACGGCCCCGCAGTCTCTCAGAGCCGCCACCTCCTCCGCAGTGAAATCTGCAGACGAGTAACTTAACTTTATCAAAGAAATATACTTACAGCATACATGTTTGACCATTTTCTCATCGAATGGGCCGGCATACCTTATGAAGGATACATAGTACATAGAGTAAAATGTTCCTTTCGAACGTCTCTCCCTCACTCCAACTCGCCCCTTTTCCCTCTCTCCTCTCCTCTCTCCCACTCGCTCTCTCTCCTTCTACCTCCCATAACTCTCTCTAGGTGCGATAAAGGGCTGAGAGACCTACCGCCTTCAGGGCCGATGAGGAGGAGGCCCCCTCCCACATTATCGAGCGAAGTCAGAACTTTGAGAAGAGGAGGACTTTCGGCAGCGGCCACAAGTATTAGGGAAGGTGCTTTTGCCTCCTGCCAGGGAGGGAAAAAAGAAGGGAGGGGCAGGGGGGAGGAGGGGGGTTGGAATGGATAGGGGACGGAGATTACAGGAGAAAGAAGAGAGGGTGGGAGAGCGAATCAAGAGGAGAGGGAGAGAGGGACGAAGAATAACCTCTGAAAGCAGATGAAGAAGCGACTGCGGCTCCTTCACCTCCAGTCCGTACAGTCTTTGACCTGCAGAGCAAACATGTGAAACCACTTTATACAAAACCAACGAATACATTATGTAAAAAATCGAAAAAAGGGGTGGGAGGTGTGGGGTTGCGGAAATTTCGTTACATGCTTTTACATCCTTCAGACGTTGCCGCTGTGACTTTTTGCAATAACTCACATTGTTTTGCCGCTGCGAGGGCCACCCGCTGCCACCTGTCAACTCGCGATTCGCCGGCCCGAGGTGAACGGGTTGTCAATATGGGCAGTAAGGAAGCGGCTCCAAGCTCCTGTCTCCATTGAAGGACGAGAGGATGAGAAAGTAGGGAGTGAAAAAAGGGAAATCCCCTTCTTACCCTCCCTCTCTTTCTACAGCCGTTCCTCCCTTCCACGATTCATCCCTCCCCAACCACTCCCCCTCCCCCTTCCCCCTCCCACCTCCTCCCTCCTCCCTCCCTCCTCCCCCTACCCCTCTCCCCTTCCCCCTCCCGCCTCCTCCCCCCTCCCCCTCCCTCCCTCCTCCCTCCCTCCCCCTACCCCTCTCCCCTTCCCCCTCCCACCTCCTCCCCCCCCTCCCCCCCTCCCTCCCTCCCCCTCCCCCTCCCTCCCTCCCCCTACCCCCTCCCCCATCCCCCTCCCCCTCCCCCTACCCCTCTCCTTCCCCCTCCCGCCTCCTCCCCCTCCCTCCCTCCCTCCCCCTACCCCTCTCCCCTTCCCCCCTCCCGCCTCCTCCCCCTCCCCCTCTCCCTCCCTCCCTCCCTCCCTCCCCCTACCCCCTCCCCCTTCCCCCTCCCACCTCCTCCCCCTCCCTCCCCCTCCTCCCTCCCCTCCCCCTCCCTCCCTCCCCCTACCCCTCTCCCCCTTCCCCCCTCCCTCCCCCTACCCCCTCCCCCTTCCCCCTCCCACCTCCTTCCCCCCCCCTCCCCCTCTCCTTTGCCCCTTCCCCCCCCCTCCCTCCCTCCCTCCCTCCCTCACCGTGCACTTCTCCACCAGCCAGTCCGCCCTCCCCCCCTTCAGCGTGCCACATGCTGCTGCCACGTGCCACAGGGCCCCCCTTGGCGGTCTCCGCGCTACATGCAGCGTTTCCAGTTCCGTAAAACTGCGCTGTACGGCCGTCACACGTGCCCTCACTACGCCGCCTTTCAAGTCGAACAGCTCCACACTGCCCCTCCCCTTTCCCTCCGGCTCTGCTAAAAATTCCTCAATCCCTAAATACCATAAAAAGCGAAAAATAATAAAAAAAAACGATCTTACAACCCTACAAAACTTAGAGCTGAAAACCAGCGAAACTAACAAGATTATAATTTGTCGTTCTTTCCTACAGCTAGGTGTACTGAACCTTCGGAAAAAACAACAAAAAAAAAAAAAATTAAGAAATTGAACGTTTTTTTTTTTTTTTTAAGACTGACTTTTGACTGCTGATTTTTGCGCTGCCTTCTTACCAGTCGCCGGCCCCAAGTCGAAGTGATTTCGCAAGATGAAGAGATTCTGAACCCTCTAATTGTACGGATAAACCCTACTGATGGCCAAACCACTCCTTTCAAATGTCAGCAAGACAAGGGGGAAAGGGGAACATAATCGCAAAGAAGGGCCTTAAGACCTGTGAAGTTGATAGTTAACTGCAGGGAGTGAAGGGACGAGAGAGCGAACGAAGGGGAGAGGCCGAGCGAGAGAGAGGGAGAAGGAGAGCGAGCAGGAGACAGAAACTCGACACACATTTCATAAGCAAGCTAAGCGAAGTTGTACTTATAACCATCCAATATTTGAGACATTACATCCGATGAGAAAATATTTTTTATGACTGCAAGGAGAATTCAAATAAGAGGGACGGAAAAAAAGAAACGGACGGTTATAGCTGACCTCTGCAGAGGGAAGGCGTTCTATGTAAAATCGCGGAAATCCACCGCGAGGAGTGTCGGCCTGCACATTGACTTCGGTAACTTCAGACTCAATTTTTTGCATGAAGTCGTAATAAACTTGGAATCCTGAATAACCTCCTCTATCCCTCTCCCTCTCTCACCCCTCTCCCTTTATCGCTCCTTTCACTCTCGTTCCTCTCCCTCCTTTCCTCTCCCTTCCCCCCTCCCTCTGCCTCTCCCTCTCCCTCTCTCATCTTCCTCTCATTCTCTCCCCCTTTCTCTCCCTCTCACACTCTCTCTTAACCCTCAACACACAGGAAAATCTTACCTCTGCGGAAATCAAACACCCTAATTCTCATCAGAACCACAATGAAAACAGCACGTACCGCAAAATCTTGGCTTCCAGCTTCCATACTTATCTCTCTCGTTCCATATTTTAAACTCCTATTTCCTAGCAGCACTTTCAACTCTCCAAACCCTAAATGCAGAGTGAGATGTCTAATTAGAGTACGATTAGGGGTGCCGGAAATCATACGGTTACTTATATCTTTTTGGATTTTATGGACTTTGGGATGTTTAAGGTGACTGAATCCGTTCCTGCAGGGAGAGTGTGTGGGGGGAGTGCCTGAGGGGGAAAGGAGGGAGGCGAGAGGGAGAGGGAGAGGGAGAGGGAGGGAGCAGAAGCAGTTCTTAAAGAGAGAGACGGAAGGAGAGGCTCCGGGAGTGATCATATTGGAGAGGAGAGCAAAGGCGGGAGGGCAAGGAGGCCGGGGGGAGAGAGAGGAAGAGAGAGAGAGAAAGAGAGATTCACCTCTTGTTCCGAGGGGAGAGAGAGAGGGAGGAGAGCATACAAAAATTGATCAAAGCTGCTACCTTGGATTCAATCGAACCTCCATAATGACAACATGACTTCATCAAGCAATCTCGATAAAGTTACACAATCCCCGGTTTCTATGGTCCAATGGCCGTAACACGTAACAATGACGTACAGGAAACTAAACTTTCGACATTTCTCACATGTGACTTGTCCACGTGGCAGTTCTGTCTTCGCTGTGAAATTTAGGCAACTAGGCTGTGGTCCTACTTTAATGTCACATGTGTAAAATCGTGCAAGCACTGGCTGCCTTAGCCCCTTGATAAAGTGCTCATCTAATAAAGTTACGAAGTTCGACTTTAACAGTGCTGTACGTTATGTGACTTATGTCCCCTGATATTATCGAGAGTTAACTTTATGACTCTCAATTTATGACTCTCAATTCTCTCTCAATTCACTTCCCATTTTCACTCCAGGGAATTTAGTAGCAGCGCCTCCCCTTCCTTCGTTCCTATTGCTCACCCCTCTCCGCCCCACTCCTCTCCCGCATCCCACATTTCCCCTCCTCTCCCTCTTCCTCTTCCTCTCCTTCTCCCTCTCCCTTTCCCTCTCCCACTGTCTCCGATCCATCCCCTCCCTCGAAGCCCTCCCTCCACCCCCCTCCGCCTTTCCCTTTCCAACCCCCCTCTCCCCCTCCCTTCCTTTCCCTCTCCCTCTCCCTCTCCCTCTCTCTCTCCCTCTCCCTCTTCCTCTCCCTCTCCCTCTCCCTCTCCCTCTCCCTCTCCCTCTCCCTCTCCCTCACCCTCTCCCATCCCATGCCGATGGAGGACTTAGCATCCGCCTTCCGCGAGGTTGGCGACGCGGTGGAGGGACTCATGGCCGAGCTGCAGGGCAAGATGAAAGAGTTTTCGGAGGGCCGCAGCATCACGGACGGCGTCCTCGCCTTCGTGCACGCCGTGGACTGGACCGTGCGGCCCTGAACCCCCCCCGCAAAGCCAACCACCAAATAATCTGCAAAACCCTAAAACTTCTGCAAACCCAAGACCTGGCAGAGCCCTAAAGATTCTGGAAAACCCTAAACTTTGGAAAATTCGAAAAGACTAGAGGCTCTAAAACACTAAAAACGCGAGGACCCTAGAAATCTAAAGCGCTTCAAGCATAGATAGATGACGTTGACAGAGTTCATTAGTTTTGTTGATGTGCAGATGCTCTCTTTTTGACTTACTTTTCGAAATGTCTTGCTCGCAGGAGCCTTGGATTTGGGGCCTACTTAGTTTCCACGTCCTGATTCTCGTACTCTCCCTCCTCTTCAGAAAGAATTCCAACACACAAGTTGGTGTTTTTTGCTTCTCTTGTGAGTCTTCCAACCTCTTATCTAGAGTGTTTAGGGTTTGGCTTTCAGGGTTTTTAAGGGGTTTTTTAGAGTTTTAAGGGCTCTCCTTCCTTCTCTTTCTTCCTTTCAACCCCTTCTATATGATGAGAGGCGGAGAGAAAACAGCCTCTCCGTTTGTCGTATCTGTGTGGTGCTGTGAAGTGAAAGAACTGTTCCATGTGTTTGCCATCGCAGTGCTTTCAGTTTACATCGCGGAAATACTGAACGGAGTGGGACACCGAAACTGGCAAAACTTTTCGCGGCAAAATTACTTTGATGAGAACGGAGTGTTCCTGTCCATCATGTGGTCGGGCCCTCTCCTCCTCATCTCCGTCGTCAATCTGGTGCGGGAATTCTCTTGCCTCTTCTCTCTCTCTCTCTCTCTCTCTCTCTCTCTCTCCCTCCCTCCCTCTCTCTCTCTCTCTCTCTCCCTCCCTCCCTCTCTCTCTCTCTCTCTCTCTCTCGCTCTCGCTCTCTCTATCCCTCTCTCTCTCCTCCCCCTAACTCCCTTTCCTCTTGTTTGCCGCTCTCCTTTCCCTCCTCTCCTCGTCCCCCTCTACCGCTCTCCCCCCCCTCCCCCCTCTCCCGTCTCCCCTCTCTCCCCTTCTTGCCTTGCTCTCTCACTCTCACTCACCTTCCCCCCCTTCGGGCACTCTCTTTCTCTTTCTCTTTCTCATTCCTTTTCCCTTTTTCTTCCAAAATTTTCCAACCTTTGGTACTCCTCTTCTTACCAACCATTGCACACATTATGCAGCCGATGAGATTAGGTCACAAACCTCACGATTGAACTTGTTGATCTTGCAAAAAAGTGAGTGTTGATGATCCTACACTTTGCTTGATCAACGCTACGATTGATCCAAGAAGTCATATAAGTGAAGGTTTTAACCAGTTGCTCCAAGAGGATCTGTTGAATCCACTTTTTTGGATTTTGTTGAACAGATCAACATGATGTTTTCCCTCACCGAGATGATGATCAAATGGAAGAAGGCCGAACTCCGGCACAGGGCACGGCAAGCCCGGAAGAAGGGCGAATAGGGGCACAGCAACAAGTGATGACGTGTCACCTTGTATGTGTTCATATTGATTTTGACAACAATCAGGAGCTATTGCTTTCTTTATTCTTAAAATTTTGGGTTCAAGAATTCTATAAAAAAAAAAAAAGGGCTTCCCCCTTGGAAACGAAGGACAGATTGGCTTATGAGGGCTCGTGTGACACCTGTCACGTCATGTTGCAACGTGATGTTTGTTATGTGAATGCAAAGGCACGGTCGCATCTGATGGTCCAGATTTGCCCATCGGCGAACACATCCAGGGGGGTGTATCCCAACCGTTAAACGAGCACGCCGGCGATGGACGCATCGTGACCGTTGAAAGTTGCACCAGCGATGGAAGATGGAGCATGATCGAGAAAGCACATGCGTATATGAAATAAAAGCATTTTCTTTTTGGAAAAGATGAAATCATTACGAAATAAAAAACCCTAAAACCCCCAACATGAGCAACTCATGAAATATATGGTCCTAAAACCCTAAAACCCTAAAAACCCTAAAAACCACAAAATGTACAGAAAAGCATCATCGACTGTACTGGTCCGAGTCGTTGATGACTTCCGCAATGTCTTGGTCCACAGCGCAGTCCTCCGCAGAGAGGGGCCCCAAATTTTTGAGCTTCCTCTTCAAGTTGTGTCTGTGCCACTCCGACTTGAAGTGTTCCCTGAACCCTTTCGGGTCACCAAACCCCGCGCAACACGTGCCACATCTCTGTTCCTTGGACTGCCCCTCTCCTCTCCCACTCCCACTCCCTCTCCCACTCCCTCTCCCACTCCCACTCCCTCTCCCACTCCCACTCCCTCTACCACTCCCACTCCCAACAGCCATGGATGGCCCACTTGGAGCACTAACAATAATGGCGCCTTGACTTTCTCGAAGTTCCATGCTGTTCAATCCGTTACCCGTTTCAAGTTGCCCTGAAGTCACATCTCCCTCACCTCTCCCTCTCCCTCTCCCCTTCCCAGCATCAATGTCAAGAGAGTCGGCTAATGAAGCTAGCGAAGGGAAGGAAGGGTTCAGGGCCTCCGCTCCCTCTCCTCTCCCTCTCCTCTCTCCTCCCTCCCCTCTCTCTCCTCTCCCTTCACTCTCCTCCTGGTCGAAGTCATCAAAGCTGGAGTCTCCATCCTTTTGAACCGCCATAGAAACCACTTCCAGCCGGCCCCTAGATTCCTGGATGAATGCGTCACAATCTCGATATTTTCCGGGTTCTAACTGACATACCTGCAATGGCAAAAAAAACATAATTTGAAAAAAAAGGAGAAGAAATAAAAGAAAGGGAAAGATACATGTGCCTGAGAACCTGCACACAATCCCAGTTATTTTTTTTTTTTTTTCATTTTCTACCCTCATTTTCCTGTTCGTCTCTTTGAGCACCCATGGCATGGTCAGAAAGTTTGAGACAAGTTTGCCATCTTCTCGGCAAATCAGCGGGGCCCCAAAAGGCAATTATTTTTGTCATCATTCCATACCAGGAAATCAAAACATTAACAGATTTGTACATCTAAACAACATTTATGGTCTCAATCAAATTTTAGTTTTTCGGCAGTGTTTAGTTTTCAAGATTCATGAAGACTACAGGTTCCTAGTACTTCTATTCATAATTAAGATTTCCTTTATCTTTAGGGTTTCTATGACACTTACCACCCAGAAACGAGTATCTGATCTCCCACTCGACTCAATAACGGCGTCCCATGCAGCCAGTTGCGCGAGTGCGTGACTTTCTTCAAAAGCAGGGACCGTTAAACGGAGTTCCATGCGGGCGCGAGCAATCGGGAAATGCTTCTGCAGGTCTCGTATGAGTTCAAGTGCCTGCAGACAAAAAGCAGAGTTAAAAAGGTGAGGATAAATGACAAAGCCTACAATAACTCAGGGTATTCATATTAAGGTTTTTTTTTGGCGGGTGCCCAATCATAACTCGTTCGAGCATATACATTCAACTCATATTATATCTCTTCCTTCCTAGCCTCGTCACAAACCCGTCCCCTCCCCTCCTCCCCTCCCTCCCTCCCCTCCCCTCCC
>CM074810.1:3740270-3751055 GCA_037447605.1 Zygnema circumcarinatum | reverse complement strand
CTCTCTCTCTCTCTCTCTCTCTCTCACCCTTCCACTCTCTCTCCAATGTCTCCAGGCCACGTGGAGCTTCTCTAGAACTAGGCACCCCCTTCTTCATGTATCATACCTGTCATGTTGACCGTTTACCGTCAAACTGAAACTGAGAAAACTTGCTTGCGAATGTTTGTGTGTGTGTGTGTGTGTGTGTTTTTTTTTTCTTTTTTTTTTTTTCTGTTTTTTTGTGGCAGAACATTGAACAACAACTTCCTCGTTGGCGGAGTTGACATGCTCTCGATGAAGGGGGTCGACATGTACCTCGCGAACAACTACTTGACGGGCCCTATTTCACTTTTGTGGTTTGTTTATTCAGATATCGGTGGAGTCGTGGACTACTCTGGGAACTGCGTCTTCAGCCCCCGTTCCATATATAACTGCCTTTGGGATGAGTATCCTTCATATTGCGACTATTATGACCCGGATCAGCCTCAAAAAAGTCTCTCAGTATGCAAGAGCTTCTGTGACGTCACTCAAGCTGGGGGAATATGCTCAGGAGCAGGCACATGTGACTTGAAAACCAAAACCTGCAAATGCAACTCTGGTTACGCAGCTTCGGCCAACAAGAAGGCGTGTATCCCTTGTAAGTCTTAAGTATTGCATTGGATGTTGAACCAAAGCTTCTCGTCTCAATCTCTTCCGAAGACCTGCTTAGGACTTAGTCACGTTTTAGTCATGTTTTCGTCATGATTTATTCATTTTGTGGTTGCCTCGCACCAAGGGGCGCGTGCAGCGTGTTGTTAACTCTCCTTCTTGTTCGTGTGTTGACTGAATAGGGACACCCGGTGGCAGCCATGGCCTCCCTAAACGCAGCCCTCCTCCCCTCGCCAAGACCCCTCCACCTGCACCTCCTCGCAAGTGAAGGGACCTCTGCGAGGTTCAAATCTGAACTCTTCACCAGTTTCTTCAAAAACTGTTGTAGTCGCTCACATCCAATGGTCTCTCTCACTCACTCTCTCGCTCTCTCTTTCTCTCCACTCCCTCCCCTCCCCTCCCCCTCCCCCTCCCCTCCCCTCCCCTCCCCTCCCTCCTCCCTTTCCCTCCCCCTCCCCCTTCCCTCCCCCTCCCCCTCCCCCTCCCCCTCCCCCTCCCCTCCCCCTCCCCCTCCTTCTCCCCCTCCCCTCCCCCTCCCCCTCCCCTCCCCCTCCCCTCCCCCTCCCCCTCCTCTTCCCCCTTCCCTCCCCCTCCCCTCCCCCTCCTCCCCCTACCCCTCCACCACCCCCTCCCCTTCCCTCCACCACCCCCTCCCCCTCCCCCTCCCCTCCCCCTCCCCCTCCCCCTCCCCCTCTCCCTCCCCCTCCCCCTCCCCCCTCCCCTCCCCTCCTCCCTCCCCTCCCTCCACCCTCCCTCCCCCTCCCCTCCCCTCCCCTCCCCTCCCCTCTCCCTCCCCCTCCCTCCCCTCCCCTCCCCTCCCCTCCCCTCCCCTCCCCTCCCCTCCCCTCCCCCTCTCCCTCTCCCTCCCCTCCCCCTCCCTCCCCTCCCCCTCCCCTCCCCCTCCCCTCCCTCCCCCTCCCCCTCCCCCTCCCCTCCCCCTCCCTCCCCTCCCCCTCCCTCCCCTCCCCCTCCCTCCCCTCCCCTCCCCTCCCCTCCCCTCCCTCTCCCTCCCCCTCCCCCTCCCCCCTCCCTTCTCCTCAATCTCCCCCGTCTCTCTCGCGTGCTCTCACTCTCTTCTCTTTGCACATATGCTGTGCTCTTGTGCAGATGGGCGTTGGACTGAAGCTGTGGCGACTGCAATGCAGTTTGCAGGGAGCATCTGGTAGTGTGAAGGTGTGACGCGACATGATGGGACATGAAACCCCCCCTAATGTCGAGGTCATTGGCCTGAATGAAGCTCTAAAATTTTGCGTGGCTTTCTATATTTATTATAATCGTGCGAATCCTTTCATGGCACTGCGAAAACTTCTCTTCACAATATGTGAAGAGAAGTTACTGTTTTTTTGGGGCCCTCTAACTGTATAAAAGGAGATTGCTTGGTTTTTTTAACCAGGATTTTTGTTATAAGAGATTACAAGTGTTCTTTTGGTTACTTTCCTCTGCCATAGGACTTTCATATCAAGCTGAAATGGCCAACCTCGTCTGTGGAGGATGTGCATGTTGTTGTTGTTGTTGCATGTTGCTGCATGTTGTTGTTTCATGTTGTTGTTGCATGTTGTTGTTGTTGTTGTTGTTACCATTCATGTACAATGTATGCCAAGTTGGAAGGTGGACCGTTACGATGCCCTCACATCGTACGGTCCTAAGGCCCATGCAGGCATTGAGAACATGAAAACATTGGCCTTTCATGCCTTGTAGCGTGGTCTCATGCACAAACAATGTTTTAATCAATGTTTTGAAATTCAACTTTCGTTCTAAAGCGCCTTCGCAGCGAAATTCAGCTGCGGGTTTGGAGTCATGTGACGCAACAACAAAGAAACCATTGGATTCAATGGTTGCCGCCAACCATTGGAATGGTTTCCAAAAACTGATTCGAGAACCAAAGAACCATTGCTTGTGATCGCCAAGCATTGGAGTCAATGGTTGCAACCACTGGCAACCATTGGAATTGCTGCCAACCATTGGCACGTTTGCCAAGCATTGGACCAACAAACTGTTGGTCGCTCTCGCTCGTCCCATATTACGCTTCGTTGCGACAGCGAACGCAGTTAGGGTTTGAAAGCGCACGTGGTCGGTACGGCGCCCTCCCTCTCCCTCTCCCACGCCCTTCCCTCCCACTCTCATCACTCTCTCCCTCTCTCTCCCCCTCCCCCCCTCCCTCTCTCCCCCTTTGCACTCTACCTCTCCTTTCCTTATCCCTTCACCCTCTTCCCCCCCCTTCCAGTCTCCCTCTCTTCCTCCGCCATGGGCAGCTTGGGGCGGCTGCTGTACTCTGTGGGCTTCTGGGTGCGGGAAACTGGGCAAGCCCTCGACCGGCTCGGCTGCCGCATGCAGGGACAGTACGCCTTCCGCGAGCAGCGTGAGTGGATCTGGGACTAGGATAGGGGGAGGGGCAGGGGTAGCGGGAGGGGTAGGGTTAGTGGTAGGGCTAGTGGTAGGGTTAGGAGGCCGGTTAGGGTGTCAAGGTTAGGATTATAACTCATGATTAAGTTTAGGTCAGGAACTAGAGGAATGCCAAGGTTATAATGCGAGTTTCAGGGTTAATATTCAGTTCAAGATAAGGGTGAGGGTGAGGATTAGGGTTATGGTTAGGGTTAGAGTTAGGGTCTCAGGGTAAAGGCTTGGATTTGGGTTAGGGTGAAGGATAGATTTTTTTTAGGTTAGGGTAGGCATTGTTGTGTTGTTCGGTTTGCTTGATCAGGAGTGAAGGTTCGAGTTACACAGGAAGCATTTGCACACAAAAAGAGGGGGAGAAAGAGAGGAAGGCATACAGAAAAAGGAGATGAAAGATGGTAACCCTAATACGCCGTCACATATTCTGCATCTGACTGCATTCTGAATGTCGTTCCATTCCCTTCGTTTTTTTTAATAGTTTCAAGGCATCGCACTTTGATGAATCTTTTCGACAAAATGCCGGTGGTCCCAAAGGACGCATTCATCGCTCCCAATGCTGCCGTCATCGGTGACGTCAGCATCGGCCCAAAGGCGTCGGTTTGGTACGGCTCCGTGCTAAGGGGTAAGAGCAGTCTTTTTCCCCCCCCCTTTTTTTTTTTTTTACTTATTGAAACCATAAAACCTGGGCAGTTTGGTTTTTGGAATTTCTCCTGGTTTCTGTTTAGCAGGAGTTCTTACTCCCTCCCTCCCTCAACATGGCTTTCCTACCATCCCCACACGCTCAGGAATCTGTAATGCCTTCCTGTTGCCGTTAATTCTCTTCAAGATCTTCAAAAACAAGAACGTTGGAGGGATTTAGGGTTGGAAAGTGGAAATATAAATAGTATTCATGCATGTATGTATGCACGCATGCATGTTCGCATGCTGTCCATCCAATGGCATGTTTTGTTTCTCTTGCAGGCGATGTCGGCAGCATCAGTGTGGGCGAAGGAACCAACATTCAGGATGGCACAATCGTTCACGTCGCCAAAACCAACATCAGCGGAAACGTCGCTCCAACTATCATCGGGAAGCATGTGACTGTCGGTGAGAAATTACCTCTAAATTAAGACATTATCGACGAAAGTTCAGATAGAACGAATGCCAACAAGGAGAAGAGAGGGAAACAGGAACCCTAAAAACTGGAGTAGTTGAATAGGCGGAAGTTTACATTGTTAAAGGAAAGAGAATGAAGAGGAGTTTACAAGGGTCGAAATTATGGCCTCCTTTTATGCCTGTCTCCTTTTTCCTGCAGGGCACAACGCTGTGCTGCACGCATGCACAGTAGAGGATGAGAGCTTTGTGGGAATGGGAGCCACTCTCTTGGACGGAGTGGTAGTGGAGAAGGGAGCCATGGTGGCTGCAGGAGCACTTGTTCTGCAAAAGACGAAGATTCCAACAGGCCAGGTGAAGAATTTAGGGTTTTTTTTGGTACAATTTATTGTTTTGTTTAGTTAGTTTTAAGGGCTTTAAGGGGTTGAAGTAATGTTAGTTCTGTTTCAAGGGAGGGAGGAAAGGTTTCAAAGGTTTCAAACCTCATTTGGTTTTCGAGTTTTTGGGCTTTTAAGTCTTTAGAGTTCGCGCTTCCCTCCGTTCAGTTTTCTTACACTGTTTGTGAGAATCGTTTTTTTTTTGGATGCCCGCAGATCTGGGCAGGCTCTCCCGCGAAGTTCCTGCGAAACCTCACTGAAGACGAATCCGCTTTTATAAAAAAGTCGGCGGAAAATTACGCAAGTTTGGCGCAAACTCACGCCGCAGAAACCGCAAAATCGTTTGAAGAAATTGAGAAGGACAAAGCTCTGAGGAAGGAGTGGGCGCAGGTGGACCCTGACTATGACTCGCACGTGGGAATCGTGAGAGAGAAGCCTCCTCTCGCTCCCGTGTCGTAGAGAGAGGGAGTGGAGTCGGAGGGAGGGAAGTGAGTGGGAGAGGGAGAGGGAGAGGGAGAGAGAGCGGGGGAGGGGGGTGAGAAGGCGAGAGATATTGAGAAACACAATAGAGATTGTTGGGAGAGGCTGAGAGAGAGAAAGGCATAGAGAGAGTGATTGAGAAACTGAGGACAGAGAGAGGTTGATCTCGAGGTCATTTGTTACCTGGAAAGCGCATGTTACGTCTTTATTACAGGCACATTTTCTTTAAGTCAGAAATCCTTTTAGGGAGGACTGGTCCATATCACGAATCGCCGCCGTTCTTTTGCACACACATGGTGCGGTGTTTGCATGAGATAGAGTGTGGGAGGGAGAACTGAACGGTGGTGTTCCCCGAGTAGACAGTGTTGCAAGTTGGGTCAAAACTGCGCATTGCCGCATTATCGAACAAGTATCTCTGAGCCGTTCGGCAGAGAATCTGCCGTGGCGGAGCCGAGTATTGGTTCTGTTTGTTGGAAAATGGACATTTGTGGAGTAACCTATGGTATGAGAGTGTGGCGGCATGGGGGTAACGGGAAGGTGGGAGGAAGGGGGGGGAAGGGGAGAGGGAGTGGAGTGAGGGGAAAGAGGGGAGGAGTGGGGTGGGGGGAAAGGAGGAGAGGGAGGGGGAGCGGACTGGGTGGGGGAGGGAGAGAGGTGAGGGGGAGTGGAGTGGTGGGGGGGAAGGAAGGGGGAGGGGAGGGGGAGTGGAAGGAGAGGTGAGGGGAGTGAGGCGAGTGGGGAGTGGGAAGAGGGAGTGTGGGAAGCGGAAGGGGTATCACTTCGAGAATGATTGTATGGCAAAAATAGGAAAGAACACGACAGATTCACTCGTATCTCTCTCCCTCTAAAACTTTATAACCAAACAAAAAGATATGGTACACGTGTGAGGCCGAGCTCTACTCCTCAAAACATCCTACATACCTACCACCCACCCCCCCTGAGGAAAAAACGGAAATACAAAGAAGAAGAGAAAGAGAGAAAGCTCCTTATGCCACTACCCATGTAAAACCCTAACCTACACTGACGATTGCTGTACTGTTCGTATCTGAAAACAAAACCCCTCCCACACCCACTCCCTCCCCCTCTCCATTCCCCTTCAAAGGAACCGCTAAGTCCTTAGAAGCGCCCGTCCCCTCTCCGACCGAAAAATACACCATGGCGAGAAAAAGCCCAAAAAGGGCCCACATCAAGTTTTGAATCAAAACCGCCTTGGACCACGATTTCCTCCCAAATATGAACCAGTTACTTGCAAGAGATCCGAACGCTATCGAAAAGAAGAGCCACGAATAGTTCGCAGTACCGATTCTTCCTTCGTTTCTGCCGTGAAGGAAAGCAGCTCCCAAAGACATTAGGGCACATAGGAGGCTCGAAAAAGCTAAGGGCCTCCTTAAAGCTCCCTTTCCTTGGGGCCTCCACGGCTCAGAAAGAGGAGTTTTTGTATCTACCGTCTTTCTGAACGTCTCAAATTTTGTCTCCTTCAAGGACCCCAAAACCCCTTTCGCCGCTCCTACCACTTCTCCCTCTTCCTCTCCTCCTCCCTCCTCTCCTTCTGCTCCTCCTTCAAACATGTCTTCTCTATCCTCTTCTTGCTCCTCGTCTGGAAGGAGAGAAGTGCGCTGGGAAGCACTCGGAGCCTCCACTTCCACCTCTATCTCCTCAACCACTCCCTCTCGCTTCTCTAAGTAGTGAGAGAGAAGCCGGCCTGCTCTCATAACATCCGCTTCTGCGATAGCTTCTGCTTCTTTGGCTGCTTGAGCCTTCTCCTCTGCCTGAGCTCGCGCAGCTCTCAGTTCCGAAATCTGCAAAAAATCCTCATTTTTCATACACCATATACCATACATATCACATTCAGTGTCTCCCCCTACACTCTCTCCCCTCCCTCACTCTCCATATCTTCGCTTTCCTACTGCCCTTTCTCTCACCCTCCCTCCCTCTCCCTTCTTCCCTCCCTCGCCTCTCTCTGAGTGTATCTCTCCCTCCTCCCTCAACCTGCTCAGACTGTCATCTATTCCCCTGAAAAAAAAAAATCACTTTTTCTCCAACATTTCCTATCTTGAACTTATTTTCAAAAGTTTGACAAGCAGTACTAGGAGATTCTTTATGCTTACCTCCGCCTCCAGAGATTGAACTCGCTGTTTCAAGAATCTCCTCTGGTTGAGCGATTTTTGCAGTTTCTCCACTGTGTGCCAGTGCCTCTCCCTTTCGTTCTCCAATTTAGTTTCAAGTTGTTGGACGGAATCCGTTAAACGGTCGAATTCTACTTGAAGTCCTTGCAGGCGTTTACGGACCTGTCAGGAGAAAGAGGGAGAAGTGTAGAGAAGAGAGAGAGAGAGAGAGAGAGAGAGAGAGAGAGAGAGAGAGAGAGAGAGAGGGGAGAGCGAGAGAGAAGTGAGGAGAGGCTGTACCTATAGTAAAGACGGACAGCAGACGAGTTTACATGGGAGAGCGGGAGAGAAAAAGAGAAAAGGTTGACAAGAAGAACGATGTGAGAGAGGCGAAAGGGGGGGAGGGGAGAGGAAGAGAGGGAAAAGGAAGGGGAGGGGACGACGCAAGAGGGGGAGAGAGAGATGGAAGGGAAAGGGATGAGAAGACCGATGTGAGAGAGGAGGTAGAGAGGACGAAGGGGGGGAAGAGAGAAAAAAAGAAAAAGTGAGAGGGAGAGGATGCCTGCTATTGCTTACCATCCCTTCGTTGATCGCAGCTCCAATTGTGCGCAGTGGGAGAGTGAGGACCCAAATTATCATTTTTCCGCAGCCCAAAATGAATTCGATGTAGAGCGCAAAGGCCCACCATGCAGCCACACGGAACGGCCACGTCAGCCCGTCCACGATTTTGAAGACAAGTTGCACAATTTCCCACATTTCTGCACATGGAACGCCCCCAAGCAATGATTGTGAGATTGAGAGCAAGGTTATTTTCACTCCATTTTTTTACCTTTCGATTATTTGGCCCAATAAAGGCTTGCCACGTAAGCACTTTATCCGACAAGGAGAGCTGTGATCGGAACATGCGCGGAGAAGTTTAGTTTCGTTTAAGGAAGACGAGCCAATAGGTGAGGATGAGAGGTATAGAGATTGTAGAGCCATATTTAAGATCGATTGAGGGTTGCAGAAAGTTGGAGAGAGTGAGGGGTGGGGAGAGAGGGAGAGAGGGGGGAGGGAGAGAAAGAGAGGGGGGAGGGAGAGAGAGGGAGAGAGAGGGAGACGGAGACGGAGAGAAGAGAGAGAGAGAGAGAGAGAGAGAGAGAGGGATCGTTCAACTGTGGCTTATCGATTTTCCATGTAAATGTCCGAAAGATAGCATCAGATCCTACGGCCTTAGTAATTATATATAAAAACTCTCGAAAATTTATTACAAGGCTTTTCAGGGAGAACATTCAATCTGAGCTGCTTGACTGGACTAGGACGTTTCATGGATGAAAGGAAGGTGAGAGAGAGAGGGACAGACGGGAGGAGAGAAGAGGAGGGAGGGAGAGAGCGCGAGAGAGAGAGGGTGGGGGAGATGGGCACCTTAGCTATTTCCTTCACGCATGAGGGAAAGCAACATGCACGAAAGAGAGAAGTCTCGGGCTTCTGTGCTCCTCCAGTGCCTACACTCCAAAAACAGCAGTGGGAGAGGGAGAGGAAGAGGGATGGAGAGGGAGAGAGGCGCCGACAGCTGTCTCCAATTCTGCCGGAGTGGCAGATTAGGGTTGGGGGCTCCTCGCAAGTACCGGTTCTGATGGACGTACTGCCGAGTACCGCTTATCACTTCAACCAACACATGGCGACATTTGGCATGCGACAGCTGTCGTCCTTGTGGCAGTCACAAACAACAATGCGCCACGTGTTTTGGCGTTTTGTCCATATGATGCTGAGTTGGCAATTTTTGATTGGTGAAAGGCTGAGTGGTGTGCCACGTTGGCTGACGAAGCTGAAATATTTCTTCTGCCCGTTGTGCACCCGTCGTCGGTATATTTAATTACGTTTTATTTATTTTCAAGGAAGCTAATGACACACCCTTTTGACTAGATACACACCTTTTTCGGGTCAGATATTTTCAGCGTGTTTATTTTACCAAAAAGGTGTGTATTTAGCCACAAACTATGTGTAAATAGCGTTTTCCTATTTATTACTAGAGTACTTTTCAATATTTTCGTACATCCGAAATTTTCCGTACTGAGACGTTTCGGGCAGACGGTCAAAAAAAAATTCTGTTAGGCTGAGTTCCTCTTCCTTCACTTATCACTTGTGTCTCATCTTGCCCTTTCTTTCCCATGTAAATTTGATGGCCTCGCCATCGCGAGTTCAATGAAAGTTTGCGTATAAGGATTCTTAGACGTGTTAAACAAGTTCAATGCAAAGTCAAGTTCCAACACTTCAGATCAGCATTAATACACAAAACCTTTCTCTTCAAAAAGATCTTTATTCCAAAACACACCTGGAGCATAAGCATCCTTGGAATCATTGGCAATGGTTGGCCGTACCAATGGTTGGAACCATTGGCAATGGTTGGCTGTACCAATGGTTGGAATCATTGACAATGGCTGGCCGAATCAATGGTTGGAATAACCAATGATTGGAATCATTGGCAATGGGTGGCAGTGTTGCGGATCAATGGTTCGCAACCACTGCGAATGGTTGATCCAATGGCCGGACCTGTGCGACCTTTATTGAAGGAAGCGAAGCGAGTCCAACTAGCGGGAGGGAGAGGGAGAGGGAGAGAGAGAGGGAGAGAGAGAGGAAGAGTGGGGACTACGGGAAAGGAAGAAGGGTGGGGAGAGGGAGACGGACATCGAGAGAGAGGGAGAGGGCAGAAGAGAGCGAGGGAAAGAGGGAGACGGAAATGGCAGATGCGCGAGAGGGTTAGAGGGCAGAAGAGAGGGAAAGGGCAGAGCGGAGGGAGAGAGAGAGAGAAACGAGAGAAGGGAGAGGTTCAATTTAATTAATTTAAGCATGGAACAAAT
Source organism: Zygnema circumcarinatum (assembly GCA_037447605.1). NCBI lineage: Eukaryota > Viridiplantae > Streptophyta > Zygnematophyceae > Zygnematales > Zygnemataceae > Zygnema > Zygnema circumcarinatum. The sequence goes on along the minus strand of CM074810.1, from coordinate 3,741,140 downwards.
CTAAGCCGCATGCAGAGAGAGAGCGAGAGGAGGCCGAGCCGTCAATGTGAGAGCATGCGGAAGGCGACAAGCAAGGAGGGAGAGTGAAAGAATGGGGGAACAAAGGGGGGATCAGAGAAAGAAAGGACCAGAGGGAGTGGGAGAGGGAGAGGAAGGGAGGGGGGTACAGCGAGAGAGAGTGGATTGACAAGGTCAGGCCGTCATCACATCTTCCAGTTTTTGCCCAAAAAAACTGAAGGCTAAATTGAATAAAGAAATCTCTTTATTTTTGAAAAAAACCAGCTGTTACATCACTATCGCCTTTCTATGCACACTAACACACAACTCTCTTTCTCTCTCTCCCCCCTCTCTTCCTCTAATTCTCGGCCTGCCATTCGCCTGCTGCACTTCTGAAGAATTTAGGGTTTCTACTGTTGCAAGTTCTGGAGACACATATAATTTCCGACATAACTAGAGTTGTTGGAGCTTCTAAAAGACAAAGTCACTATGCGGCTGCCCTTCAAGACCTGTACAAGTCGACCAACCCTAATAATTCCAAGTCACTCTCTCACTTACAATCACTATCTTACGAGAATCTTTCCTTACACTCGACATTATCTTTTCACTCCGCCTCCCTCTTTCGTACCCCCACGTCCCCCTTTCTGCATATCTCTGTCTCCATCTCTCCCTATCCCTCCCCCTTCGTGATCCCTACTCTCCCTCCCCTTCCTCTCCCTCAGTCTCTTCTCTGCACTTCCCTCATCAACCCCCTCCCTTCCTCCTTCCCCTTCCTCTCCCTCAGACTCTTCTCTGCACTTCCCTCATCACCCCCCTCCATCCCTTCCTCCCTCCCCCCCCTTCTCCCCCATCCCTCCCTCCCTCCCTCCCTCC
>CM074810.1:3711121-3727880 GCA_037447605.1 Zygnema circumcarinatum | reverse complement strand
GCATCCCCCTCACACCTGCTTCAAAGTGGACAGTGTGGGTATGGACTTGATCGCAGATCTTCCTGTGACACCTCGAGGGCATGACTCCGTCCCTGGTCTTCTCGACCGGCTCAACAAGATGGTGCTGCACCGGCTCTGCAGCGTAACCAGAGCATCACGGCTGTGGCGATATGAGAACCAGCATGGTCTTCATGCGAGAGATGTGTGTATGGCCATAATCCACGATCACCAGCCATTCTGCCGGGCGGAAGTGCTCAAATCGTGCGGGCGCATGGCTGCAGCTTCCTCAAACCGATCGCCGGCGGCGGGTAAGCAGATCCTCAACCCTCAACGTTGTGTGCAGAGTCTGCCCCGGATGGGGTCAGGACGAGCTGCTCCCAGTGGTGGTCTGCCATCAATAATGTCCAGGAGTCCATTGCGTCCACCTCTGTCTCCTGAACTTCGGTCAGCATCCCTGTAAAATCCTTCAGCCAAGGATCAGCCCCCTAATCCGTGGAACATAGCGTCCACAGAACCCCCGACCCTTGGAAGTAGAGAGGGACTGATGGGACTCAACCTCCCGCAGTCAGATCTTTTGTCCGGCTAATGTCTGAGGCGCTGCAGAGGGCACGGCAGACCCTGCTAGCGGCCCAGTCGCGACAAAAGGCCTATGCTGACCGTCACCGTACCCAACTCACTTTCAATGAGGGCGATGAAGTGTTGCTAAGTACGGCGAACTTGAGACTCAAAGCTTATGGCGGAACACGTAAGCTGTGGCCCCGCTTCATCGGACCCTTCAAGGTCGTGAAGCGAATCAATGATGTCGCTTACAGGTTGGATTTACAATCCCACATGAAGGTGCATCCGGTCTTTCATGTGGGTTTTGTAAAGGTCTGCGGTGGCAATGGGAGGATGGATCCCCTCTCCCATGGAACTTGACAAGTGAAGCTGCAATATGAAGTTGAAACCATTCGAGCCCACCGTATTGTGAGAAAAGGTCGATCTTCCCGTCACGAATACCTCGTGAAATGGTTGGGCTATGGGGTTGAACATAGCACATGGGAAGCCGAGGGCAACTTAGACAATTGCCAGGAGCTCATCAACTTGTCCTGGGAGAGTAACACAGAGGCCGCAGGGCAGGCCGCAGGGGGTCCTAGGCCAATCCCCACCGCAACTCAGAAAGGGACTAACGGGATTGTGGCTGAGCCCTCCCGGTTCACAATTGGCTGCGACGTCAGACAGGGCTCCGAGCTGCCTTTGCCCTCTACACACGTGAGGGGCGTTCCCACGTCTCACAGGGGGCATGGTGTCAGCAAAAACACTGCAGTCACCCGCAGAGGTGTCCTGCAGCACGCTCCCCGTCTGGTGCTCTCATCTGGGCAGCAGCAATCGCCAAGCGTTCAGAGCCACCTGAGACAGGCAGCACCTCTGGGAATGGGATATCAGCCATGCAAGGTTGGAATACCCACAAGCATGCTGAACATGTATGTGTGGCGTCACGGTGTCATCGAGGTACGGGTGGTTCTCTTGCTTCTTATTTTACAACGAGCGGTCATCCGTACACCTCCGGGCCCCATAGCCCGGCAAGGATGTCAGTTAGACCCCGCGCCGCGCCGCCGTCGGTATCGACCATGCAGACTGACTGCGCAGCCGCGCCATCGCCAGCACCGCAATCGGCTGACGTTCATGGTTGTACCTTCTGGTTCATTCCGCTGGGGAAAGGACACGTGGCAGTTTGCAGCCTGGGCAGGCATCCTGCAATCCTGCATCCTGGTCCAGAGGATGGGCAGGGGAAGCGTAAAGGGGCGTGGGTGGCTCTCGTCCAGCGACGTGCCCGGTCTCCATTCAGCCCCTGGGCCGGGCTCCGCCACTGCCCTCTGAAGCTCTCTCACTCTCGCCCTGTTTGCTGAACTCAAGTGTAGTGTGTGTGCACAGCGTGAAGGGGTTTGATGAGTCTTCTTCAACTGCTCACCAGCTGCTGGAGGGCCGCGAGGGTCGATGGCAGGCGCTCCCGGGCCAAGGTGGGGGAGACTGGCGCGTTGCGCAACCCCAAGTCAGGGAGATGCGACAACTTCAGCCACAAAGCAGCTGGTGTGGCCCCGGACCAAGAGTGTCAGGTGGGGTGTCCACAGCGACGGGCACACCAGAGTCACGGGTCACCCCCATCGGGGGCACCGGTGAGGGACCTCCGGAAGGGCCAGGACCAGGAGGAGGGCAGGACAGTTCAGCGCACCAGCAAGCCAGCGGCCAGCAGCAGCCCCGAGGAGGGGCTGCTCCTGATGTGATGAGCTCACTGATCTCTGGTGCACTGGGGCCTCCGCAAGTCAGGCGGTGATCGTCCTGAAGTCCTCCTGCAGGCGTCGGTTCTGAGTTTCGTGGAGTCACCGTGAGGAGCCCAGCGAGAGACCTCTCGCGCTCCAGCCTGTGGGCCCGCTGGTCCTCCACGCCGCGCGGGAGGATCGTTGGCTCCAGCGATGGGAGCGGTGGCCATGGTGGTCAGGCATCCGGATCCACCGTGTCAGCAGGGAGGTCCCTCTATTGTCTACCAAGGGTTCGGGCCCGCCGGCAGGGTCTGTGCAGCGAGGTCAGGGCAGGGCGGGCAGTGGTGCCACCAGCTGATCAAACATGACCCCAAACCCCACCCATGGCGGGGTCAGCAGGTGCCGGTAGTGGTGGTGGAGGAGGTACGGGTAACGGCGGCGGGTCCGATGGTGCCGGCTCCCCAGTTCCGCATGCGCGCGTGGTAACCATGGTAGACAGTGAAGCAATCCCCCAAGACCGAAAAGTGGTTCTGATACCAATGTAGTGAGGGCCCAGAAGCAGGTTGACAGCTGCCGAGGAGGAGGGGAAGGAGGGGGATGCTGGTTGCGGGCTGAGCTCCCACTGGCATGTTCCCAGCCCCTTGTGCACTCCCCGTGAACACTCTCCCCACGTGAGGGACGGAAGGCAGGGCCACACTGGCGAGACGCCGCGTGGCTGGAGTAGCCCGTGGCGCCTCGCACGTCGGTGGCTCAGCGCTCGGCCGAGGCCATCCAGCGCAAGGATGGCGTCGTCGCATGTGCGCACGCGCATGCAGACGCAGCTCTGGGCACACGACACCGACATTCTGGCGCGCGCCCGCCGAGCGCGGGCAGTGCCGTGCGCGCGCGTCTTAGTATGTCGGTCTCCGGGCAGTCCCGACTTCGACCAGAGCTGACGATGGTGCCGGTGAACCGTACGGGTCTCGTGGTGCGCGTGGCGTCCCGAGTGGCTGTAACATTTTTCCTACACATCTCCGCACTAGGATTGTCTGTATCACCTACAAGCAGTGTTTTGAATCCTTCCTCAAATTCTTCGATGTTTCACATGCGGTGATAGAATACCAACATGTCTCACAAAAGGTTGAAAGCCACCTCTTGATGTTTGCCAATTTCATCCATTTCTTCAGAGTTGAACTCCAAAAGTGAGACCTGTTGAAGAAAACTATCGTCTGGTTGGCCTTGAACACTTCCTTGACTGAAGACAAACTTGCTATATCCTTGGTCAAGCTATTAAATGTTGAAGCAGGGGTCTGCTCCCCACTTCCGGCGCCACCTCGGGTGTCGCCCTCCATTGGAACTTGAGTTCCCACGGATGAAGACATTCAAACACTCAAAGCTCTATCTTACTTCACTCATCGCCCATAACAACAGAATGAAGCTAAAAGACAAGCACGCGGAAATCACAATGAGAAATGCTCAGGAGAAACTCACGGCTCTGGATTTCCTTATGATGAAGCTGTCTTCCCACAAATGAAGTTCTCCCACCACTTTCAAGGTCCCTCTTACTCACTACCTCACCGCGACACAAGTGTGGGCGGCCTGGCAGCGGGCGTTCTGGTAAACCCGAGACTATGACGGGGTCATGTGGGTGCAGGTTTTTCCAGTGATGAAGCTACGCACTATATAATATGGCGTCCGTGACGTGACACACATGTCACGTCGCGTCCGCCATTGCAAACCTATGCACTGAGTCTGAGTGGGCGCACTCAGAAATAGCAGCTGGCTGACTACGCGTCGAGTCTGCCGGCGGCGGCCGACCTAGTTTCTTTGTGCGGGTCGTACATCCGATTCCCGTGCTCTTTTGCGTTCAGCCAGCTCCTTCGCAGGTGTCGACCGCCGTATACGACAGTACACTGATCGATCGCCATCCAGTCGTCCATCGCACGTTCCGAGTTCGCGCCAGATGTCTTTGCATGTGGTCAGCCGCGTTCCAGTTGCGCATTGGCGTCGCATCGCAACCAGTCAGAGTCGCGCAACTCATACTCGCCGAGATCCAAGCGACCACACCTCGACCAATCAAAGTTGCGACATTCGTACTCCACTTACTTGCTGTCACCACCGGCCCCGTAGACGGCTCGTCGTACTGCGCACTCGCGGCGCACTCACCGAAGTCGGGAAAATACCGACATTACTGATGCTGAAGCACTACGCCTCGCAGATATCGTGTACTCGCTCGATACCACAACAAGTTAGTGTGTGCCATACGATGTCCTAACTCTCATACACCTGACACTACAGGCAATCCCCTCTGGGATTCGGTTCCTCATGGGCCCTGGCCCAATGGCATTGTTATTCACTAGTAGTGCTACCAGTGAGCCCCCTTCATGCAGCATATGGCCTACTCTTTTGTTCCTTCAGCTTCACCACTATCATCCCTTCCTCTACCAACTCTCGCACATAATGATATTGCACCCTAATGTGCTTGGTTCTTTTATGGAACACAGGGTTTTCCATAAGAGCTATAGATGACTGGTTGTCCGTAAAAAGAGTCAATGGTGTTTGTGGTCGCTTACATTCATCAAAGAAATGTTGGAACCACATCCCCTCCTTCGCTGCGTGGCACGCTCCCATGTACTCTCCTTGGGTGTCGCAGCGCACGAATCTGTAACTTCGACTCCATGAGTAGGCTCTGCCGTAGGACACGAATGCTGACGTCGATCGTGACACCCACGTCCACCTGCCGGTGTGATCGGTGTGCTGGATCACTTCTAGTCGGCCCCCTCTCGAACATCGGGCCGTGATCCAGGGGTCCCTTTCAGCGATGTGAAGATCCGGTTCACGGCCTCCCAATGTCAGACCGGGATTCTGGTGGCCGACTCTCCCTGGGCTCGCGCTCGCGGTCAGACGAGTACCTATCCATGGGTACGTTGATTCCGATTGCCGATCTGCGGGACTCCGTACATTCTCTGTACCTCCGCATCTGCGGCCATCATCGTCTTCAACAATGGCGTTCCGAGTATCCCCATGGGACTCGGGCGGCGGCTCCTCACTTAAACACTGGCAAGTGTTCGGCGTGCTTCTTCTCAACAAAGGAAATGATGCCAATCCACTGCCCCCTCTTGGCCTACGTTCCTCAGAGAATCCTGTCCTCCCCTAGGATTCGACATTTTGAAGTTAGCTTCCAAAAGCTGTTTCAAATCATTGATTCTCTCCAATGAGAGGCTCACCATTATGAGGTCGTCCACGTAGATCCCAACGTACATGAGATCCGCCTCTTCCCCTTGTCGGTAGACGGAATGATCCGTCTCGAATCGCGCAAATCCGTTACTCCTCAAGAGGTCATCAATTTTCTCGTACCAAATCCTGGGCGCCTGTTTCAGTCCGTACAAACTCTTCACAAGACAACAAACGAGATGCTCCTGCCCCGGGACAACTTTCCCTTCGGGCTGTACCATGTAGATCTCCTCAGCGAGATCTCCGTACAGAAACGCGGTCTTGATATCGAGTTGATGTACGTGCATCCCCTCGGCCGCTGCAATCGATATTAGGGCACGGAGGGAGTTGAACTTCACCACGGGGGCGAAGGTCTCCGTGTAGTCGATTCCGTACGCTTGGTTGAAGCCCTTTGCCACCAGACGCGCCTTGTAACGGTCGACGCTCCCGTCCGCCTTTCGCTTCACCTTGAACACCCACTTGCATCCAATGGCCCTCCTTCCCTGGCGGCCCTCGAGTCGCATCCGTCTGTAGCAAGCCTCTGCCAGCTCGCCTGTGGAACCACTCTCGCCACTTCTCTCCAGTCGACCCCGTCGTCACCCTCTCAAAGGTTTGTGGTTCGGTGGTCATGAAGCGTCCGCAGCCGCAAAGGTCCAAGCACATGTACAGGCACCTTCCTGTTCTAGATTCATCTGGGAGGCCCTCTCATGACAAGCCTCCTCACCACACAGGTGCTCCTCCAAGGTCCCTGCGCTCTCCGGCTCCTCGTGTTGAAGAAAATCCCCGGGACAAACCCGAGAGGCATGCTCGACAACATAGCCTCTTTCTCAGCCGTCTCCAAATCCTCAGACTCCTGCCCATGCAAAGGTACAGTTTCGGCCGAGTTCTCCTCGTCGGACAGGTGAGTGTGTAGTGGTGTCGTCTCCGTCGACGGTTGCGGCTCCCCCGCTTGCGGCTCCTCGGGGTCAACTCCCACGGCCGCCTCCACGTTCGGCGTTGCTTGGCTTCGCTCCGCGCTGTCGCGGCATGTGGTCTGCTCTCGCAGGTGTAGCCTGGAAGGCGTCCATGCCTCTTCGCTGGTCTCCACATGCTGGATCCTACAAACTACAAAGCCTGCCTTGGGGTGCGGTCTCAGCCTGTCAGCTGAGCCACTCTTCTGCGTGCACCGTGGCGTGCTCAAAGCTATCCAGCTCTCGTTTGCTGGGGGTCCAGCACCCGATGGGTCCGGCCTCCAGTGATGGCTGGGAAGGTACCCTTCCACGCTCAAGGTCGAACTTTCTCTTGCTGCCTCGCCCTGGGGCATGTCGACAGCAGCGCGCTCCGGAGGTCTTCAGGGTGGGACACCGTGGGTTTCCTCCCGCTGCCCACCTCTTCAGGAACCTGATCCTTAAGCACAAAAGATGGGCATCTATTTCTAAGGTAAGTGGCAGTCATCACCGCCTCTCCCCAAAAAGATGCCGGGAAGGGGGAATCTATCAGCATGGTTCGTGCCATGTCCCCCAAGCATATGTGACCCTGTCCAGCAGCTCCATTACTTTGAGCAGGGCGATCATCCATCCTTATTGCAGAGCCTTCAGAGTACCGCGAAACTGCTTCGATTGAATGCCCCTCCGTTGTGTGAGCGGCAGTGTCTCAAGTTCTAAACGCTCTCGCTCATGTCGGTCTCCAATTCTTTGAAAGCTGAAAATTGAGCTCCTCTTTGAAATTTTCACCCAAATTTTCCTCAAAAAATCATCAATGAAGGTGATGAAGTAGCGAGCTCCTCCACTTGTTGCCGGTGTCACGGGGCCACACAAATCGGTATGTACCAATTCTAGTTTCTCCTGCGCGTGAAATGACTCCTCTCCACTCCTCGAAAAGGGTCTCCGATGCGCCTTCCCCTCTACACACTCTTTGCAAAAGCCTAGCTCCTTCTCAACTATGTCAATGTCTAACCCGCGTACCAGCCCCCTTGTAGCAAGCTGTTGCAGTCCCCTATGGTTTAGATGACCAAGTCTACGATGCCAGAGATTTATTGCACCCTCAGTTACGGCCATCACACCCTCATCTTCTTCTCTCCTATAATGAAGGTAATATAGGCCTCCCTTCTCGTACCCCTCAAACAGCCGCTTCCCCGACTCCAAGTGAGTAGCTACGCAAGACTTCTCCTTAAAGGTGACTTCGTACCCCCTCTTACATACTTGACTGACTGACATGAAGTTCTGTTTCAGATCAGGGGTGTGAAGTACGTCACCGATGCACAACCGCTCTTCTCTTTCTTCTTCGTAGATGACAGAGCCGTCTCCGAGGATCATCTTTACTACTCCTCCCTTTGTAACTGTCACTCCCTCTCCGGTTGCCGAGTGAACAGATCTGGTCCTCTCCAAGGTGTCCAGCGTAGAGAACATTCGCTTGTCGCCACACATGTGCGTGGAAGCGCCAGAGTCAATCAGCCATGGCCGCTTCAGATCCGCAACCTGGATCTTCCCAACAAAATCAGAATGTTCAGTCAGCATGAGATTCGTCTCCACCGCCACTCTGCAATCCGTGCTCTTGTGGCTGTTAGTGTATGATAGTTAGCATGCTTTTGTTGGAACATTAGTTTTGTGTGTTTGTGTTGTGTGTTTATTGGCGGGGTGCGCGCACCTCAGTTCATGCCGGCGGCCGGACACTCATCGGTCCCGGAAGGGCGACGCGACGGTCAGGAGTGACGAGCGGCGACGCGAGTTGGGAAGTGGCATGGCGCGGGCGGCAACGATTGAAGACTGGCGCGGCGCGCAAGTGGCGCAAAGTCAGAACTGACGGCGGCGGCATCAGCCTTCGGTGGGCGATTCCGGACTTGGCGGCGATCCGCGTCGAAATGTCGGCGGCGCAACGTCCATTGTGGCAGCGGCGTCAATGTCAATCGCATGCAGCAAAGTGACGCGTCATCAATCTGGCACGACGATGCTCCAGCGGCAAGGCGTGGATTCGCCTGGCCAGTGGATCTGGCGGAGGAAGCGCCGGGTCCGTGTAAGCCGCGAGGATGCGACGCGCAGGATGCAGGATCGGATGGGTTACAGCCGCTCACCGTGTCTATAAGCTTCAACTATGCTGTGTAGTGTCACGGATGTTGTGACATAGTATATCATATGTTGTTTTTGTTTGGTTGTTTATCTTAACTTCTCAATCAGCGTAGCTGTCTGTGAACTCAGGCAGCTGCTGCTCGTGTTGTAACTTCCTTGCTTGTGCTGCGGTCATTTAAGTTTATTGGGCTATTTGAGGGGGTCTCTCATTTTGTGTTGATAGGGTTATTATTAAGGAGTTTTGAGCCGAGAGCTTTCTCTGTATTTTTTCTGTCTCTGCTTATCCAATGCATGTTCTGAGAGGTTCACTCTGTGAGTAAAATGGGCTATGAGTGAATGTGAGAGTTTGGGAAATGTCATCATCGATTGGAACGCGAACTCCGATGGAAGGTGATGCGAGTGGAGAAGCCGGCAGCAGTGGAGGAGTCCCTGCACCAACAAGTGGTATCAGAGCTCATGGAGACTCGGAGGACCACGTCAAGTTCAGCATACCGGCGTTCGATGGGCAGGATTACAAAGCGTGGAGATGGAGGTTGGTGCCTTTGCTTGTGGGCAAAGGGTTGCTTGGGTACGTTGATGGCAGCATCAAGGCGCCGGAGTTACCGGTTGGAGCCTCAGCGGAGCAGCAGTCGGAGCACGACGTGGCGCTCGCACGATGGAAGGCCAAGGACAACAAAGCCCTGACGCAGATTGTTATGAGCGTAAGAGGAAGTCCATCCTCTATGCTGTATGATCTGAAAACCTCTCATGCTATGTGGAAGTGTCTAGAGGAGATGTATGATGTGAAAGACAATGTGACTATAGTTCATACACCTTGAACCGGCAAGATGAAGATGACTTCAAAGGAAGACTCGAAGCTTATATGGCAAATTTGATGCATTGATAGAAGATTCATAGCCTTAGGAAACCGTTCAGATCAGACCATAGATGACAGCCAGCTATTAGGGGTTTACAAAGATTGGGAGTTTAGATGGCACCTGAGGGACGGTTCTGACCAATACCTTCTATGGCAACTCGAACAAGTTAACGTCAAATAAAGGAAGGAGGGATTCAATTTAGGATGAACGGCCAAGGGAAAGTCTGAGTTTACACACTGACCGAATCGAAGAGAAAGACACTCGAATCAGCCAGAGGAACGCCCGAATGTGACATGCTTCACATGTGGCAGACCGGCCGCTACTTCCGCGGCTGCAAGCGGGCGGTCCTGAGAGGGAGGAACGCGACTCATCGGGAGGAGAAGAAGCATCGGCGGCCTTCTTGACTGCAGGAAGAGAGGTCACAAGAGTTCAGACTGTAAGGTAGCAGTTGAAAGCAACCTCATACTGGCAGAGAATACTGAGCACGATTTTGTGGGAAGGATTCAGGCAGAGGACCTGAAGCGGCTGTGGCTAATTGACTCCGGCGCATCCACACACATGTGCAGGGACACATCGATGTTCTCCAAGCTCGACAACGTGGAGAAGACAAACTCAGTCCATTCAGCAACTGGTGAAGGAGTCACCGTGACAAGAGGTGGAGCCGTGAGGATGGTCCTCGAAGACGGCTCAGTCATCAATGAAAAAGACATTGAGGAAAAACTGTCAATTGGTGATGTTCTTCACACCCCTGGCTTCATGCAGAATTTCATGTCTGTGAGCCAAGTGTGCAAGAAGGGATACAGTGTTCTGTTTGAGGAGAAGTCATGCATGACTTATCCACTCAAGAAGCTGGGAGACGGGTCTTTCAGGGGTTATGAGGAGGGAAGGGCTCTATTCTCTTGATTATAGAGGGGAGAGTAGCCAGCAGCGCAGATGCAGTTAGAACCATGTGGATGTATGGCATCGTAGACTTGAACACTTACACCGCGGAGGCATGAAGCTTTTTCGACTGGGAGGGGGCTAGTCGTAGGTGACCCGGTGTAATGAAGAAAGGCACTGAGATTGCCATGAATGTGTGGAGGGCAGCGGTTCAGGAGACCATTCGTGAAGGTGGAGACAAGGCCTCGCGCACGGAGAAAGTTGGAATATCTAGGTTTGTATGGCCCAGTTACACCGACCGGTGGCGGGCGCGATCTTCGTCACCTTTATTGGCGGTTTCAAGGAAGATTTGGATTACACTGAAGACAAGTGCAGAGGCTTTTGGAGCCTTTCGAGACTGGCTGAACCACGACGAGGGGGCAGAACGGACTGAAGCTGGAGGCTTTCGTTTCAGACAATGATGGCGACTCAAATCGAGAGGAATGAGGCGTTCTGAAGAACCGCGTGTAGGCATGAATTCTCAGCCCCCTATCCCCACAGAGTAATGGACGGTTGACGTATCGATCAAACATTGGGGGACATCACAGGACCATGTTGATTGATTCCCCCTTTCCGGCTTCCTTTTGGGGAGAAGCAGTTTCTACGGCTGCTTACATTAGGAACAGATGTCCGTCTTCTGTTCTGAAAGACCAGGTCCCTGAGCAGATGTGGAGTGGGAGGAAGCCCACAGTTTCCCACCTGAGGACCTTTGGCGCGCGATGCTGGGCTGCACTGCCCAAGGCGCGACAGAAGAAGAAATTCGACCCCCGAGCCGTGGAGGGCTACGTGCTCGGCTACAACACCAGCAGCCGCACCTGCGGGTTTGGAACCCTGGCTGAAGGAGGTTCTCCGGGCGGAGACAGTGCAAGTGATGAAGATGGTGTGGTTGAGCGTGTTGCGGGGCTCTTGGGTCTTGCCTGGTGGAGGCCGACTGGAGATGGTGTCGAGGGAGGGAGAAGATTTGGAGGAGGATGGGTCCTGTCAGGGGATGCCGGCACAGTCGACGTGAAGGAGCCAAGCGGCGGCAGCGATGATAACAGCAGACACAGTAGATGAAGAGGCGCAGGATCGACCACGCTGCGGAGGCGGGCGAAGTGGCAGGGACGGTTCCCCCCTCACACTCACTCCGGTGGTGAAGAGAAACTCGATGGAGGCAACCCGCTTCACGCGCAAGTCAAAGGATCTTGAAGCGCCAAGAGGGAGACAAGGTGCTTCACGAAGCATGCCCCCAGGTTTTGTTCCGGACTCTACTTCTGCAGAAGGGCAAAGAGTGCGAAAGGCAAGCAGGAGAGGCAAGGACACGAGGACGGCCGGTCGCTCGCCTGGTACCAATCTGATCAAGAAAGATGCCGTCAATTCGGCTGACCTGCTGGGAGTTGCCCATTCTTTCAGTGATGAACCACGGAGCCTTGAGGGGCGCACGCAACCGATCGCGGTAATGGCAAGGTTCCGACTGATAGCGAATGGGCAGGTGGGTCGGACGGCGTGGAGCACGGAGGGCTGCTCGGGGCGCGGCTGTCGCTGAGTGGGTCTTCAAAGTCAGCAGAAGGCGGCGGAAACGTGGATCAGTGCCGGCGCGTTTAGTCGCGGAGGGACCAGCAGCGTGTGGGATTGACTACATGGAGACGTTCGCTCCAGTGGTAAAGTTCAATTCCCTGAGAGCCTTGATTTCCNTTGCAGCGGCTGAAGNAATGCACGTCCATCAATTGGACATCAAGACGGCATTTCTGTATGGTGATCTCACGGAAGAGATTTACATGGAGCAGCCGGAGGGGAAGGTCGTCCCCGGGAAGGAGCACCTAGTCTGGCTGGTGAAGAGCCTGTGCGGCTTGGAGCCGGCACCAAAAATGTGGTCAAAGGAGTGACAATATTTTTAAGAGAGAATGATTTTGCTGGTTTGAGGACGGGTCCCTCACCCGGTGTACCGTGTAGAGGAGGGGCAGGGCATCATGTTCGGTTCAGAGTGTGTCTGGGCGATATCATCATGGTGAGCCTCTCCCTTGAAAGAATCAGATCTTTGAAGGAATTGCTTCAAGCAAATTTCAAGATGTCAGATTTGGGGGAGGCGCAGTATCTGCTAGGAATGCAGCTGAAGAGGGGGCAGGATGGAAGCTTGTTTCTATGTCAAAAGAAGTATGCTTCAGATGTGCTTGCCCGTTTTCGAATGGAGGATTCTAGGCCATGCTCCAGCCCCATGGAGGTAGGCACTAGGCTATCGAAGGAGATTTCACCTTCGACAGATGCGAAGGCACAGAAGATGTTCGGAGTGCCATACAGATCCGCGATTGGGAGTCTAATGTACTTGATGATCGGAACGCGTCCGGACTTGGCGAAAGCGGTGAGCTCGGCCAGCCGATTCATGGAGAATGCGGGCTAGAGCATAGGAGCCGGTGAAGAGGATTTCAAGTGTGTTGAAGGGGCACCGATCTGGAATTAGGTATGAGAGGACCACCAGAGTAATTGGCTGTGCGGCTCAGATTCAAGAGGAATGGATAGGTAGCACTCGACTTCAAGGATTTTGTTGCCTAAATGGAGGGAGCGACTTCATGGAGTTCCAGAGTTGCAGGGACTCGGTGGCATTCTCAACACGGAGGGCAAGTACATCAGGTGCTTGTCATGCTTCGAAGGAAGGAGTTTGGCTCTTGCAGTTCTTTGGGGAATGCAAAAGGGACCAACATCCGATCACTTTATTTACCGACAATCAATCATCGATTGCCCTGGTGGGGAACCCGGTGTTCCACAAGAGGACCAAGCACATTCAGGTGCAGTGCCATTGCGTCCAAGACCGGTCGAGGAGGGGCTTGATTGAGGTGGAACCAATGGCACCAGAGAGCAGCAGATGTGTGACAAAGAAGGATAGTGGGAAACAGTGTTAGTCAACGGGGAGGTTGATCGGGCTGGGGCCCGCGCAAAACTAGACTTTACAAAGAGGGGGATTGTTAGTGTATGATGGTTAGCATGCTTTTGTTTGGAACATTAGTTTTGTGTGTTTGTGTTGTGTGTTTCCTTTGCGCGGTGAGCGCGTCTAAGTTGGTCGCGGCGATCGGACATTAGTCGTGGAAGGACGAGCGGCGGGGTCAGAAGTGGCGAGGCGCGGGCAGCAAACTCAAAACGGTATGGCAGCGGGCGGCGGCAAGGCAAATTGAAGCTAACGCAGCGGCGCAATGCGCGCGATCGAACTGGCGGCGGCAGCAGTCAACTTCGGCTGACCAAGCCCCGGACTTGGCGGCGAATCCGGCGTCAGAATGTCGGCACACAATCGCCGTTCATGTGCGGAGCGGCCATCAGATGTGCGATCGCGTGACAACCACGGAGCTTAGCGCGTCATGGTGTGAAGACCTCATCGGTGCCTTCGCGCAGACGTGGATTAGCTTAGAGGCCGGTCCAAACCTGACGAGAAACAGTACAGGGATCCGTGTGGCCGACGGGGATCCGACGCAAGGGATCAGCAAGACCGGATGGGGCCCTTCCACGGGGCCGCTCACCCGTGTTTCTGTAGCACCGTTGTCTGTAGTGCAGCAAATGTTGTGACATCATATGTAGTGTGTTGTTTTTGTTTGGTTGTTTCTTAACTTCTCGGATCACCAGCGTAGCTGTTGTAAGACTCTGGAGGCTCCTGCTCCATGTTGCTTGACACTCTGCACTTTAGCTGTGCTGATAGTGGGCTTTTGAGTTTATTGGGCTAGTTAAAGGGATCTCTCAATTGTGGTGTTAAGATCATTATTAAGGAGTTTTAGAGCCGAGAGCTTTTCTCTGTATCCCTTTTTCTCTCTGTTATTCGCTGTGCATGATACGTAGGGTTCACTCTGTAGAGTAAAATGAAATTTCGCAGAGTGAATGTGAGAGTTTGGAAATATCATACTGCTCGGTGGGCAGCGAACTCCGATGGAAGGTGATGCGAGTGGAGAAGCCGGCAGCAGTGGAGGAGTCCCTCCACCAACAGTGGCCTCGCTTCTTGCATTTGAAGCAGATTCCCTTGAATCCCTTCTTGACGGATGACGATGCTCCTCCACCCCGATCTTGGGTGTTCTTGTTTTTATGCTTGTTCGGCCAGTGGCCCGTCTTCGCCTTACGTGTAACGCGGCTCCGCCAAGTGTTCCCCACCGGTACGCTCACCGGCGCACACTTCCTCGCCGAACTTATGCGTGAGTGCAAGCGCCAACACCTTCTCCTCGATGCCTCCAACGTCTTGGACAGTGTTCTCCTCCTTGATCCTTCGTTTCACTTGCTCAAGGGTCATCACGGTGTTTGTTAGAACAGTCCTAAGAGCTGCAAGCGCGCTACATGAGTCGGCCGAGCGGTCCCCTAGAAACTGGCGGTTTTATGAGGTCTCCCTCGCGGTTTTGTGGCCTTGGTCTCTCCATTAGGTGTAAAATCTGACCATATATTCACCCAGCTTCTCTTCCGAGGACATCTTCATTTTCCCAAGCTACGTGTAAAGGCTGACTATCGTTACGTTATCCTTTACGTCATACATCTCCTCTAAGCATCTCCACATAGCATGTGAAGTCTTAAGGTCATACGGCATGGAAGAGGACTTCCCCTCGCGCTCATGGCGATGCAGGTGAGGGGCCTTGTTGTCCTTGGTCACTCCATCTGGCGGCTGTGTAGAACTTCCATTTGCTGCTCAGCGCGTCAGCTCCCCTCCAGAGCTGCACGGTGCCTTCGTGGTGCCGTCAGCGTGCCCCCAACAGCCCCTTGCCCTCGAGCAAGGGAACCAGCCGCCATCTCCACCCCTTGTAGTCCGAACCATCGAACGCTGGGATGCTGAACTTCACGTGGTCTTCCTCGCCACCTTGGGCTCACGATACCACTTGTTGGCGGGGGTCACCACTCCCCACTTCAGCGCCACCTGCGGGTGTAAGCCCTCCATTGGAACTTGAGTTCCCACGATGAAGACATTCAAACACTCAAAGCTCTATCTTACTTCACTCGTAGCCCATAACAACTGAGAATGAAGCTAAAAGACAAGCACAAATGAAATCACAATGAGAGAGTGTTAGGAGAAAGCTCACGGCTCTAAAACTCCTTATAATAAAAGCTGTCTTCCCACAATGAAGTTCTCCCACCACTTCAAGGTCCCTCTTACTCACCTCCACACGACACAGAAGTGGCAAACGCCCTAACGCTTACGAGCAGGAGTTACGAGAGTAAGACCGAGACTATGGCCAGTGAGTGTAGGTGGGGTTTTTCCATAATAAAACTACGCACTATATAATATGGCGTCCGTGACGTGACACACATGTCACGTCCCGTCCGCCATTGCAAACCCATGCACCGAGTCTGAGTGGGCGCACTCAGAAATAGCGACTAGCTAGCTGCCTAAACCAAGCACCTACGGCGCCGGCCCTGAAGTTCTTATTAGGATGCGTACATAAAGGTCAGATGCTTTACGTTTCGTAGTTTTACGCCCGGCGCTCGCCCAGCGATCTTAAGCCCGTAGCATCACCGGCGTACACTCCGAACTCAGCGGACCCACATCAGCGGTGGTCCGCGTGGCGCGTTCGGTTCGCTTCACCAGCTCTCTTCCATATGGATTTCAAGCGCCGCAACTGGCGGCTCAGCGTTCAGCGCGTCGCGACCAATCGAAGTAGCCTTGGCGTCTGTACTTTCGCGAGAATCAGCGGCAGCGCCGACCAATCAAAGTTGCGCATTCGTACTCTACTTACTTGTGTCACCACCGCGACCAATCAGCGCCGCTCGTTCGTACTCCGCGCACTCGCGGCGCACTCACCAAAGTCAGAGCACCGACATTACTAAATCTAAGAGCACTACGCCTAGCAGATCTCATGTTCTACAAACTGAGTACCACAACAAGTTAGTGTGTGCCATACAATGTCTAACTATCATACACTAACACTAACATTAAAAGTGTGAAGAATGCAATTGATAGAGACTACACCAGGATTCTCTTCCAAAAATCTCCCCCTAAGACATGTCATAACAGTAGGATTATCTGTGACAATAGCACAAACTGACTTTGAAACTGATAGTCCGACTTTAGCTATGACTTTTGATAAAAGGGTCAAAAGATTGTCCGTTGTTGGCCTATTTGTCAGGTGCTCGATACTTAGGATAAGACCCCTACCTTCCCCTGTTAAAGCCATAAATCCAAAAATTTGATTGCCAGAGACATCGGTCCAACCATCCAATGCTAAAGTAACATTTGTAATCTGGGATATCGTCTCTATTGTCTTTGACCAAGTATCACCATAGGCCCTAGGAAAAATGGTGTTTGTCAGTGTGCTCCGAGAAGGTAATGTGTATGCAGGGTTTAACTGTTCAAGAAAATCTTTGAAATGCGAGTTTTCTACCACTCGAAAGGGTAAATTAGAGCTGATGCAGCTATTGAGAAGCCGCATATGGAGACCATCCAATGTGTCTTTACTCATTGGTCGTGGGTAGTAGTCAGTCAAATGATGTGATCCACCTGAATTTACATCCGCGACTTCAGAGCGGCTGCGTTTTGGTAGGATTTTGAGTTGACTTTGATTCCCAAGTAGACGTG
>CM074810.1:3637995-3652135 GCA_037447605.1 Zygnema circumcarinatum | reverse complement strand
GGAGGGGGAGAGGGAGGGGGAGATTGAGGGTGAGAAGTAGTGGGAGAGACGAGAGAGGGGGAGAAAGGAGGAGAGAGAGAGAGGAGTGGGAGGAGCGGGAGAGGTGAGGGAGGAGAGAAAGGAGTGGGAGAGGAGAGAGGAAGAGAGGAGAGCGAGAGAGAGAGAGACGGAAAGAAAGAGGAGAGAGAGTGCGAGAGAAGGATTTAGGGTTGAGGGCTAAAGGAAGACTGCGGGGCGAGGAGTTCAGGGCGGGCGTGTTTAAGGTTTTGGAGGCTATGGCGTAGGGAGCAGAGGAGCTGGTGGCGGCTGGGGGGGTGAGGGAGGTGGTAGAGAGCGAGGGGGGAACGAGAGAGAGAGAGCAAAGGGACAGAGATACAGAGAGGGAGAGGAAGGGAAGGGAGGGAAGGGAAGAGAGAAGGTGAGAGGGGAGGCGAGAGAGAGAGAGAGTAAGACAGAGATGCCGAATATGAAACTTAATTGAGGTGAGTTCTTGTCCTTAAGCACTGCATTCATTTTTTTTCCATTCGGTTAATCGAAACTGAACCCTAACTGGAGCCAAAATTGTACACATCGTATTGAACCTGTGAAATTACATGCCCCTCTCTCTCGTTCCCTCTCTCTTTACCCTCCCCTCTCTCTCGCCCTCTCTCTCCCTCTCTCTCCTTCTCTCTCTCCCTTTCTCTCTTCCTCTCTGTCTCCCTGTCGTTTCCTGTCTTCTCCCATCTCGTCCCCCACCCGCACTTCTCTCCCTATGGTTCTCTCTCACTGTCTCTCTCTCCCAACCCTCTCCTTTTCCCTGTTCGCTCCCACTCACTTACTTCTTCCTCCAGCTCTTCTACGTCTGTCATTGTTCCTCTCTCACTCTCTCTCTCTCTCCCTCTCCCTCTCCATCCCCCTTTATCTCCCTCTCTCTCGTGCTGTCTCACTCTGTTGCTCTCCTCTCTCTCCTCGCCTATGTGTGTCCCTCTCTCCTCCCCCATGTTTCTCTCTCTCTCGCCTCCCCCATGTGTCTCTCTCTCTCTCCTCCAATGTGTCTCTCTCTCTCTCCTCCCCCATGTGTATCTCTCTCTCCCCCCCCATGTGTCACTCTCTCTCTCCTCCCCCATGTGTCTCTCTCTCTCCTCCCCCATGTCTCTCTCTTTCTCTCTCCTCCCCTCCGGCCTCTCTCCTTGTCTCTCTTGCAATTTGTTCTGAACCCTAATTGCCCGTCTTACCTTGGCTCGGATGGCTTGCCAGGTTTTTAAACCAAGTCTTATTCTCTATTCTCCGCGTTCCTACGCTCAGATTTTTGGTCCTACATCAACAGAATGCTTGTGCGGCGGCAACACATAGATCACGTTTAACTGAACCATCAAAGTCCGTTATACGTCGGTCGATTATTCCCCGCAAGCATCCTCTCCCCCTCTTTGGGGCCCCTTAATTTGTTATTTCCCCCTTTATTTTTTTAGTTTGAGAAGATGTACAAGGAGCGAGGCGCAGGCGGAGCGGCTGGAGGCGGCGCAGGGACTACGAATGCAAATAATTCCAACAATAATAAACCAGATATTTTTTTCCGAGATGTTGCGGCTGGAAAGAGAGTGGAGGATTCGGTCGATAAAATTTCAGGTCCGGGCAGCAAGGGGGCCAGCTCTAGGGGGGGGGAGAAGGAGAGGGTGGCGGCGCCCTCTACGTCAGCAGGGAGGAACAGAGCGTCCTTCGATAAGACAAAATACCCGGACGATGGTAAGGGAGGGAGGAAGGGGGGGATGGAGGGGGGAAGGGAGGGGGGAAGGGAGAGGAGAAGGGAGGGAGAGAATGAGGGGGGGGAGGGAGTGAGGGGGGGAGGGGAGGGATGAGGGGAATGAGGGAGGGCGAGAGGGAGAGGGGGAGGGGGGGAAGGGGGAGAGAGGGAGGGGAGGGAGAGGGGGATGGGGAGTGTGGAAGAAGGGGAGGGAGACCGACTGACGGGGGAGGGAAGGAGGGAGAGGAGAAACTGTTTCTCGTTAGAGATACTATGTTTTGAATATGTGAGCTGCATTCGTCAATATTCATGTTTGTGTACGCATAAACAGAGATAGAAAGACAGGGAGATGGAGAAAGGGAGTGTGTGTGAGAGAGAGAAAGGTGGACGCATGGTGGGAAAACAGTCTGTAACTTCTCCCTTCTGATAAACTCTAACCTTCAATTTATTTAGGGCTCCTGACACCTTTTCCTCCTCCTCCATCAAAAAAACGAATCCCCTCCTCTCCTTTGCTTGTTTTTTTACAGGCGAACCCTAATCTCTTATCAGCCTATGCTGTTTCTTCTTCTCCTTGTTTTTTGGGTGCCTGTGGGAGTAGGGGAGGACTCGGATACTGACAGCGAGGATTCGGATGTGAGTGGGAGTGATGAGGAGGATACCTCGTGGATCGCGTGGTTTTGTTCTCTTAAAGGGAATGAATTCTTTTGTGAAGTGGATGATGAATACATTCAGGATGATTTCAATCTGAGCGGTCTGAGCAGCCAAGTGCCGTACTATGACTATGCGCTGGACCTCATATTGGACGTGGAGTCGCCGAATGGTGAGGATTTAGGGTTTTGTGGGTGTGTGAGGGAGAGGGGACGGGGAAGGAGAGAGAGCGGGTGAATGGGGGGTTAGAATCCTAGCAGGGGAAGTGATGAGACGTCGATTTTGGCTGGTTGTCATTTGACTTGGAGCAATTTGGCAATTAGGGTTTGAATAAGTGGGGTGCTGAAGTAAACGTTTGGTAGCTGGGGGAGGGGGAGAGAGAGAGGGAGAGAGAAAGAGAGAGAGATGGCGGTGAGTAGTGGGGCATACCTTTTGGGTGGTTTCGTAGTTTTGTTTCCGTTATGTTTGGGTGCTGGAGTGAAGGTTCGTATCGGGCTGGAGGTTGAGGGGTAGAGTGATATAGCGAGGGAGAGGGAGATGGGATGAAAGAGTGATGGGGTCCCTCCTTTGGGTGGTCTTTTCATTTGGATTCGAGTAATTTGGGCAATTAGGGTTTGAAGAACTGGTTCTGAAGCAAAGGTTTAGTTTCAAATGCATTTGCTTCCTTTGCTTTACCTTGCTTATACATCATTATGTGGAGGCTATTTTTTATTTTTTTTTTAATTTTTTTTATGCTGAGTCCGCATTGTGTAGTGTGTCTAATCATACCTCTGGAATACCTGAACCCAAAATTTCGGCGGTTGCAGATGACATGCTGAACGAGGAGCAGCACGAGATGGTCGAGTCAGCGGCGGAGATGCTCTACGGCCTCATCCACGTGCGCTACATCCTCACCTCCCGTGGGATGAGCGCTATGGTGCGCTCCCTCCCTCCCTCCCTCCCTCCCTCCCTCCCTCCCTCCCTCCCTCCCTCCCTCCCTCCCTCCCTCCCTCCCTCCCTCCCTCCCTCCTCCCTCCTCCCTCCCTCCTTCCCTCCCCTCCCTCCCTCCCTCCCTCCCTCCCTCCCTCCCTCCCTCCCTCCTCCCTCCCTCCTCCCTCCTCCTCCTCCCTCCCTCCCTCCCTCCCTCCCTCCTCCCTCCCTCCCTCCCTCCCTCCCTCCCTCCCTCCTCCCTCCTCCTCCCTCCCTCCCTCCCTCCTCCCTCCCTCCTCCCTCCTCCCTCCCTCCCTCCCTCCCTCCTCCTCCCTCCCTCCCTCTCCCCCTCTCTGTCTTCTTTCGTTCCTCCCTCTCTACCTCCCTCCCGGCCTGCCTCCCTCCCTTCCTGCCGTCGTCGCTCCCTCCCTGCCTTCCTCCCTCCCTCGCTGCCTCCTTCGTCCCTCCCTTCCTCTCTGCCTGCCTTCGTTTCTCCCTCCCTGCCTCCCTCCCGGCCTTCCTTCCTCCGTCTCTGCCTGCCTCCGTCACTCCAATTCTGACACTTCCATTCTCTCAAATCACAGCTGCATTCTCCCTTACCTTTTCCCTCCCCTTTTTCCTTTCTTCTCCCTTTTTTCTTTCTCTTTCCTTCCCACATTTCAGCTAGAGAAGTGCAAAAATGTGGACTTCGGGCGGTGTCCGAGAGTTTACTGTTCCGGGCAGCCGTGTCTGCCAATGGGGCAGTCGGACATTCCCCGGACCAGCACTGTAAAAATTTACTGCCCGAAATGTGAAGACATTTACTACCCACGCTCCAAGTACCAAGGCAGTATCCTTTTTTTCCAGCTGCCCGAAACTTCCCCCAAAAAGTCATCCCCTTGTCTTGCTTCTGGTTTTTCTTAGGTTTTGCTCTTTTTTCCTTGACTCCAAATGAAGATATTGACGGTGCTTATTTCGGGACGACTTTTCCGCACCTTTTTCTGATGACCTATCCGTACATCAAACCTGCAAAACCGACCACAAGTTATATTCCGCGAATTTTTGGATTCAAACTCCACAGGAGCGCCAGGTGAGAGGGAGAGGACCCCCCCCTCCCTCTCTCACTCTCTTTCTCTCTCTCCCTCTATCCCTCTCTCTCGCTCTCACTTCCCCTCTCTCTCTCTGCCTCTCGGTTTCTCGCTTTCTTTCTCCTCGACTCGGCAAAAGCTTTGGGGTTCGAAACCTCTAATGCGGGGCCGATCTCTGGCGCCAGTTCCGTTGTGCTTTCGCCTCGTTCAGTTCCGTTCAGTTGCGTTTCGTTCTGTTACTATCTGTTACGACTAAATTTTGGATCTGCAGCATGGACACGCTTGAGAGCAGTCCTGCTGCATCATTGAGGAGGGAGGAGGGGGGGGGGGAGTGTTTGGAGACGGAGGTGGAGAGAGAGGGGGGGAGGGAGGGAGGGCTGAAGCGGACAAGGGAGAGGGAGCGAGAGAGACATGCGGGGTTTAGGAGGTGAGGGGAGGGAGGGAGGTAGAGGGATAAGGAGAAGAGTGGAAATAAGGAAAGGCTTGTTAGGTTGGTAGAAATCTGTTAAGACAGAAAACTACGTGGAGGTGGGGGAGAGTGTTGGAAGTAGTGGAGTTTGGGATTTTATTTTGGAGGATCTCCGGAGCCATTCCCAGTGTGAGTGAGAGAGTAAGAGGGAAGTGGGCTATGAGTGGGGAGAGGCGTGAGGAAGGGTGGGATTAGTAGAGGTGATGAGTAGGAGAGGGACGAGAGGAAGTGGTTGGAGAGGAAGAGAGACGTACGAGATGTGAACTGCAAGTACATGGGACAGATTAGGAATGTGTGTACATGAAAAGACTGATAAGGAGGCGGCAGGAATATGAAAGTCCGGTCGGTCTATTGGCTTTTGTTAGTGATTTCCGTGGAGTTCCTCTGTTCTCTTTCGTATTGTTCGGCTCTATCCTTGAACTCTTCCTGAAATCTTTTTCCAGCTCTATTTTATACCGTCCTGTCTTCTTGTTACCTGTTCTTAAATCTCTCTCTGTTTCCTGGCTCTCTGTTTTTGTTTGTTGTGTTTCATTCCTTCTGCCAGTTCTGTGTTGTCCCTCACAGTCTGGGAATGTTCTGACATGGGGTCTGTGTATTGTATACGTTCTTGTTTCAGGGTTCTTTAGAACTAAAGGGAATTTTGGGTTTAGGGTTGTTGGGTATCATTGTGGGATTGTTCTATGTATGGCTGTCGCTGTGATACTCGGATCTGGTCAATAGTAAGTGTGAGGCTCTTAACCTCGCTGTGAGTCAACAAAAAATCAAAAATCGAAAATCAGCAACAACAAAGGTGTTAATGAGTCGAGGGTTTCTAGTCTTTTAGGGTTTGAAAAAATTACGTTTCAAATTTAAAAAAAAAAAAAAAAAAACAGCACTAGTATTGCCTGCCAGTGCGTTCTATTTTTTGATACAACATCGGGTGAGCAGTTGCTTGCAGAATGAGGTGCCTCCAATATCGAGTTTCATGCTCGAGCAGTCGTAGAATACGTTATCAAACGGGATGTAATTTTTCCAATAAGGATATCTCCTATTGAATACAAGGAGATACTTTACAAAGATCAACTGGAGCACTAAGAGATAAAAGAAGAAAAATTGGTCAACCTCAGGTCGAAAGGTTTCAATGAAGAAATTTAATTATTTCTTTATTTTTCAATCGGAGTTTCATTATCGTGACCTGGTATAGGAAGGAGGCCCATGGCCTCGTCGTTCTGAGGGGGTGGAGTATCCACTCCAAACACCTGCAAGCAATGAAAATTGACGATTCGACATTTGCCTTTTGACTTTGCTTGAATCATATGCAAGTGCCCTTTGAATATGTAAAAAATAGGGCATATGTAGATGTTGACCTATGTACATGACAATCACCTATACGTATACATGCCCTTATGGAGAAAAGGTGTGGCATAGATCTCACGATGGCGAGGCCATCAAATGTACATGGACAAAAGCAGCATGGGGAAGGAACCACGAGGAACTGGTCGCAAAGGACCTAAGCACAAAAGAAAGAAGCTAAGAGCGGAAAACTACGCCTCGGCGCAACAACGCAGCCAGGACCTGAAATGGACCAATGCATATGACATGGAGGTCATTCTTGTAAGGAACTAGGCATATGGCATGACCCATATACAAACGAACCTTAGGACCTGAAGTGGACCCATGCATGCATATGACATGGGGGTCATACTTGTATGGAGCTAGGTGTTCAACATGGGTGATGTCTAGCATAGAAGATAGGTAATAGTATATACAGGAAAAAGGTAAGGTAAGGTAAGGTAATAGTCATGTATGTCATGCAGCCATAGCCGTGAGCAGGACCATACATGTCAAGGGACTGAGACAAGTGAGGTAAATGAAGTGCTCACTTGCACGATATTTCGATTGGTGATGTTGAGGTTCTGCACCCCTGGTCTCGGACTGAATATGACAGGCTGCACCCAGAGCAAGCTCTAACTCAAATTCCTTCTCACATAGTCCTTCCTCAGACATCAGCCCACTCACATTATATAGAATCAAAAGCAGCCTTCATATGCAGCTATTGAACTGAACAGGACAACATAAGTGAACTGAACGAACAGGTGTGAACAAAGGGACAATAAAAGCCCCTTTCCCTGCCAATACAGAGCTGTGAAACGTACAGATTTTAGAACGAGTACAGCACCACAGGTCAAGTCCCCTGAAACAGTATCGTCTGCAAGGACAGTCGACGGAATGGAAGCGGAAATGTTTCCTGTTGGGTCCTGTCACGTCACACCAAGAACAGCTCCTTTGTTTGACATACTCTGCTCAGTTGCGATTCCCTGTGAAAGGAGAGGGCTAGAAATGAAAACATTAAGGATTTTTGCTGAATTTCCAGAGGATTTCAGTACTAAATTGAATATCTCTAAAAAATATTTCAAGCGCAAAAAAACCAGGCAATAATCTAAGCTAATAATAATCTAAGCTTTTTGGATGAAGCTGCAATGATGAACCTGCAGGATCAGACCTGCATGTAATTGAGAAAGGTTTTACAGGCAGTAAGCAACATTTTCGGCAAGATCCTTCAGACATTAGATTTTGAACATATCTCATCAAACTTCAAAAAATTGCACTAGTTTACCGATTCTTTTCGCATACCTTTAAGATAATATGAGCATCTCCGAATACGGTGAGCTCAATTGAGGAGATAACGCCAACAATCTGTCGATACAAAATAAGAGTAGTGAGTTCTGAGTTGTAATAAGAGGCAGATACGAAACTGCAAGTCAACTAATGAACTTACATGCAGTTCATGAAATCTCCAATATTTTAACAAAGGTAACTCCCTTCCGAATTCGACATGAGTTTTGAATAACGTTTGTTGGACTCCAAAAGACGAGCATGAATTAAAATTCGAGGAGCACGTCAAAGGTAAAGAATGGAGAGAGAGAGGGAGGGGGGAGGGCGGGAGGGAGGGAGGGAGGGAGGGAGGGAGGGAAGGAGGGAGGGAATGCAAAAAAAATGTTCCAAGAACCACACTGCACCTGATCCACTCGCCCTCCAGTTCCTGACTGTCGAATGAATCCTATAGAAGTCCAAGAATAGGGCCAGTCATCTGCAAGGCGAGCAGCGCAGCACTTTGTAAGACAATAATTCAACTAGGTAAGATTACGGTTATAAGAAATCGATGAAGTCTCCAAGAGAGGCGCCATGACAGAAGCAAGGCAAAACCTGCCACGCTGCTTCAAGGGATCTAAAAGAGCTTAAAAGGAATACTTCGACAGGTCACTTGCAGAGATACACAGCACTCCAATGTGTTGTTGAACAAAGGTAGAGAAGAGAGAGGGAGAGGGAGAGGGGGTGGGAGAGGGAGACGGAGAAGGAGAGAGAGAACCGGATTCAAATGCCAATCAAACTTTGGTAATATAGAGCACACAAAACAAGAAAACTATAACTGATAACAACAGCAACTCATTTGAGTTCAATGCCCATTTTCATCACAGTCTCACCGTCTCCTGAAGACCGTCCATCTAGAGAATCTACGGCAGTCAGCCAGGGGCCTTTACAGAAGTCTTCATCATCTGACCCATTTTCTTTATTTTCCTTTTCGATAAATTCCGCAGCAGACGAATCAATATAGCCTTCGTGCGAACCCAAATCTTGCAAGCCTCGCGCCAAAGATTCTTGCTGAACCTTGCCAGCAGGACCTGGAAGTATTCTTCTTGGCCCTCTTTGGCTCTTTGGACGAGAAGGTTGTTCTGCCGTGGTGTCTCTCCTTGAGTTGAACGTAGATAAACTCAAACCTGCATCTCCATCTCTCTTAGTAAAAATATCCTCCTCCTCATTGCTCTGCATATCCGTCTCCTCTTCATCCTCCGCTCCCCCCACTTCAGCTTCAGCTATTTCTAATCCCAGGCGGCTTCCTGCTGCTCCTCCACTGTTTGAAGGGGTTGCTTTACAAGCATTATCTTCTGCAGGCATACCTGCTCTATACTTGCTAATCCTCCTTTCAAATATCTTCACAATTTCGGGGGTGCCTCTAGGGGTAGTCCTTAGTGGTTGTGTGCGTCTATCCTTGCAATGTGATGGTTTTGTAGAGATGTCATGATGTAATTCTTCAGGTAATGCGTCGCTGTGAGGTGCTTCCAATGCTGGAAGTGGAGAAAAACCGTCCTTTTTAGACTGTTTTGCTGTCTTCTTCTGCACTGCCTCGTCAAGGGCATCATCTGTTGGTTCCAGCTCGTCGTCCGACATCTCTTTCGGTTTGGACTTCGCCAGCCTTCCTGAAATAGACGAACCACAGCCAGGTCCGGTACGTTTCCTTGGCTGAACTGTACGATTATGAATGAGAACTGCTGAATCTTTTGCATGTATATTATCAGACAACCTCTGCTGCGCAGAAGGACGACCGATATCGGTCGCTTGCATGTCACGTGCAGTTCTGAAACCTTCCAAGCATTGCTGCTGCAAGTGCTCAGGAGGAGGAGGAGGAGGAGAATGCGGAGCAGCAACATCCATCATCTTTTGCATGTCATTTCCTACTCCAAAATCTCCCAAACATGGCTGTTGATTCCGAGTTCCATTCTGACAATCGTCATCAATGCCATGGCATCCCGCTGCTTCTCTATCAGAAACCACTTCTTGCTCCAGCCCTGCGACACAGCTGGAAGGGACCTCCTTGGTTCTCCTTCTCTGACTTGCAGGAGCAGTATGATTGTTAAAGCCATGGCTGGAACCAGCTGTTCCTGAAGCAGAAGCCACGCCTTCCTTCAGATTGTCATCCTGCTTCCGCTTCCTGCTTGGAGCCACCTTCCAGGCGTTCTCCTCCAATCCCCCCAGACCACGCATTTGCCTGTCATAGAACTTCCAAAAGTCGTCATCGACAGCCATGGCTCCCTTTCTCCCTCCCTCCCTCTCTCTCTACGCTCCCTATCTCCCTCGGCAAGGGGCCTTGCTCCATTGCCAGTGTATTCGGAGCAACATCCGATTGGATTTCGTCACGTGTAACTAACTGCCTACGTGGCACGCACCCATTGGATATCAAAAACGAGACCTGAAAGCCTCGAAGGCGAAAAGTCAAAAAGTGCCCTAAAGGTGGCCGATATTATGCGATACGATACAAGTATCTCACTATTTTTCGATATGCGATATATCGTTAAGAAATGTATCGGTTCCAGGCGGTGCGTACGCTACATATATCTCGATATCATGCGATATGAGATATATTGTACAATATTATATCGGATAGTGAGGTACGATACAGTATGTCCATGTACCAGAATATGTACGGAACCACCCCCTGAAACCTCCTTGAAGAGGCTCTTCCGCTGTGGAAGGCCCTTTAACTCGCAAATCCACCAATCGCGTCAGAAAACGTGGTCACAACGATTACGTGGCGCTTTTCCATTGGATAGTGCTCGTGTGTCGTTCACAACGGAGAAAGGCCCCTCAGAAGGAGGCACCCTCTCTCCCACTGATGCCTTCCAGGGCTATCGCCCTCCCTTCCTGCCCTCCTCTCAGCTCGGCAGCCATGGCGGCACTGTAGCAGGCGCCTCCTCTTCGCCTTCTCTCTCCCGTCTCTCTTGCCCGCTTCACTTACCCTCGCATTCCATCCCTATTTTCATTCCATCCCTATTTTTGGCATCCACAGATCCTCTCCATTCGCAGATGACTCAACCCTAATCCTAACCCTAACCTCTCCCTTTTCCCTTCCCCTCCTCTCCTTCGTTTCGTTTCCAGTATTCTAATATCCCCTCGCTCTCTCACCCTCCCTCCACCCCTTCTTCCTTCCCTCCCTCCCTGTCTCCCTCCATCCCTCCCCCTTCCTACTGCACCCCTTCTTCCTAGGTTCCCTTTCCCTCCGTCCCCCTCTCCCTCCCTCCCTTCCTCCTTCCCTCCTCCCTCCTCCCTCCCTCCCTCCCTCCCTCCCTCCCTCCCTCCCTCCCTCCCTCCCTCCTCCCTCCCTCCCTCCCTCCCTCCCTCCCTCCCTCCCTCCCTCCCTCCCTCCCTCCCTCCCTCCCTCCCTCCCTCCTCCCTCCCTCCCTCCCTCCCTCCCTCCTCCCTCCCTCCCTCCCTCCCTCCCTCCCTCCCTCCCTCCCTCCCTCCGACCCTCTCGCTCCCCCATTCTCCCTCCCTCCCTCCCTCCCTCCCTCACTCCCTCCCTCCCTCCACTCCCTCCCTCCCTCCCTCCGACCCTCTCTCTCCCCCCACTCTCCCTCCCTCCCTCCCTCCCCCCCCAAACCTCCTTCCCACACCACTTCTCCCACCATGGACCAGCTCTACTCCGATATCCGCTCGGGCCTCATCTCCCCCGACCCCCTCCGCGTGTCCTCCTCCCTCCTCTTCGCCCTCCAGCTCTCCGCCGCCGGCCGGGACATCTCATCCCTCCTCCCTTCCATATGCTCAGACGTGCTCTCCTCGCCCACCTCGGGCCCGACCGCCATGGCTCTCGCCTTCGACTGCATTCGCTCCTCCCGCCTCTCCTCCGACGACTGGGAGAGCGTCTGCCGGAGCCTCGCCCAGCACCTGCGCATCAATGACGAGACGACAGCTGTCTCCCTCTCCTTCCTTCCCGCTCTCCCTTCATGGCGACTGGGGGAGTTTCTGAGTGACACGTGGCAGGAGCTTGGGGCGGCTATGACTCATGATCACCCCCCTCTGCGAGCTGCAGCGGTGCAGGCGGTAGGGAGATTGTTAGTGAGAGAGGATGTGGCTGAAATAGCTATTGAGTCGAGTACCATGTTAGAGAGGGTGATGCTGTGGTGGAGGGCTATAGGGGAAGCCATGGCTGACTCCTCCGACTCAGTTTCTGCCGCAGCTTTTGCTTCAGTTGGGAGTTTGTTTGGGGAGTTTTCGTTTTCGAGGAGGAGAAGAGGGGAGGAGGGAGAGGAGGGAGAGAGGAGGAAGGCGGAAGTTCTCCTTCAGGCAGTGGCAGCCATGGCGGAGCTTGTATGGTCTCGGAGGGGGCTGCTCATGGATCGGGCGGCTCTGTTACCGTTAGATGGATTACGGAACGTTGTGTATCCGTTGACATATGCAGCACAGCTCGTGGCTTCCGGAATGCTCGACAATATGAAGGCTGTGATAGGAAACCCTGACTCTAACCCTAATTTGGGGCTGCAGAATGGGGGAGGGTTCGGGTACGCAGTTCGAGCGAATAATAGTATTGTTGTCGAAGAAAAGGATTTAGTGAATGCGGAAAGAATGCTGGGGGTTTCCGATATAGTGAGTTTTTTGGCCCCCTATTTATCTTCCTCTCTCGATCCCGCTCTCATATACGAAGTCGGTATTCATGTTCTCTCTCTTGCTGGGCTGCCGGGCGGCAAGCCTGAGTGGGCTGCTGGACCAATCACAGCCTTTCTTGCTCTCTGGGATCGGAATGAGTACACTGCCGGAAGAGAAGCCATAGTGAAGGCTGTGGTTTCGAACATACAGCTCCTTGATCTCCATTTGCAAGTTGCGCTATTTAAGCGAATTTTAGTGATGGTCAGAAATTTACGTGTTGAAGCAGACCGAATGCATGCGCTCGCATGTATTTGCAGAACGGCTCTATGCGTCGATTTATTCGTTAAAGAAAGCGCACGGAGAGGTCAGAAACCGTTGCAGGGAACAGACATAGCATCTTTTCTTTTCGAAGACCCGAAAACGAGAGAAGAATTTGCAGCCGTAAAATGTGAAAGCCTCTTCAGAGAAGAACTACTCGCCTGCTTAATAGAAACCACTTTCCAGCTCTCCCAGCCCCCCCCAAACCCTAAGTCTTCAAACCCTACAAAAACGCACATGCACACGAAGCCGCCGCTCTCGCAGTTCAAGTTCCCCTCCCAGTTTCAGTTTCAGTTTCAGTCACAGTTTCAGATGCAGTCGGCTCTTGAAGTGTTAGAGGGCTGCAGGGGGTGCCTAAAGTGGGAGTGCGGAGGGAGGACCTACGCCATGGACTGCTATTTGCGGCTTTTGGTAAAACTTTGTGCGCATTACGACACGGCGGGCGGGGTGAAAAGTTTGAAGGACGGGCAGGTGACGTCAGAGCAGGTCCAAGTGGAGCAGAGGCTGCAGGCGCTGCATAGACAGCTGCTGGACGGAATGCAGGAGGTAGGCACGAAGGTTCAGGGTTGGGGCTGTACGGAATTAGGGTTTAGGGAATGAGTTGAGGGTTTACGGTGCTTTCCCTCTCTCTCTTTCAATTTTGCCATGTCTTTCTCTTTCCCTCCCACACACCTCTCTTGGACTCTGGTCCTCCTTCTGAACCCTTCCGCTCCCCCTCCCCCTCCCCCTCTCCCTCCCCCTCTCCCTCCGCCTCTCCCTCCCCCCCAGGTGGCCACCCCCCGTCTCCGCGTCCGCGTGCTGTGGGCGTTGGCGGAGCATTTGGACCTCTCCGGGTCGACCCCCCTCTTCGCGGACGAGCCCCGCGAGCCCCTCAATGTGCTCGTAACCGCCGCAAGGCGCCTCCTCCACAACGCAGATCCCGCGCAGACCGGCCGGCTGCAGGATGTGCAGGTAGGTGGGTAGGTAGGTAGATAGGGAGGAAGGGCTGTACGGAATTAGGGTTTAGGGTTTAAGATTTAGGGTTAGGGTTTAGGGTTTAGGGTTTAGGGTTTAGGGTTTAGGGTTTAGGGTTTAGGGTTTAGGGAGTGGGTTGAAGTTAAGGGTTGACGGTGCTTTCTCTAGGTAGGTCAGGGAGGGGCCTGGGAGGAGGGGAACTTGTCTGTTTGCATGTGGGAGGGTGAAAGAGAGTGAGGGAGGGGGAGGGAAGACGGAAGAGGGAGAGGGAGAGGGTGTGAGAGAGTGGGAGACAGGGGAGGAGGGAGGGGAGTAGCAGGGAGGGGGGAGGGGGAAAGTGGGGGGACTGTTCCCATGTTTTAGGGTTTCAATTTTAAACCGACTCCCAGCTCTTCCATCCTCTTCGGCCTGTCTTTCCCGACCCATTACTTCTGCTTCCCTTCTTTACCGTCCCCTCTCAACTTACTTTCAAAGCAATCCAACCATTGTTAAATTTCCCTTTTGATGCCTTCCCTCGTGGTTTTTCACCACAGGCCATTCTGGTGTGCGCCTTGCACCTTGGTGTGCGCAACAAGAGGGCTGCCGCCATGGTTGTGCGCGAACTCGATGACTTTCGGAGCAGTCCGTTGGCGGACGCATCCAATCGCAACCATTGCCGCCAAGTGCTCAACCTTCTCGCAGCCATTCAGAAGTTTCCGGAACGGCAGTACGTTCTCTCTCTTTCTCCCACTCCCTCTGCCTCTCCCTCTCCCTCTTCCTCTCCCTCTCCCTCCCCCTCTCCCTCTCCCTCTCCCTCGCTCTCCCTTTCCCTCTTCCTCTCCCTCTCCCTCTCCCTCTCCCTCTCCCTCTCCCGCTTCCTCTCCCTCTCCCTCTCCC
>CM074810.1:3605989-3620013 GCA_037447605.1 Zygnema circumcarinatum | reverse complement strand
CTCCCCTGACCTCCCCTTCCCTCCCTCCCCGCCCCTGCCCTTCCCCTCCTATCCCCTCCCCCTCCCCTCCTTTCCCCTTCCCGCGCTTGCTCTCCCCTCCCTCCCCTGCCCCGAGTCATGATCGAGCACTGCAAGCACGAAGGATTTCACATCATCGGCAAGCATAGCGACAGCTGCCGACTCTACTCTCTCTCTCTCTCCTCTGCTCTAATCTCTCTCGTGCGCTGATGTGTGAGAAGGAGAAAACAGGGGGGGGGGGGTGAATATCCAAAATAGGGGGGGGGGGGTATCCAAAACAGGGAGCGCAATAGGCAAAATTGAAGCACGGAATTTCAGAAAAAGGGGCGTAATATCCGGAAGAGGGGGGGGGTATCATTTTCCGTAAGTGTTAATAGATGACATTTCTCATTTTCACACTGAAAAGCAGTTGAAGGTAAAGAGGTGATATCCCACCATGCAAGAGTGTCCCAATTTTAAAAAGTTCCCTCCGCCCCACAGAATAAATTGTGATGTCTTAAAGGGACATCAACCAGACCGACTCATTCTCTACCGTTGATGGGATTGACTCCCATAAAGTGAATTAATTAATCCCATGTCAATAGTCTACCATTAGCAACTAACTAACTGTACACCGTTAAACTGAGCATTCCCATGTCCAGTACTAACAACCTCACTTCCCTCCCTCCCTCCCTCCCCTCCCTCTTCCATCTCCTTCTTCCTATCTGCTTATTTCCTGCACCCTATTTCAGAACCATATCTGGCCCTAAAAACAAAGTCCGCCTAAAGAATATTCTGACACAATCAATCGAGTCGACCTATTTTGGAAACGAAACTGCTCTTCCCAAAACCTATTTCCAAAAAGAATGGTGCAAGGACGAATGCAGAAAATGCCGTCCCGAAAAAGCCGAAGCACAACAATGTCAAATCATCTTCGTCTCCCACCTCAGCGCACGCTGAAAGTGCTCCCTCCCTCCCTCCCTCCCCTACCTTCTCCCTCTCCCTACCTCTACCCCTCTCCACCCACTCCCTCCATTACCTAACCTCTCGTCCCCACCCCTCCTCCCTTCCCCCGTCTCTCTCCCACTTCTCACTCCCCCCCTCCGCTCTCTACTCCACCTCTCTAACGTACATCAACTCCCTTCCGTCTCCTCCCTCCCTCCCTCCCACCTCCCTCCCCACATTCTCCCTCTCCCTCCCCCCCCCTCTCCCTCTCTCTCTCTCAAGCCGGCGTCGGCCGTACTGGCCATCTCTTGAGCCACCCTTTCCCAAAGCCCTTGGTCTTCTCCGGCAGTGGCGGCGGCGGCTCGAGGAGGTCGGTCGCCATGAGAGAGGAGGCGGGCATGGAGTCGTCCTTGTCTTCTAACTCATCTTCGTCCATCATCTGATCCTGCTCCCACAGCTGGGCGGCCTGCATCACTCTGCACATACAGCATACATACATAAAAGGGTCAGAGCCTGCATCACTTTCTGCATCATTGCAAGTTATTGCAAAGCAAGTTTCTTGCAAATCACGTCTTTAGAGGCGGAGAATCTTGTGATGATAGGGTTTTCTGTAAGAGGGGGGGAGAAGAAACATGGGGGAGAATGGGGTTGCAGGTGAGAGGAAGAGGACGAGAGAGAGGGCGGGAGAGAGTGGGAGAGAGGGGGGGATGCAAACAAGAGACGAGAAAACAAAGACGAAAGCAGCTGGTAGAAGCGAGATCAGGGACAGAACAAGCAATGCAACAGGGGAGAAGAAGCGAACACCAAAACCCTCGGTCCCCTCCTACCGGCTACATCGAACAAATATTTCCACCCTCCCTCTCTCCTCTCTCCCCTCAAAGCTACTCTGTCGCTCTACTCCTCACTCCCCACGCTGTGCATTCCTCCCTCCTGAGCCCTTCCCACTCTCTCTCAAACTCCCGTGCCTGCCCCCCATTTTCTCCTCCCCTCCACCCTTATTCGTTCTTCCCCTCCCACCCTCACCATACCACCCTCCCTCCCCTCCCCACCAAATCCCCCCTCCCTCGCCTCCCCACCCTCCCCTCCCTTACTCCTTCCCCTCTCTCACTCCCTCCCCTCCCTCACTCCCTCCCCTCCCTCCCCTCCCTCACTCTCTCACCTGTGCTTCACCGCATCCAGCTCATCATATGCCAACGATCTCCTCCTGTCTACCGCCCCTCCCCTTGCCACCTTCTTCCCTGCCGCTCCCTCCCCTCCCTCCTCCGTCGGATGCTCCTTCGACTTCCGATGCTCTCTCACAAAATGACCCGCGGGAGGCTTAATGTCGGCCTCATTTGCATCCCTAATAGCGTTCACCCTCTCGGGCAGCACTTCAATTTTCGGAACCAAGATTTTCCCAATGCTCGAATTGGCCGCCCACGATTTGCGCCTTCCCTTGATGGTCGCCTGCTGCAATTTATAAACCTTCTTATCTTTTTTTTCCTCCTTTTTCGGACGAACAGGATGCGAGTTCAGTTTCGCATCGCTTCCATACTTGGTGGTGGCGAGGTAGCTGCCCAACCAGTCGTCCTCGTCTTCATGGAGAGCTCCAAAGGCACCCTTCTTGCTGATCGCAGCCATGGCGGGGTTCAGGGTAAATAAGGTTCAAGCCGCGTTTTACGATCTGGGGCGGAAGAAAATGAGGACCTGCATTTTAAAGGGGGAATCAGGGTGAGTGAGAGAGTGGGAGGGAGAAGGAGGGAGAGCGGGGGGGGAGGGAGGAAGGGAGAGGGAGGGAGAGGGAGGGAGAGGAGGGAGGGAGGGAGAGGGAGGGAGAAGGGAGGGAGAGGTAGGGAGGAGAGGGAGAGGTAGGGAGGGGAGGGAGGGAGAGGGAGGGAAAAAGGAGGAAGAGGCAGGGAGGGAGAAGAGACATGTTCGCTTGCGTTTCTTTTTCCTTTCTATATTTTTTGTTTTTAATTCTTACAGTGAACAGTACATTGCCCCCACTTCCCAAATATTGCAATTTCCTGCTAACTACTCACATCCTAAAAACCCTCCCTACCACTCTGTCTCTTTCCCTCCATCGCTTTCTTCCGCCCACTCCTCCCCCACCCGCCCCTCCACTCCCACTCTTACCTCCTGCCACCAGACCTTTTAACCCCACTCTCCCCCTCTCCACCCCCCCGCACCTCCTCCCTCCCTCCCTCCCTCCCTCCCCTCTCCCCCCTCTCCTCCACTCCCTCATCGCCTCCCGCACTTTCCCCCCCTTCCCCCTCCCATCCCTTCAACCCCACTCTCACCCTCCCTCCCTTCCATTACACAGTCTCCCCTTCTCCACTTCTCTCCCTCCCATCTTCTCCGTCATTCCCATTCCCATTCCCATTGCCCCCCTCCCTCTCCTCCTTTCCCTTCCTCCCCTTCCCACTGCCTCCCTCCCACCTCTTCACTCCCCGACCTTCCGCCACCCACTCACCAGTTCCTCTCTCACGCTCCTCCAACACTCCGTCGTCCAACAACCTCTCGCTCTTTCTCCCTTCTTCTCTCTTTCTCTCTTTTTCTCTCGCCCTCCCTCTCCCTCCCCCCTTCCCCCTTTTAGAGCAGAAGCCCCCCCCCCCCGGCCCTGGGCGACGTGTCTCCCTCTCCGCCCGCCAGCCCCCTCTCCCGGCCTCTCAGCCCATACACGGAAAGGCCGCACTTGCGGCACGTGCGACGCCGCCCTTCCATTGGCTGTTTTGCAAGGCCCACAATCGGCCGTCCGTCGTCTTCCCGCCGCCCTCCCCCGGGCTTGTGGCCACCGCCGGCGGGCAGATTCCAAAACATTCTATTAATCTGCTCTCGTGTCTCTTCGCCGTCCGATGTTTTTAAACGTCTCTGGAGCCGTCAGATAGATACGGGGGGCAGGACTGAACTGTTTCCTTCCTGCCCTTGAGTCGACGCCTTTTTGTCAACAGCCGTCCGTGCCAACCGGGCGTTCGCGGATTTCAATAAGTGTCCGTACAATTTTCATACGTCTACCGTACATAAATGGTACAGTTCTTGTACGAATATCAATAAACGACAAAAGACGTTACGTTACCGTACGGTCCACTTTGCACGTGCCCATGGCGGTGCCGACGTGCGGGCAATTCTTCGCTGCCAGCTAGGCTTGCGCTCAGCCAGTGGGAAGTAACCACGTGGACAAATGTACACGTGACGCGTCGTGATTGGACGTCAGCTTGCTGGACGGCGCCAATGGAGAGACCTGCGAAAGGCCCCTTCCGGGCAGCTTGGACGCGGATCAAAATCTCTCCGAGGGCAGCCCGACAATCCAGGACAGCGCGGAGAACCGCAGAAGCCGATATTTCCGGATCATTGGGAGAATATATGGCCAC
Organism: Zygnema circumcarinatum; assembly: GCA_037447605.1. NCBI lineage: Eukaryota > Viridiplantae > Streptophyta > Zygnematophyceae > Zygnematales > Zygnemataceae > Zygnema > Zygnema circumcarinatum. The sequence goes on along the minus strand of CM074810.1, from coordinate 3,615,721 downwards.
GGCCGTACCATGGGAAAAATATTTAAATATTGAACAAAAGATTTTTTATGTTGACATGAACTGACGTGGCAGAAGGTGATTGTATGAAAAATCGAAAAATGTTAAAATATTATAAAAAAGATTTTGTCCACAATGAAGGTGACGTGACAAAAGCTGATTGGACGAAAAATCGAAGAATGAACGGAACGGGTTTCCAAAACTAGGTGCGTCATGGAACTGACAAAACGGGAAACGGCCAAAAAACAGACAGATGGCAAAGGGCGCGATTTTTAGGAAGTGTCCAATTTTTGACATTTTGTCGACTCAGTAGTTTTCAAAACTAGTACACGGCAGTTTGAAAAATCTTTGAAGTCAGTAGCTTTATGAGACTGATTTTGAAGTACAGTAATTATCTAAGAAAGGAATAGCCTCTCATATTTAGATTCAGATTCAGATTTGGATCGACGCGCCGTGTGCCGTACAGACTTGTCCATACACGTGTACGGATTGACTTGAGGTCACGACAAACTTGGCCACGAGCAGGCGTTGTAAGTAGGGATGGCCCGAGTTATAAAGTCCGACTATATTATATACTTTACAACGGGTTTAAAAGTAGTGATATAGTACAAAGTAAAACACTTTATTACATATATTATACCCACCCGTTTTGAACAATTAACGACCGTACCACCGTACGAGTACGGTCGTACGATCGTACCATACCAAAATTAGGTCGTTTTGGCGTTGGCGTTGCGAAATGCGTCCGTCTGGTTCACTCTGTCTCCACCGCATAATACCGTACGGTCGTACGACCGTACGACCGTACATGTTGTAAAGGCGTTGTAAAGTATTATATAACAGCCGTTATTTAGTCGTCACAGTTATATAATATAATATAGATTATATAGTCGTAATTAAGCCATCCCTAGTTGTAAGTGACAGCACAAAACAGGCCACGGAACTGAGGAGACATCGAGAGCACATGGAGCTTGTCATCGCTCAGTAGAACTGGAAGCGGAGGTACATGTGATTAATCAGGCATTCAACTTTTGGTCAACCAATATTGAAACCTATGGTTGGCCAGCATTCAACTTGTGGTCAACATAGAAAGCGCCCAAGGACGGCCAGTAATGGTCAGAGCACAGGTCAGTCAGAGCATAGAACCAGTTCCAGTTCAATTTCAGTGCAGTTAAACGGCGGCGTTGAACTGAAGTCTTCCCTTCATGACATGTAACGCTTGAAAAACAAAACCAAAAAAACGTTCTGCTTTAGAAAAGCAATAAAAGGTGATTGATTCCTGATTGTGGAAACCGCAGCAACGCAACTGGGCACGTTACTGTGACACAAAACTGCTCTGAACAACTGCATAGAACCTCACCAAAACCCCTTCAAATGCCAACCACAGCATTATAAGTCGCCTCCCTCTCTGCCACAAAACTGCATGGAAACAGTTCCTCCGTTCCTTCCGTCCCATACTGCTTAAAACTTCATTGAAGCCAAAAAAAAAACATTAACCTAAAAAGCCGGCATTTGGACTCTGGCTATGTACACTCAACTCCCCTCTTAAACCTCTCCCCCCTCCCCACTCTCCCTCTCTCTACACCCCCTCTCCCAAAAGGACTCCAAGAGAAGAAGTCTTCTCTCTCTCTCTCTCTCTCGCTTTCTCTCTCTCTCTTTGAGAGCCTTTTTGAAGTGCTTCATACACCGGGAATTGGAGTGCTTTCAGGAGCCCCTTGTAAAAAATTACAATAAGGCCCCATTTCAGAAGGACAAAAATTTAAACTCCGGGCACCCGGGGGCCAACAATTGGTGGAAATTCCGGCGGAAAAATTTCCGGACCAGGAGGAGTGGTAGGGGGAAACTCTGAAGGAGGGGATGGGAAGGGAGGGAATTCTGGGGGGATTTCCGGAGGGGTGGGAGGGAAGGGAGGGGGGAAGGTAGGGGGGGTTTCAGGGGGGGGAGGGAGAGGGGGAGTTTGAGGGGGAGGAGTAGGGGGAGGGACACCCGGGGGAGGTATGGGAGTGGTTTCGGGAGTGGGAGTGGGAGGAGGTGTTCCGGGAGGAGTGAGAGGGGGAGTGTTAGGGAGAGGAATAGGGGGAGCTCGAGTTGGGGGGTTTACTTCCGGCTGAGTACTGGGGGGGGTAAAGCTTGGGGGGGTTATGTTTGGAACTTCAGAGGGAATGGAGGGTTCAGGGAATTGGAAGGGGTTGGTTGAAGGGACTTCAGTGGGAGAGGTTGCAGGGAGAGGGACTTCTATGGGGGAGGGAGAGGTAGAGGGAGAGGTAGGGCTGAATTCTGGAGGGGGCTTTGGAGTAGCTATTTCGGGGGCGGGTATGGAGGGTCCTGGCGAGATTGAGGGATTCACTTCGGGAGATGGGAATTGGGGTCGAACAATGTTGAAGGTTGGGGGTTGGGAGTAGAGGGAGAGGGAGGGAGGAAGGGAGGGAGGGGGAGGATGGTAGAGGGAGGCTGTGAGAGATGGAGTTGTGCGAAGGTCAGTTGGAAGAGTCACTTGCGGTCGATACATGTTTGACTGAACAGATAACGGAGCAGTCATGGAGAGCCATCTGTAAGGACATACATCCAAACATGAGAATCTTGATATTACAATCAAAACTCCGGTTTCGCCCCTTTCTACCTCTCCCTCTCTTTCTCTCTCCCCCGCCCTCTCTCTCTCTCTCTCTCTCTCTCTCTCTCTCTCTCTCTCTCTCTCTCTCTCTCTCTCTCTCTTCTCCTTCCCCCTTTCCTCAGTTTGCCAGCGCTCTCTCTCACACCCCCACTGCTTTCTTTTTCTTCATGCCCGCTTCCTCTCCCTCTGTCTCTCGCTAAGGCCTAACCCCCCCGCTCTCACCTCCCCCCCCCTTTTTTTCTACTTTCTTCATTCATTTTTTTTCGCACTTCCACACACTGACTGCCAGAGTAGTGCCAGAATCTCAACCTCTCACAGAAATTCGTATCAACTATAATCCCAAAATTAAAGGAGAGTTACGGGTGCCTCTCAAATAAGAGCAGGTCTCCAGATTATCAGAAACAAGCTCCGCCCCTTTCTACCTCTCCCTCTCTTTCTCTCTCCCCGCCCTCTCTCTCTCTCTATCTCTCTCTCTCTCTCTCTCTCTCTCTCTCTCTCTCTCTCTCTCTCTCTCTCTCTCTCTCTCTCTCTCTCTCTCTCTCTCTCTCTCTCTCTCTCTCTCTCTCTCTCTCTCTCTCTCTCTCTCTCTCTCTCTCTCTCTCTCTCTTCTCCTTCCCCCTTTCCTCAGTTTGCCAGCGCTCTCTCTCACACCCCCACTGCTTTCTTTTTCTTCATGCCCGCTTCCTCTCCCTCTGTCTCTCGCTAAGGCCTAACCCCCCCGCTCTCACCTCCCCCCCCCTTTTTTTCTACTTTCTTCATTCATTTTTTTTCGCACTTCCACACACTGACTGCCAGAGTAGTGCCAGAATCTCAACCTCTCACAGAAATTCGTATCAACTATAATCCCAAAATTAAAGGAGAGTTACGGGTGCCTCTCAAATAAGAGCAGGTCTCCAGATTATCAGAAACAAGCTCCGCCCCTTTCTACCTCTCCCACTTACTCTCTCACTCTCTCTCTCTCTCCCTCTCTCTCTTTCTCTTCCTCTCTCTCTCTCTCTCCCTCTCTCTCTCTCTGACTCTCTCCCTTTCTCTTCCTCTTGCACTCTCCTCTCCTGCTCCCAGGGAGAAAAGAAATATTGTTCATAGATGTCGTGAAAGCGCGAAGTTTGTAAACAAAATTTTGATGTTTCCGCATAATGAAATCTTGAGCTGCCCCTCCCCCGGCAATTTTCCCCGGGCAGAAACGGAAAAAGAAGTTACGGAATTTTTTACCTTTCTGGCCCGCGCTTTGTCCGCAGCGGCGTGCCACCTCTCCCTAACTGTCTCCCTCTCCTCTCCCACTCCAGGGCGTGCCCCGCCCGAAAGGCTGAAGCAGTTCTGCACAGCCACGTGGCACCCATGGTTGAGCTGCAGCAAGCTCTCTGCATCCGTGATTCTCTGATTACGCGGTACAAGCGGGGAGGGAGAGTGAGAGAGGGAGAGAGAGAGAGAGAGGGAGAGAGGAGACAGGCGCGAATGGAGAGGGAGAAGGGAATACAGGCGCAATCGGAGAGAGAGAGAGAGAGAGAGAGAGAGAGAGAGAGGTGAGCAGCTTACTGTAATGCTTGCATGGCGTCCCCCTTGAATGCAGAAGCAGCCGGCGAGCGGTCGAGCGGAGACAGAACTACTGCCACTGTCTCCCTCTCTCCCTGCTCGGCCTTGCGCGGGTTCTAGAAAGGCCTGTTAGGCTACAGGCCGTGGTGCGCTTGCAGCTGTACGGCTCTTACTGGTCAAAGTAGAAAGTACATATTTCGGGTACAAATGGTGTACGAATCCCGTCAACTGAGAGGTGATTGTACCGTACGGATGACCACCGGCTCGTCCGGACTCTCGAGCAATGGGCTGTCGTGGCCGCCGCTGACGAGTTTTGTTTTTTTGGGAGGCGGACTGCGACCTGGTCATGACACGTGGCGAGTTTTGGGCACGCGCTGGTCGGACGGTACACGTGGCGGCCAAAGTCGCTCCGTGTGGTAAGCAGTCCACGTGGCAACAGCACGATTCGCCAAGTCACTCACCAATCTACAATAGGGGGTGTCAGACTTAAAAAATTCTCGTAATACTAAAAGGGTAGTGATATTTCCACCCCTTTTTTGGATCCAAACACCCCTTCCGGCCGGGCAGATTTCAAAAAGGATTAAAAACGGAAAATGCTTTTTTCACACCTTTTTGGAATCGATACCCACCTACTTCCGTCGGCTGATTTTATTTTTGCTAACCAAGGAAAATGATACCCCGTCACTGCATTTTGAATACTGTATACTGTACTGTATACTGCTCTGATACCTATGTAACGAACCTGCCTGCAGCAGGATTCGAACTCAGGACCTCCCGGTATTCACCTAAGTGCTTTACCATTAAAAGGCAACCGCGGATGTAAGTACTAGGCCATACAACAGATCTATAGCGTTTCGCTACACATCGACGGCGACCCACGTAATTCCTATTGTTAAAGTTGTGAACAAGTCACATCAAAGTTGTAGATCCATATTCGGCAATCGATTTGATTCAGGATCTTGATCTTGAATTGCAATTTCACGTGTTAGTTGAACCACCACAGCGTTCGCTCCCTTCCCATATGGCTCGGCTCATGCGGCCATGGCTGGGAACCACGAGTAACTTTCAATATCAGCTCCAGTTTCAGTTGAAGTTGCAGTTGAACTTCGAGTGCCAGTTCCAGTGCCTGTTCCAGTTGCAGTTTCAATTACAGTTCCAGTAGCAGTTGCAGTTCCAGTTGCGTGCTGCAGTTCAACTGGTACAAGGCCCAGGCCCGCTCTTTGCAACTGTCTTGTGTGGCCAGCCTTCCCATCCATGAAATCAAAGGGTATGAAAAGATATTGTGGTAGCTAGCAACTAACCTAGTACAGTCTAGTCAGCCTAGTCTACTCTAGTCTAGTCTACCCATGGAATGGCGTCATTTGAACTTCACAACAACTCCAAACCATACTGATCGGTTTGTTTCGATTTTTTTGTTGTAGACGAAGGGAACCAACCATCATTAAGAGGACCACGTGTTGAGCCCTCGCAATAGCACCACCAATCAACATGCGCTTGTTGGTCGGAGAACAGGCGAGGCTCCTTGCCCAGACCAACCATTGATCCAATCGTCCAACCTGTGCAACATTGTTCACCTTTGCATGGCACATTGCACACGTGGCGCACATGTTGGCCATAGCACCGATTAGGGCGCTCCAACATGCGTTCCACAAGAACTTGGCATTGTACGTCCAGGAACGTGACAAATATCACGCTTCACGACAACCCTGACCTTCTCAGTTATCGCCATATACAGGGACATAGAAGCTTAGTCACAGTTTTAGTTACAGTTGCGTTACGCGAGGCCCTTTGAGTCCAGTTCCGTGTCCGTACGGAGACCATCATACGGTCTCGCTACAGTGGGGGGTCCTCGTATTTACCAACCCAAGGAGAGCGTCCTCAATATTTTCGCCCCAATTTTGCCGAAACCACTTTTTTGTACGGTAACTTGTGTTAGCCGTACTGTCCGTACTGTCCGTACTATCTGTACTAGCCGTTACGGGCTTACGCAAAACGCACCTAATCTCCCCGCTCGTGCCGCCGTAAGAGGCGCTCGCTCTTCTCCCGTCTTCTCGACTTCGATACGATACGATGCGATACGATATGATCAATACGATACGATACGATACGATTGGAGAACTCCACGATACGGTATTATCCGTACTAGCCGTACGATCTGTAGTACAGTACGTTGGTTCGATGACGACAGTATGTATGACAGTATATGCGTCACGATATGTCACGATACGATACGATGCTAAATGGTACAGTACGATACGGTACGATATGTTACGGTACGATACGTACGGTCCAACATGAACTCTAACATAATACCGCCCGTCTATTCGTAACACGAACCTTATATATGCAAATTTAATATTTTCGCCTCATTTTGCCCGGAACCAGGGTGGAAAATATGAGGACCCCCTACTGTATGTGGTTAGGGCTTATGTAGGGGAGGTAGGAGGGCGAGGGAGAGGGAGAGAGTGAGAGAGAGAGATGTGGGAGAGGGAGCCGGAGAGGGCGAGGGAGACGGAGAGGGAGAGGGAGAGAGAGTGGAGGAGGGAGAGGGAGAGGGAGAGGGAGACGGAGAGGGAGAGTGAAAGAGAGAGGAGGGAGAGGGTGAGGGAGAGGGAGAGGGAAAGAGAGAGGAGGGAGAGGGAGAGGGAGAGGGAGAAGGAGAGGGAGACGGAGAGGGAGAGGGAGAGAGAGCGGGAGAGGGAGAGGGAGAGGGAGACGGAGAGGGAGAGGGAGAGGGAGAGAGAGGCAGAGGGAGAGAGAGATTGTGGCAGCGCGTCATGGCGAAGCGATCCTCGTGGACGTTGCAGTGCCTCCTCGGCTGCATTACGGCCCTGTTTGAAGTGACTTTGTCAACACAGCCATATTTTGGTAACTATTCCATTTTGTATTCTTTTATGTTTGCTAATTTGAAAGGTAGTTCTTCGGAAGAACTTTCCTTGCTTTCAAATTTAGGGTTCATGCATTCGTATTGAGCATTTTAATTAGTTAAGGATCCAGCGCAAAAGAATCGTTTTTAAATTGTTTTTTGTTTTGTTCTGTTAAGATTAGGTTTGGCTCTAGGTTTTCTATCAGCCGTAAAAAACGGCTGATTTTTTCCGCTTTTTTCGTGACAAGTAAATGGAAACAGAGTTCGTGCATAGAGGGAGAAAGAGAGGGGGCGGGGAAAGGGGAGAGGCGGAGTGTGTACGAGAGAGAGAAAGGAGAGGGGAGTGGGGGGGGGAGAGAAAGGAGGGGTGGAAAAGAGAAAGGAGGGGTGGAAGAGAGAAAGAGAGAGAGAGAGGAGAGAGGAGAGGGAGTGGTGGGGGAGAGAGAAGGGAGAAATGGGAGAGGGAAAGAGAGAGAGGAGAGAGGAGAGGGGAGTGGGGGGGGAGAGAGAAGGGAGGGGTGGGGGAGAGAAAGGGGGAGAGATGAGAGAGGAGTGATGGGGGAGAGAGAAGGGAGGGGTGGGAGAGGGAGAGAGAGGAGAGAGGAGCGGGAGTGGTGTGGGAGAGAGAAGGGAGAGATTGGAGAGAGAAAAAGAGAGAGAAGAGAGGAGAGGGGAGTGGGGGGGAGAGAGAAAGGGAGGGGTGCAAGAGAGAAAGAGAGAGAGAGAGGAGAGAGGAGAGGGAGTGGTGGAGGAGAGAGAAGGGAGAGATGGGAGAGAGAAAGAGAGAGAGAGGAGAGAGGAGAGGGGAGTGGGGGCGGAGGGAGAAGGGAGGGGTGGAAGAGAGAAAGAGAGAGAGGAGAGGGAGTGATGGGGGAGAGAGTAGGGAGGGGTGGACAAGAGAGAGAGAGAGAGAGGAGAGAGGAGAGGGGAGTGGGGATGAAGAGAAGACGGGAGGGGTGGGAGAGAGAAAGGGAGAGAGATGAGAAAGAAGTGGTGGGGGAGAGAGAAGGGAGGGGAGGGAGAGAGAAAGAGAGAGAGGGAGAGGGGAGAGGTGAGGGGATTCGGGGGGAGAGAGAAGGGAGGGGTGGGAGAGGGAAAGAGAGAGAGAGAGGACAGTGCAGATGGAGTGGTGTGAGAGAGAGAAGGGAGGGGTGGGAGAGAGAGAGAGTGAAATAGAGAGATTTCATATCTAAGGCTTAAAGGATTGCCTGGAGGCTATCTCAACGGCGTGCATTCACCAAACACCCAATTTCCCTACAGCTGCTCCGCTTTTCAGACTATGCAACTTGTACGGTTTCCAAATTCGACCTTGAATGTCTCTCTGCGTTTGCATATCCCATACACTTTTGGAGTGTTTTTGAACTTTGCAGGCTTGCCTTTGAATGTTCTCTTCTGTACTCTTGAATGTTCCCTTCTGCAGATCCCATCTCCATCAACTGTGGGGGCCCTGCCTTGAATGATAGCCAGGGGGAAAGCTGGGTAGCTGACATTGGGTTTTTAGCCGGTGAAGTATTAAACATTGCAAACCCTAATTTATACTCCTTATCTGACCCCGAAGCATCACTTCGATACTTTCGCCGAAAAGAAGTGAGCTGCTACAACATCCCTCTCCCCTCCGGAAGGTTCATAATTCGACCCGGATTCGCTTACCGGAATGTAGACAGCTTGAATGCCCCCCCGAAATTCTCCTTCTACGTTGAAGGAATTAGGGTTGGTTATGTGAGACTGGGTGACTGGGAAACTGCGAATAATGGAGCATACAATATAGAGTATGTGGTCCTTATCACGGACGGAATGGCTAATATCTGCCTTCTTCCTGACGTTGGAAATCCGGTTATTAACACTCTGCAAATTTACCCCCAAAAAAGTGATTTTGGATACTCAACATTGTTAAGCTATCCAAGCAGCTTTTTGGTGGCTCATTATCGACTAAATTGTGCAGGGAAAGAATTGGGTCCACGGGCAGATACAGGGTTCAGAATGTGGTCAGCTGATCCAAATAAAGACAAAGAGTGGTTTAAGGGAATAGCAAGCAACAGCAGTATACAAGGAGTGAATGAACCACCGGATTATTTGCCAGAAGCAATTTTTCAGAGTGCCCGTGAAGCCGGGCAGAGTAAATTTATAGGGTACTGGTATTACTTTAAGGGGCTCTCGAATTTGAATCAGTGGTTTATTCGGCTTTACTTTGCAGAGCTGAACCCTGATGTGAAGTTGGGAGAGAGGGTTTTTGATATTAAGGTGAATACGATTACTGTCGAACGCTTTGATATTTTGGTTCCAACCAATAATAAGCCATTCACGCCAACGGTTGTTTCCTTACTGTTCAATTTAACGCTGCTCAGTTACACCAGTCCTGCAAACGTCATTATTGGACTTTCGGATAACAGAGGAGGGTCCATATATAATCCGATCATTTCAGCGCTTGAAATTTTTGAAGTCATTCCGTCAGGAGTCGCAAGAGAAGATGTGGAGGCAGGTAAGGATATTTCCATTCAAGTCGTTTAAAGCTTCCATCTTTGTGAAAGTCATATTACTTTTCTTGATGTTTTGTCAACTTTCAATAAAGTTCAAACTCCCTCTTCCTCTCACTTCTCCCCTCTCCCTCTCTCCCTCTCTCCCTCTCCCTCTCTCCCTCTCCCTCTTTCCCTCTTTCCCTCTTTCCCTCTCTCCCTCTCTCCTTCTCTCCCTCCCTTCCACTCCCCTCTCCCCCTCTCCCCCTCTC